>JAJTUV010000096.1:1802500-2280000 GCA_021653895.1 Mastomys natalensis
GGATTTGTGGGATTGAGGAGACATTCTATCCTAAAGAATTCCCATGAGAGGAACTCCCAGGCTACCTTGACCCCTGTCAGTTCCCACTTCTGTCTCTGCTTCTAATTCTTTGGCCACCAGGGCAAAGGGTTGGAGACTCTTTTGGTACAGAGGAAATGGAGCCTCCCTAGGAGGCTGGCAAGCTGTCAGTCTACCTGCCATAGTCAGATGGGCATGAAGTACCATCCGTACCAGGAATTGTGGACAGACTGTGTTGCTATGGTGGAGATAAGGGAAAGAAATCTGTGGTGAGGCACCTGTTGCCTGATATGGTCCCTGCAGCCAGTCCAGCACCAAGAACCCATGACAGCATTTCTAGATGGTGTCTTTGTGCTCTAGAAGTGGATGCCATTCTGGGGACTTCCCATGTCACCCTAAACCATAAATCCATAGTGTTATTTGGGAAACCTTTCCAGATGGTAGCTGTGAAGTTTCTAGATTTATTCCACCAAAACAGTGGAAGTGCCTGTCAGAACTTCAGGGTCAGCTCCATGTAGCCTCTCCTCAGCTGGCCTAGAACATCAGAAGACAGAGAACCTGAAGGCTATTCAACACTTTGCCAAAGACAGCAGTAAGCACCAAGCATGCCAGATGCCAGGACCCATTAGACACTTCAGTCAGTGACCAGACCTTACCAGACATTTAATAAGTGCCTACTGTGTGGAGAATCTCTAACACAAGTTAATCAACTTAATAAGACCATTTTCTGAAAAGTGGGAGGAACCGAGGAACACAAGGAGAAATATGCTTAGTTTCATCTGATTCTCCAAAGGGGGGTAGACATCTGGTTTTACCCAAGTGGCCTTCTGGGCTCTGGTGAATGGGAAAACAAATAAAATCGTAGGGCTTCCAAGAAAATTTTACTCTAAGCCAGACTGGAGCCCAAGCTGGACTCATGAGCTGGAGCATTTATTTAGGTCCAGTGGTTTCCACCCAGAAAATCCTAAAGCCTTTCTAGTTGGCAATATACCATGCCTATAGGCTCTCTTGACCTTGTAGGTGGCATTGCTGTTTGTCCATGCATTTGGTGCCAATGTGTCTGTTTGTCATTCTCATCTTTGAAACTGTTCTTCCCTCCTACTCAACTGTGCAGTCTGCTCTGCCCTCTACAATGGAAGAGCAATGCGTTCCCCCTGCCCTCTTGTTCCCTCAAAACCTTCTCCACCCTCTTTGAGGAGTTCACATTATAGGCAGCAAGGTTATGCTGAGTGTATGTTCCAAGTGGAATATAGCTGGGATAAGGTGGAGGACTTGATTCCACTTGCCTTGTGAGAGAGCTGCTTATGACCAGATGCAAACAGGACAGTATCAGGTGTGTGGGAGTCCTTGCTGATGATGTCAGCGGGTGAGATCATTACGGAATGTTTGCTTAACACCCAAGATCTTCTCCTGACCAATTCATTTTGTCTTCACAACTACCCATAATGAGAAAGCTGAGGCTTAGAGGGAAAGTGACATTCTTGCGGTCATCCAGTTAGCAGATGACTCTGTCCAGACCACAGCTAATGCCTTCTCCCAAGCTCCCTGCTGCTGCTGCTGCTGCTGCTGTTGTCACCTCTGCTGTTGGCCCACCCAGCTGCTTAGTTCCTCTTAGCCAGAGAAGCTGCCTTTATTGGAGGCCCTGTGGGCAGCTGTTCTTGAGCAGGAGAAATGAGTCAAGGGGAATGATCGTGGAGCCCTGCTCCATCCTCACACTACAGAAAGACCTACTGACTGTATGGACTGCCCACAGCTGAAGGAATTTCCCAACCAAATAGCTAGCTCATTGTATGGGAGTGTCTTAGTTTCATTTCTGATGCTATGATAAAAAAAAAAAAAAAAAAAAACCACTCTGACAAAAGCAACTTAGGAAAGAAAGGGTGTGTTCAACTTAACAATTCTAAATTGCAAGGAAGCCAAGATGGACAGGAACTTGGAGCGTCTAGTCACATTCCCAGTTAAGGGCAGAGAAGAGAGACTATGTGCATGTTTGTGCTCAGCTAATTTTCTTTACTTTTATACAGTCTAAATTGTCCTGCCTAGGAAATGGTGCCACCCACAGTGGGCTGGTCTTTCCACTTCAATCAATGTTGATGAAATATTACCTGATCTAGGCAGTCCCTCTTCCCAGGTGATTCTACAGTGTGTCAAGTTGACAATTCAAACTAACTGTTACCGGTTGTAATGTTATCCAGCTAAACCGGTGACATGACAAACCAACCTTCTCATCTTCCTCACAGGGGGCAAGGACACCATACTGCTCAGTGACCAGACTCTCCCCACCATGCAGAGGTCAAAGTCCCCACTGCTGAAGTTTGTGGAACAGCCCACTGAGAACAAGGAGAGTGCCAGGGATGGTAAGTGTATCTCAGGTTTGCTGCCTCTTCCTGGTCTGTGATCTCTACAGAGCACATATCAATGCCAGCAGGACCTCATCCTACAGCTCCTCTGGGACTCCATGACAACATCCTCACACACACGCACACACACATGCACATGCACATCACACACACAACATTTCTATCTGCTGCTATGATCTAATTCTCAGAGCCTGAACTTCCCTAGAAGTCTGTAGGGTTTTTCAGTATGACATCATCATCAACAACTCTCCAACTCTTCCTGCTTCCTTATTTCACCTTCTTGGTTACTTAGACTTGAAACCTTGTAGTCCTCAACTCCTGTCAGTATCTCTTCCCCATCCATATCTGGCCTGTAACCAAGGTGTCTCTATGGAGTTTCTCGGACCTCCCATTTGTGGTTCAGTCTGGTTGTGTCATTGGTGACTCCACTCCTGGATTCCCCACTTCTAACCCATCCTTGCTCTGTTTCCGTTTTCATCCTCCGGCCGTACACTCAACCCATGGAAATTCCTCACCATTCCATTTCACCCGGCTCAGAGTTTCCAAGTTACACTTAGCTGTCGTGACTTAGAATCTCAGCTTGTCAGACTGATCTAGTCTGCCCTCCTCCTCTGATGGTTGGATAACATTTTAGCAAGGTGGACTGACCAACTCTTATCATTTACCTCCTACTGTGAAATGAGCCAACTCACAGCTTAGGGCTTGGGGCATCCGCGGGAAGATGTAGGACTCATCTGGATGTACAGTGGTTCTGCCCACCAGAGCTGGGGTCAGCAAGGTTCAGCCAGTCTCTTCTAACTGTTCAGATCACTCAGCACAGTGCCCCAATGGTAAATGTAGAAGACATTTCTAGGTTTTCAACAGAAACATTCCCGTGGAAGAATTCCTGAATACAGCTCCTTACCCTGGTGAATCAACACTGGCCAGAAAGCAAAACTGGGTCTTTGCAGCCTGCAGTATGTGCTGCTTGTAATACTGGCCTCCGGTGCACTGTGGAGCCTTGTATTGTGGCTGGTGGTTGTGGCAGGCTGGCAGCCTATGCCCTCATAGAACACCAAAGCCTTTCTCTGCTCTGAGTTTGCTGAGCTTCTGGGTAGCCTAGGCCTGCTGCACAGAAATGGACTCTAGCTCTCTTGATCCTCACAAGAACAGCATGAACGATTCAAATGATAGCTTCCAGGGTCCCATCATCAATGTGCATTGTTCTTGTCTATCCTGAGCCAGCTCTTGGTGGGAACAAGGATGCGTTCTCTGAGAGGCTGTCAGTGTCCCAGTGGCCTCGTTACTGCTATGGCCTGATTAATTCCAACTGAAAGCTGCCACATGCAGGAGGACAAACAAAGCCTGGACAGACAGCCAACAAAAGATGACAAATGTCCCCTTTGGGCCTATGAGCAGGGAGGACACATATTTAGGGGACTAACAATCTCAACACTATTTCCTCTTCATCTTTTAGAGAGAAAAAAAAAACAAACAGTATTTTTCTTTCCACTCTGTCATGAAGCACTTGCCTTGTCCTTATGGATTGTGTGTTTTGTGACTAATAAGTATTAATGATATTAATTCTGTTTGTGACAGCAGCCCAGGATAATTACTATTATTTGCAGTAATATTTTCCAACTTTGGGCTAATTCATAAGTCTTTTATGGAAATGTCAGTGTTATGAGTCTGTAATTAAAGCAAAAGTAAGGCTTCCCATGGCTGGCTTAAGAGTTAACTCCCCAGAATCTTAGCATTCAAAGAGGTTGGCTCCCAGAGCAAAGGAGCAGAGGTCTTAGTGAAGGCATGACGGCCGTCACATGTTTAAGAACGTTTCTGTGTGTGTATTAATAATTTACTGAAGTATGCTGTTTTTGGTGCCTTCTAGACAAGCACAAGGAAAAGGGTGGTGGTAAACCTTACTGTACCCATAATTCGAGTTTCCTAGCCTGTATTGTTCTAGTCCCAAGACATGCTATCCAGCCGCTCTCAGGAAAGCAAAGTCAATGGGAGCAGACAGCAGAACCACAGGCAGTGTCCACCATCCCCTTCAGGAGTCTACCATCAATCCTGGTGTCTGTCATTCCTTAGACACCCGTCATCCCCGTACTGTGGTTGTTGCATTTAGCCTATGATGATAACAGTGGAACTATCTTCCTCATCTCCTGAACAAAAGTTTAAAATAAAAATGTTTCCCAGGTAACCTCAAAGGAGGGGGAAGAGAAGGAGGAGAAGAAAGAGGAGGAGAAGGGGTTGGGGTGGGGAGGAGATAGTGGTGACAAGATTCACACATCTAGACAGGATTGGAATATTAGAGAAGGAAATAGCACGGGACAAAGCAGCAGCAACCAAAAGGCCCTGGCATAATTCAGTCCGCTTCCCTTAGATGTAAATGAGGGTGGCAAAGGTCTCACCTGAGCCACAGTAAAAACACACTGCCAATGGTTTAGGGGTGAGGCTGTACTGAGGAAGGTTAATTAATTTTTCAGGGGCACCAGAATATACTATTAACTGTCTCAGGAGAAGTAATTTCACGAGAGTAATTTCCAGAGGAGTTTATTCATCTCACATGGGTGAGAAGTGCAACCGCAGGAAACCCCAGAATTCACTCCTTTGAATAATGTTCCCCACTTGCTGGGAGCAGGATTGCTCTGACTCTGTGTTTCTCAGGCTCCTCTGTAACCACTATGAGAATTTTCATCTGTTAGTATGGAATTGATGCGTTTGCTTCCCTGAGCTGCCTTGGATGTAGCTAAATATTTGTAGGAGTTAGACATCTCCTTTCAGAAAGTGCCATTTTGAGAAGTTTTAGGATAGTTACCTGAATATACCTTAAAATGAATACTATAAATTTAACTTGCTTTCATAAAGCGATGCATGGTATTTAGGATGTATGCTAATAGATTCACTTTTTTCATGAATACATGTATAAGCCCATATATTCAAGCACTTAGTAAGATATTTATTGAGTCTCTGCCATAGAACACTGGCAAAGTTAAAAAATTATTCAGGCAAGACTTTGTACTTAAGGTAGTTAGTTATAAGCAGCAATTTAAGGTTAGAAAAGAAAGAAGAAGAAAGAAAGAAGAAGAAAGAAGAAAGAAAGAAAGAAGAAGAAGAAAGAGAAGAAGAAAAGGAAGGAGGAGAGAGAGGAGGAAGAAAGAAGAAAGAAAGAAGAAGAAAGCAAAGAAAGACAAGAAAGAAAAGAAAGGGAAGGAGAGGAAGGAAGAGAAGAAAGAAGGAAGGAGAAGAGAGAGAGAGAGAGAGAGAGGAGAGAGAGAGAGAGAGAGAGAGAGAGAAAGGCAAGTTCCAGGAGGATCTGTGGGACCTGTCACTAGGAATAGGGCTTTTGGCCAGATTTAATCTTCATGGAGAAGGTGGGGGCTGGGCTGCCCCTCAAAGGCTCCTTTGGAATGTGGAAGAAAGAGTGCTCCAGGGAGAAGGGAAGTCAACGAAGGCCCCTGGCTAATGTAGCTGGATAGAGGGATGCAAGATGGGGATCTGGGATATGGGATACAAGGGAAACGGGTGTTGAGTTATAAACAGCGTGAATGCGAGGTTACAGGCTAGAGCTCTGTCCCCAGAATCTGCAGCCTTTGAAGGCTCTCTACATGGTGGAAGACAGGCTGAGATGTGTGCTTTAAGGTCACAGTGCTTCTGGTACTACAGTGGGAGCCCCCAACACCTGGAACCTTATAAAAGTTGCGCATTCTGAGACCAGCAGACGAGGGGTGGGGACTGAGACTCTGCCCTGGAAACAAGTCTACAGACCCCTGATCAGAATGGCAACATTGTAGAGAAGCCCCTGGCTTGGCTTGGCTTGGAGTGTGACCCCACTGGAGACTGCACACACTGTTATCGTGGCTGAACAAATGTGGTATTTATTTATTATTATTTATTTATTATTTATTATCTACAAGTTCAAGGATCGCTTGTATCATATATGTGTTCATGTATTTCATTGTGCCAGGGTCATTTTCCAGGATATGACTTGTGGGGAACAGTGATACACGGTATCCATAACTGAATACAGACTTGAAAATGAAAGAAAAAACATTGGTCAAGAGTCTGTCCCTGGGGTTCTTCTGTGGTTATCCTAAAGGCTGAGGAAAATGACACAGCTCCTTTTACATGTGAAAAAAAAAAATGAAATTTGTATCAGAAAAACTAGATACAAGAGGGAAGACTTGCCTTTCTCAGGCAAAGCCTGTGGAGTCCATCCGCGTGCTCCAGTGTTTACCACCCACAGCGTCCACACTGTGTCACCCACAGGGAGCAGGCACCAGGTCATCAAAGGAAACGAGGAGGGGATGTGTAGCTAGAAATCTAAACAGCGTTCTCTCCAGTGGAACCGTTTAATCACCGTCTCCCACGGAGAAAGCACGATTACAGACGGGATTGAGCTATGGGTCTTGAGGTGAGAAGATGATCCTAGATTATACAGTTTGGTCCTAAATGGATCGTCTAACAAGATGGAGGCAAGGAGGGCGTGGCCCCTGTAGATAAGCCAGGGTGATATGGTTATGGTGATGGGCACTGGAAGAATCCTGCACCAAGCCAAGAAGCCACCAACACCTGGCAGAAGTGAGGAATGGATTGTGCCCTTGAATCACCTGGGAACTGTGTTCCTGTTCTGCCCAGGGAGACCTACTTAGGACTTCTGGGCTCCAGAGCTATAAGAAAATAGATATGTTGTTGTGTGTGTGTGTGTGTGTGTGTGTGCTAAGTTGGTGGTCATCTGTTTCAAGCCAGAAAACATCAATCGTGTGTTAGCCCGGAAGTCGACTGGAAACAAGAAAACTGTGCTGTTGCAAAAACCACAGACAGAGCCAGCGAAAGGAGGAGACCGTGGCTGGTGAAACACATGGCCCAGAGGAGACAGAGGGACTGAGCGGAGGATGTGGCTCTGATGCTACAGACCTCACAAGGGAGGGGATTGGAGACAGACCCATGTCATTAATCAAAATTAAGAGAGGAAAGTGTGGAACAATTACAAAGTGGGGCCTAGAGCAAGGTCATCAGGTGCTTGGGCACACTCTGGAAGAGGCTAGTGGGACCCCATCCCCCTCTGATTTTCTTTTCCTTCCCTGTCCCAGGTGGACTTGTGCTTCAGGCGTAACATGCTGCCTGGTACAAAGCAACAGGGAGTGTAGTGGAACCAATTTGAGCTTATCCCCCACTAGCTTACAAATAAATAAGACTCGGACTATGGTTATTCTATTTGGCTTTAACAATTACTGGGGAGGGGGTCAACCCAATCTATTCCTCTAACTGCAGGCCTGGTGACCTCCCCAGCGTGTGTACCCCAGATTTGTTGTTTCTCCTGGCCATGTGCTCATCATGGTTCCTCTCCCCTCATGGCAGATCCCCATCCCCCCTCTCACTCTCACTCTTCCTCATCCCTCTCCTCCAACCAGGTCACTCCAAACCCGCCTCCCTCTAATCCCTCCAGTCATTGGCCATAGCCAATTTTATTTAAGCAATAATTTTAAATCAAGGAACAAGGTTTGTACAACAAAAGCTTGTAAACAGAAGCCTAGACCTTACCATCCACAGCAATAGACCAAACAAGAGAGCTTAGTGTGGGCCCGCACCCCTAAAACTGTAAGCCGGAATCTAAGAGCTAGGAATGGGGCTCAGTGGTAGAGAGATTGCCTAGCTTGTGCAAGGTCCTAGGTTTCGATTCCCACTAGCACCCGCAACACACATACACACACACACAATGCCTTTTCTACGTTGCCTATCTCTGTGACCCGCACAATCGTCTCGCCAGCAAGAACGCACACGGGCACACAGGATCCTTCTGCAGGAGCTTTATTACCATGAAATGAGGAAAGACTCCGAGCCCTAGAGAGCTGGCGCTTATATACACCCCAGAGCGGCGTGTCCATACCTGATTGGCTGCTAGCTCATTACCCTAGATGACGCCCCAGGCTGGGCCGTGACTTGGCGTGCATTTTACCTCAGCACATGCGCACATCACTTGATGACAAGGCAGGGGCACACGAGGTCATGCGCCATCTTATAATGGCGAAAGCTGCATTCGCGCCTTACCACTGCACACGCACAGCTCACTTGTTTACCAGTAACAGACCCAGATTCAGCGCCACTTGCAATGGCGAATGCTGCAATTGTGCCTTCGGCCCTCTACATATCTCCATGTTTGTTACCATAATTACAGGCCTCTCCAGTTCTACCCACCTATGTTATATTTCTACTGAAAAAAAAAAGGAATATAACGTTTTTAAAGTGGTCTTAAATGTTCAGATGGTGTCACACATGTCAGTTGAGGCTCCTGACCTCATGGATCTAAATTGGAGTAATAAGATAAAACATATCATGTGTGTAGATCCAGCTTCTAGCAGAGAGGGGCTTGCAGTAAGGCCTAGCTGGTCTGAAGTACTTTAGAGCTGGAAGAAACTGGTTCATGCAGAGACCTAAGGGGTCTTATGTCAGACCTCGCTTTCTAGAGGAGCTGAATCAAGAAAAGGTCCATATATAAATGATATATGGCATGGCTTTGCTATAGGAACTGTAGTCAAACAGCAGACAGGCAAAGGACCAGGTTCTTGGTGCAGAAAGCAAATGCCTCAGCGTTCAGGCCCTGCTGGAGCTGAAATGGCTTGGAATTTCTAGAGAGTTGCCGGTATTGATTCTACTTGTGAAAGCCAACAAGCCAGTGGCGGACATCAGCTGATACCAGCAGCTCTTCCACCACGCTGCCTTCCTCTGCCTCTGTTTTCTTATTTGGATTGCCAGCTGAAAGTTGCCTCTACATTCTGGCCAGGTCTTTCCTTACATACCGATGACATTCCCACATACCAAGCCTCTCTGAAAAGGCCCCAGAAACACATGGGTGGATTTCGCAAGTCCTGGATATCTCTTGACTATAAATCTATCATAGGTATGTTGGTTGGCTGGAAGGATATATGTATGTATCCTTGTTTCCATCCATGTGTAATACAACCTTGGAAACTGAGGCTGCAGGTCATCATGTCCAACGGCAGGCCTGACTATAGTGTTGATCTACTGTGGTTCTAGTCAGGAGTACCAGGAAGTATTCCTGGGCCTTCAATGTTTGCACCAAGACCTTTGTTCATGCTAAACTCACCCAGATGTGTGTCTTCCCTATCCTTCATCATGGTAGTTCCTGAGGTCTCAGAACACACTGTTTTGTGGAAAATCCAGTCTAGTATTGAACACACGTGTCCTGGTATTAAGAGCTGTTTGTTCTTCCCTGGTCACGCAATGCCACTATTACTTATTAGGTCAGGGAGGGACATCAGAGTCCTCCCTTTTACTTACTTGAAAAACTGAGGCCAGACAAGCTGTGATCATAGAGCAAGTGAGTAGGGACATGGGCACAAGGGGCCAGCTCCCAGGACCCCTCCCTTGTCTTCTGACTCCTGCTTCTTGTACCTCTAGAATTTCTGATTGATAGAGGAGTTTAAGGCCAAGAGTCTGGTGCCTCGGGAGGGAGCTTGAAGCTGTTTGCACATAGCCTTGTATCTAAAGCTGGGCAAAGCTCAAGGATCCCCTCAGAGAGTAAGGTGCTGATGAAGACTGAGAGATAGGATGACAGTAAACTTCCCCAAGCTATCCTCTTTCTCTGAAGGCAGCCAGAATCTCTGTCCATCCATAAAGGCCCTCAGCTTCCAAAGGATAACCTTTGTCCTCAAACTTAGTCTTCCATGGACACAGGAGGCCTATTAGTAATAAGGCATGGGTTTCTAGGAACCTGTGACTTAGTCCTCTTTGGAGAAGATGCTGGCTTGGCTTCTCAACATGGGTCCTTGGATTTCCCTTAGGCTCCAGAGCCCTGCATGGAAGAAGGAAGGGTAATGAGCCATTGATTCTTAAAGGCCTTGGGCAGGTGGCTAGGTGAGAGTTACTAGGAGAGGAAGGTAAGACCAACCTGCTGCCTCAGGTTTAATGCTGTCCCTTGCCTGTTTTCAGGGGAGATTCAGAAGCAGGAAGGAGGTGAAAGCTGTGCAGCTGCTGAGGTGCTGACTGTGCCTGAGGATGCTGGAAAGCCTGCTGTCAGCTCCCCAGCCCCCCTGAGCAACACGAACCAGCACTTGGACTTTGATCATCCTCCGGTACCCCAGACACCTTCAGAAGAAGTAAACACGGTGGGGAGGGAGAGCATTCAATTGGTCTGATGAACAGGAGGCTGCAGACCTGGAGGAGGTCCCAAGGGAGGCTCCCACGGAGAAACAGAGGTGTGAGCAGGGGCTGTCCCCATCTAGCCTGGCCTCCCAGGAGGAATACACCACAACTCTCCAGGACCACTTGCCTTCCATGCAGCCAGAGGTCAAAGCATCCAGTGTGGGAGGTGACAGAGGCATCTCAGAGGGTGAAGACACAAGAAGCACTGTGCAAACATGAGGGGGAGAGAGACTGATGGGGTGACACACTGAAGGCACCAGGGACAGCGAGGAAAGGCTGAGGCCTCGGAACGTCGTCCAAGCCACTTTCTGCTAAACACCTTCCTGTCTGCAAATGAGAAAACGCTCTGATCCTGCTACAAGCTGGGAACACCCAATGGTGCCAGCTCTGATTTATTAAAGCTGGTCTGTGAGTTTCTCGGTGTCACCTCTGTCTGCTGAAGACGTGCTGCTGTGAACATGGCCGGGCGCAGGAATCATGGTTGCCATATGGCTGCCTTTCCACATCCCTCTTCCTGTCAGCATTTGTTTTATTAGAGAGAAGATGTTTTTCTATTAGCATTTAATGTTGTCCATCAAGATGATGGGACAAGCTAGGAAAGCAAGGGTATTTTTTCCCTGGGTCTCAGCCTTGGGAATAGCTAGGTGGCTGGAAGGAAAGATGTAATTGAATGAAATGTGTTCATGAGGCCATGCCTTGCACTTTGTCATCTCAGAGGATCCCCCAGCAATGGGGAGTCTTGGCACCCAGTGTTTCACAGAGGCAGGTGGGAGGGATTCAAGCAGGCTGGGAAAGTTAGGCTGCAGGTAGGAGAGGCCATTTGCTGACTGAGTACAGATCTGAGTGTTCTAGCCTAGCTCTGGAAGTTTCGCTAGTCCAGAGGGATGGGTAACAAGCGGCTCCCAGGAGTAGGGGACTTTTTAGTGGGAATCTGACTTTTTTTTGTTATTGTTATTTAGATGACATTAGAAGTACTAGCTGTCTTTATCCAGCCTAAGCTGTATAGGGTGATGTGGTTATCTGGGATTTGGGAAAAGCTTAGTGTTATCCCAGTTTCTTACACCACTGAAGAATCCTAAATCATCAACTCCATCAACAGAATTTTGCATCTAGGCCCCCAGGGGCCAGAATTGATCTCAGAAACTCCAGCTAGAGAGAAGTTCAGAGGCCAAATGTGTTCCTATTCATCCTAAAACCTGTCTGTGACCTGGACTCTTGGGGACAAGGACACACCTTCTGATTGGAGCCTCATGCCCTGTATATCCCTCTGTATTTCTGTCTGTCCCCTGCCCCTGAAGGCCAGCCCTGTAGGGAAGGAGGTCCTGAGGCTGCAAGTTTATATAGGCCAATAGACCTGAAGGTGCCTTTATTGCTGGATGCGGGCCACAGCTGGTTTTCAGGTGCACATGGTCAGTATTGCTGCATACAACACCAGAAAGACTAAGGGAGATCCAGCCAGATGTGACTCACCTCCCAGAAGCTCTGGTTTGGACACACATCCAACAGGTATACTTCTTGGGGGCCTTTCATCACTTTCAGGTGAGTGGGTTTATAGAAAACTCTAGCACAGTCTAGTAGGGCAAAAAACTGCAGTGAGCCCCAGGGTCTGTGCTTTAGGGAGCCAGGATAACAGGGGTTCATAGCTTGAGCTCAACGTATACAGGCAGCACAGGAGGCATCTGTGTTATCAGATGGAACGAGCCTTTAAGCTGATGTTGTTATATATATGTAACTATGACAACAACATCCCCACTTCTGCTGTGTCTACCCAACATGGGTCTTCTACTCTGTAGACAATAAAAGTCCAGTCACTACTAATGGTTTCCCTTGGTCTTTTTTAAATAGTTGGCTGTGGCATTCTCTCCTCAACTCTGCTGTATAACCTGCGTCTATCATGGTGTTCCTGGCAAGAGCTCATACTCACAAATAACTTAAACAGTAGGGAAAAAATTCTGTTGTGTGACCAGAACATCTGAAGTGGAGCATCTTGGAACTACTTCAGGAATTTTCCAGGGATCTTGGTATCCATCTCCCATCTTTGCTTGTTTGGGGTCAGTTGAGTTCCTGGCTGTAACAGCTCCAGAAGTCACCCTATTGTCACATATATTCAAAGGCATGAGGGTGTCTCTCCACATATATGTATAAACGTCTTTTAAGAGGTTAAGGGAAAGGAAAAAAGGGTTTCTGTCATACTTTGTCAGTCACAATTTATTATACACCTATGCCTAAATGCCTAGTTAGGAAGTAATATTTTTGTGATGGATATAGGTTCATCAAGGTATACTCTCTGGGTTATCCCTGGATATAAGGCACTAAAAGAGATATGGACAAAACAAGATCACGTCTTAGGCAGCAGAATGAGCAATTATGTAGACTTGACCCCTACATATCTTTTCTGTTCTTGTTTAGTAATGTAGACTATTACGTTGCCAATGGGTCTGAGCTGGAAAACAGCTGTTGTTGATTAGGGAAAGGCCACACCCGCCCCTCCCTCCTCCTTGATTATGGTCTGTCCTGTTTCCTAGCTTTCTTTCCTCCATCCTTGCTTCCCCCATAGGTGTGTCTGTCCTGACAGTTTTCTACCTTAGTTAGTTAGTCGGTTAGTTAGTTTGATAGTTAGCTGGTCAGCAGAATGCAGACAGCAGTCTAGAGGGTTAAGACTAAGTTGAAAGTCATTAAAGAGAATTTGTTTGAAATCTGCATCCTGCATTTTCTGTGCTGGTGAACCCTTAGGCATGAACAGTTCACAGGGCGTTTGTGGAAATGGATTGGTGCTTGAGAAACCGACCTTTCTCACTCTTGCCCTCTCCCTTCCCAAGCCCCGTTGTCCCCCTCTGTCACCCTCTTCATCATTCCTCTGAGCTCTACTGGCCAGAAGGTCTCCCATAGAGCTTCCTCCCCACAGCGAACCCGAGTCAACTGAATTAGTTTAGTCTTCTGAATGGCTTCCTAACACGCTCCCATGCTGCCAAGTTCTAGAAAGGGCTCTAGTGGTGGCGTCCACACAGTGGATTCTTACTACACTCTTGCCCTGAGAGAACCTGCACCTGCAGCACTGTGTGGCATGACAAGGTCATTTTACATGCTCATTAATATGATTCTTCCCTATCTGTCACTTTACAATGACAACTTGTTTTTGTCCTTCCTGGTTTTCTATACCCCACCCCACCCTCAATACACACACACACACACACACATATCCAGGTGCTTTTCTGCCATCATTGTGTTGCTCTGAGAATGCCTGGGTTCTGCCCTCTTCTTTGGAAATCTCTGCTGGAATATTCTGGAAGATGTATTTGGAAGCATCCTTCCTGATTCTGATTATTCCCTCAGGAGGCAGCAGGTAGGCTTTCCAAAAGCCAAAGGGTGGCCATGAGATCACACTTCAATGCAGTTCTTTCCCCTAGGTGACTGAACAGAGAGCAGTGGAAGATCAGAGCAGAAGAAAGGAGTGCAGGAGAGGCTCTAATTAGAGGGAAAAGCAAGAGAAGTAAGAAAGTTTGGCCTCTCTAGAGTATACACACAGAAACAAATGCTGTGACTCAGCATGGCAGCAATTTACACCTCTCACTGAATGACAATGATTTCTTCTCTTTGGCTGTGTAGGGCAAGTCCACCCTGAAAAGTTTCACTGTGTGAGCCCGGGATTGTGTGGGGAGGGATGCAACTGAGTTCAGGAAGCTCCCTTGATCCCGGGTTGCCTGTTAAACAGGAGTTGAGTTTGAACTCCAGAATGGAAATGGGGGTCTGGCAGGGGTTGTAGGGAAAATGACACAAAAGTCCGGGTGTGATGGCACGCACTTGTAATCCCAGTGTATGGAGACAAAATGGAAGGGCAGGTTCCTGGAGCCCACTGGGCAACCAGGTTAGTTACTTGGTAAGTTTCAGACCAATGAGAGACCCTATTTCAAAACAACAAAAATAATGGACTGTGTCTGAGGAGTAACACCTCCAATTGTCCTCTGACATCCATCCACACACATTCATAGAGACTGTACACGTACAACATTAAATTACCTGAAGTACATTGTACCATTTCTAAAAATGATGATGACGATTGACGATGATGATAGCTTCTACTCCTTTGCACACAGTGTACTGGTTCCTTCATCATCATATATCATGCATAACTAGATCTTGTGCCATTGCTACCTCAAATAAAAAAGCCTGGAGGCTGGGGAGATGGTTTAGTGAGTAAAGAGCTGGCTATTCAGGCTGAGGATTGGAGTTCAGATCCCAGCATCCATGTAAAATCTTGGTCCTTGTAGCAGCCTTCCTATAATCCAAACCTTTGGGAGTTAGAGATCTAGACTAGCCAAAACAGTTAACTCCAAAGTTAATAAAAGACCTTGCTTCAATATGTAAAACGAAGAGGGGTCAAACAAGTCACCTGCCAACAAACTTGGGTCCCATACATGTACACACACATTCGTGTGCACATTGATGCACACACTTGTTTGAAAACAAACATGAGAGCCTGAAGGAATGTGCCCATGTATACACAAAACACACACACAAATATGCAAAAGGAGAAGAAGATGGAGGAAGAGAAGGAGGAGGTGGTGGAGAAGAAGGAGGAGGAGGAGGAGGAGGAGGAATAGAGGGCAGCCTCTATGCCTCAGTGGATAAAGGTGTTTGCTGCACATACGTAACAACTTGAGTTCAATGCCCAGAACCCCTGTAATGAATTCTACAAGTTCTTCTCTGACCTCCACACACGACCTCTATGGCAACTACATGCTCCCATCCCTGCCCCCATCATTCACATACACAAAATGAAATTTTTTACTAAGTGTTAACTTTCCTGACTGGGGGATTAATAGTCTACATTACTTATGTCACCCTTTCTGTAACATTCACCAAGGCCAAGCCCAGGCTGGGCGTTACTTCCAGCCTATGGTAGCAACTCATCCCTTGCCATGTGTCACCTGAAATTCTTTGGTCATTTGGCAGTAGTGAAAACTATGGAGAATGGAAGGATTGTATGCATTTTGTCCAAACAGGAGATCTAAACTCGATTTATTTCCTGCAGGCTTTTAAGTTGGTCAAAGCACTCACTGATTTGTTCTATTTTCTTAAGTTTTTAGTATTTTTGTGTATGTGCACTAATAAGCCCCACTCAAGAAAAAAAATTAAAAACATCCCTGCCATTCTGAGAAACAGCTTATCCTAACATCTAAAGATAGCATCCCTAATTATTGTCTACATTGTGTGTAAGCTACGCGGGATCAAGCATTATTCTTGCTTTACCAGCTGTGGGTAGGTGCAGCCATTACATCAAATGCTTCTAATTTTACAGAAAGAAATCAAAACAAGTGTGGGTTTAAGTCCCAGCGATGAACGCAAACCCTGTGAGTCAAACCGGCAAAATGATTAGCAAGCAGGCCAGGAAGTCAAAACAGCAAATATAAAGAGATCCATAAGCCAGATCTGTAAGATGAGGGAAGTAAAAATAGAAGCCAGGGATCAAGTGGAGTCCAGTGGGCGGTCTTGGTGGCACACAAGGTTTTGTGCCAAGAGCCAGATGTCTGTCTTATAGCTCCTAAACTTCTCTTCTCCTTCTGCCTCTCCCCAACCCCCCAAGCTGAAAAGACAGAGTTGTCTCCTAAAGGCTCTGGTTGGTTGCCTGTAGAAATGCTTCTTAGAAACCTCGGTTGAAAGCCAGGTGGTGGTGGTTCATCTCAGCACTCAAGAGGCAGAGGCAGGTGGATCTTTGAGTATGACACCAGCCTGGTCTACAGAGCAAGTTCCAGCATAGCCAGGGCTACACAGGGAAATCCTGTTTCTCTGTGGCAAGATTTTTTATTTCCTTTGTTGAATTCTCTCTAGTTGTATGACACTCACTAACTTAGCAGTCGTCCAGAGCCATTGTTAGGGATAGCTCTTTGTCTGACTTTAACTGTAGCTGTTCTTAGGAGGAATTGAATTTGTTTTAAATATGCCTGTTCAGCTGAGCGTCGCTCACAAACGACACCCGATTTAGGCCTCAAAACAACCCTGCGAGATGACTATGTTTTACATAGGTTCTGTGGTTTGTTCGGGTTATACAGTTTGGAAGCCTGTGGCAGAGCTGGGGTTCAATCAGGTCTTCTGTGTGAGGCCACGCCATCAGTGAGCATTTGTTTGCTCTTACAGTGACATGCAATATCCTCTTGTTATTTCCCTGGTGTTTCTTATCTCTGGGCCCTCGGGATACTGGCTAACGCCATGAATGGACAGAATAAATATGGATTGGGTCTGCTGGAATGTTCAGGGGCCCACTCATCCAAGAAAAACAGAAGGCAAGTGATGAGAAGCATCTATGGACCCCAAACCTGGCTTCCCCATGGTTCTGAGTTGGCCATTGTATGGCAACCAAGAAGAGGCTCTGGCTGTTGGTGGACTTCATTCCTCTCCATCATGGGTCCCCAGGTCGGTGGCATCTCATTAGCACAACTTTTAACTGTGGATACAGGGACACTCAGTGCAGAGGAAGGGTTTCTGGCTGTGGTTCAGTTTGTCTGACATCCGAGATCGGGGAGAAGCGGAGGCTGCCTGGAAGGACCAGCTTGGGCAGCCTATGCTGGAATGCAGGTACTGTCCCAGGTACTCAGATAGGCTGCATAAAGGTATAAGAAATGCAGACTGTTCTGGGGATATCTGGGGAGCTGCATGCTTGGGTACCTCAACACTTACCTCATTCTCACCAGGCTAGGGACTCACTTCACAGCAGATGGGTTTTTTTCCTCCCATCTTTGAGTTCTTTGGCTCCTGGCTGTATCGGTATCCTTTTGTAAAGAAGCCACACACATGCACATTTAACTGTTCTTGTTAATCCTCAGTCCTCCAAAAGGCATTGCAATTAATGATAGAACCTTCTATCATTAGAGGAGGAGACCTGCAAACTCTCAGGGATATTTTGGGGGAGGAAAAAAAACCCACTAAGCTGCAAAGTCTCAAAAAAGTACACAAGGCCAATGCAGGACTGAATTGCAATGTTTTTAATGAGCAACATAAAGGTTGCCAAATACTCTCGAAGGAGCTGCTCTCCCTGGGGTGCAGGCACCATATGGGAAATAGATTAAAACAGATCCAGCGCCGCTCCCCCCCCCCCCCCCCGCGCAGGTGATCAGGAACATGGAATCCTGGGGACAGGGGTCAGGGTGGTCCCAGAGTACCTAGGAGGAACAAAGGGAAGAAAAAAAAGAGGTCTCTAGGAAAGAGAGGAGTCTTGGTGCTAGGCGATAGGAAGAAAACAAAAGGGGGCAGGAGGAAGTGGGGTGGGTGATATTTCAGTCCATCCCAAGGGAGTACCCTCAAAGGTGCTAACTGGGAGGTCCTCAGCATAGAAGGAGAGTATCTGAGCACATGCGATATCTAGGGAGAAGGAGGGGTTCTCTGGGAGCAGACTCAAAGACGCTTTCAAAGGGGATTCTAGGGGCTTGTGGGATTGTGTTGGGACACAAAAGGGCTCGAAGTGGATCTAGAGCTCGAAAGAGTTCTGGATCTGTGGAAGTGCATAGGGCATGAAAAGATTCCTGGGTTACGCAAGGTGTCTTGGACACAGAGGAATGGTGTATGGGGCATGTGGGAACATTTGGGGCGTACGGAGGTGTCTGAGGAGGTTCGTGGAGGCATCTGGGGCCATATGGAGGTGCCTGGGATGCGTGGAAGCGTGTGGGGCGCGCAGAGGCCACTGAGATGTCTGGGAGGCCCCTGTCTAGGACGCCTCTGTCTAGGAGGCCTCTGGGGTGACTGGAGGCATCTGGAGGCGTGTGGAGGCATCTATGGGCGCAGCGGCTGGGCTCCGTGGCCCTGAGTGATGCTTAAGTGGTCTTGCACTCGCTCTCCCGCCGCCGCTTCTTGCGCTCCTTTGTCTGGTTCTCCCAGGCCTTGGAGTTGCTGGAGCCTACCACGCAGCAGGCGAGCCTGCGACCTGCGTTGCCGTTCTGCAGGCTGGCCTGGTTGCCACCTTTACCCAAATCATCCTCGCCGGCGTGGACCACCACAGCGCGGCCCAAGATCGAGTGCGGTCCGGCCAGCGACGCGGTCAGGCCGGTGCGGGACTTCCAGATGCTGCCGCCGCGCACCGCGAAGTTGCCGAAGTCGCCGGGATGCTGCGGGTGCGGCACGCCCAGCGGTTGTAGTGCGGTCCGGTGGAGTCACAGCCCTGGCTCAGGTCCCCGAACTCATGCACGTGGATGGCGCGGTTGGAGGTGTTTTGCTCGGCTGGGAAGCCATTCAGATTGAAGAAAGCCTCAAGTCTGGAGCCGGGCCCCAGCTGCCGGAAAAGGACCAAGCCAGTGATCTGCGGCTCATCGGGTCCCAGCGTGGCTGATGGCTGTACCCTGCAGATTGCGTGCATCTCCGCGGCATCCACCTCCCGTTGTCGTCCTAGCTCCATCCAGATCTCCAGCACTTTGGCATGCGTGTCGCCTATCTTCTCAACCAGGTCAAGCCTGTCTGCTAAGTCAACGTTGGACTCCCGGGGATCTGACGTGGTCCAGGTTACAGAGCCACAGGCCGCCAGTAGCAAGCCGCAGAACAAGAAGGCCAACATGGCTGAGGTTCTGCACCTGTGGAATGCGCCCATACCCGTGAGAGGAAAGCAAGTCATTTGAAATTTCCAATATCAGGGATTTCATTCTCACTTCCCAAACGCACAGTCCCCAAGGGATTGCCTAGGTCATCTCACTTGGGCTGGGGTAGAGTGGGAGTGGGGGGAGACCGGGGGGGGGGACAGGGACAGCAAATGTGTCTCCAGGTACAAGGTTGGGGCCTGTGTTTACAGAAGTGCCAAAATCCTGCATTCAAAAACTCTTCATATTGAATAGCTGGAGGGAGTCTTAGGATCTCTCCCTCTCCCCCTCCCCTCCCCCTCTCTCCCTCTCCCCCTCCCCCTCTGTCCCTCTCCCTCTCCCCCTCCCCCTCTCCCTCTCCCCTCTCCCTTCCCTCTTTTCTTCTCCCCCTCCCTCTCTCTTTCCCTCTCTCTCCCTCTCCCCCCTCTTTCTCCCCTCTCTGTGTATGCATATATGAGATGGGAATCTCACTGCCCTTTTGGATCCCTAACTCTCCCCACCTCCCTGGCTGATCTCCTCCCTGGTTCTCCCTTCTGGCAGACATATATGAGAGTCACTGTTCCTGCCCTCTTAGACTTTGCCTGTACTGAGTCCTCCTTCTGTAGTGTTAGCATCTTGTTCCCCACCACTCAGCCTACTTGGAGCTTGTGGTAGTAGCAACTCGGTTTTCTTTATGGCTTCTCCCTTGAGTACCTGCGATAGTTTCCTAACTGGTCCTTGGCCTGTGTCTGTCTCTGAGTCTCTGTGTATCTGTCTGTCCCTTTCCAGTTCAGTCCAGCTCCTAGGTCCACACCAGGCACAGGGTTCATAGTTATTGAATGAAGATAACAGTGAAGACAAGCAGCTCCTTAAGGCGTTCTAATACAACTCTCAGGTTGAAGTTTGAACCTTGTCCTGGGGACACGGGGGTGGGGGGTAGTATACAGATTTAAACACTACATCCATTCCATACACATGTAAAATTACTTACCAATTTCACAAACTTTAAGTTCTGATCTAACATAAGAAAGGACAAGGGCTGGGTTTGGAGACCGAGGAGACTGGAGAAAGAAGTGGGTACAATCTAGGGACAGGGAGACGAGTTAGGGGGGCATTGCAGGAGCCAAAACAGAAACCATGAAAACTATTACTCAGTGGAGTTGGCAGAGAAGGGCATGGGTGTGGTGGCAGCGGCAGGAAGGAGAAAGAGAGACACAGTTGCCAAATGCCAAGGTGCCCCAAAGAGAAGACTGTGTGGGTGCTTGTGGGTACCAGGCCCAAGAGGAAGTGGGCTAGGATGCGTGCAGTGGTGGAGACGTCTAGAAGCTCAGGTCTGGCATTGGGAGAAACCAGGAGATTGGCTTAGTGTGGAGTATGCATCAGGTTCTCCTCTCTGTGTGTGTGTGTGTGTGTGGGGTGTGTGTGTGTCTGTCTGTCTGTCTGTCTGTCTGTCTGAGTCTGAGTTGGTGTGTATGTCCGCGTAGGAGCCCAAGGTCAACATCAGACATTTTCCTCAATTGCTCTCTACCTTCGTATTGAGACAGAGTCTCTCACTGAGCCTCAGGCTTGCTATTGTCTAGCTACTAGTCTAGCTGGCCAGATAGGGCTCTCCTATTTCCTCCTCCAAGGCACTGAGATTACAGGTGGACCACCATGCCCATCCAGCTCTTTACACAATTTCTAGGGATCCAAACTCCCCATTTTTGGTTTACCCACTGGGCCATCTTTTCAGCCTGGATTCTAGCTTTTTAAACCAAGATGCATAGCCAGCTACCAACCAAGAGATTCTAATTCAGAAGACCTTAACTAGATTTTGCTTTAAAAAAAAAAAAAAAAAAGTTTAAATGTTCTGGTGCCCAATCATAGACAACGGAAAGGTACAGAATCCAACCTCAGTTACAACACAGCTGAGTCATTTGATATGTGGGTGATTGATTCCAGGATGCCTCATGGGTTCCAAAATCCATAGATGCCCAAGTCCCTTACATAAGATAGCAAGATGTGCACACAGAAACAGCTCAGATGGTCCTGTATTCTTTAGAACATGCCTGGATGGCTTACGGCAGTTACCAGGGTAAATGCTGCGTAAATAGTCACTGCAAGCCTAAAGGTCTGTGTGTGTATGTTCCGTGCAGATGTAGGGTGGGGTTTTTGTCTGTTTGAGATTTGTAATTTCTGTCTGCGGTTGTCTGCGGTGCATAACCCAAGGACACGGAGGGTGACTCTACTGTGACTTCATAGGGCTGCAATCCATAGCCTTGGCTCCTTACCTGTAAAATAAGACCAGTTGTGCTATTGAGGGCCATGGTGAGGGTCAAGGCAGATATTTATAAATGAGATACTTTCACATTTTAAAAGCTGCCCTAAGGGATTAATGATGCCTCCAAGGGGCTGGTTGAAGGTCATCTGTGCTTTCAGAGTCCTTCTACAACCCCTGAATAGGTGCCATTTAAAATGAATGGAGTGTGAGTTCTTTCCAAAGCTGTTATAGAAGGACAATTTAGTATGGTGATTATAAGAATGGATTCGGGAACTCACCCCATGAATCTAAAACTTGACTACCACTTACGCTCTGAGGTTATCTGCCATTGCTGCATCTATGCGCAGTAGCAATTGTGCTAAGCTGCAAGCTGTAGATGGACCTGCTTCCTCTCTGAACCTGGTTCTCATTTGCAAGTAGGTACAGGCATACCTACCTCCTGGGAGCTTGCTACCAGGCTTCAAAGAGAAAACTGAATTGCCAATACCTGTTGAATTCTTGGGCCATGCACTGTTAAAAAGCCTTTGGCATATGTGAATTTTGTACATATGTAGTGGTGTATGTTTGTGTGTGTACATCTATCTGTATATGGGTGTCTGTGTGTGTGTAGACCACTGATTCAGCAAGATTGATAGACCAGCAAGCCCTCCAGTCTCCATAATGGTACCTGGCTTTTACCTGGCTTCTGGAGATCAAACTTTGGTGTTCATGCTTGCATGGCAAACACTTTACTGACTGAGCCATCTCCCCAGTCCCTAGGTTTGCACCCTGGTAAGCACCCTATGAGGTAGGTGCTTATCTAGATACAAGGGCCCAGGAGTGAGAGTCCCCGACCCCCAGGGTTACATATTCACCGAAGAGCTAAAGGCAGGATTTGGAAGTGAGTGATTGTCCCTGGGGCCCAGCTTCAGAATCGCACTGCACGGTGTTCACCTAGAGCTCTCATACAGAACAAGTTCTCAGCGAGACGCAGTGCACTGCTGCCAGAGAGAAGCTGTTGATGGAGCTGTGAGTGAGAACCATCAGCTTGGGGATTCTGTGAAGGCCCAGGTAGGAGGGGTAGCCAGGAAAGGCTTGAGAAGAACAAAGATGTTAGGTCTCAGGGGACATTGAGAAAGGAAAACCTACAGACCCTCCCTTTTGATGTGGTCTAGTGTGGCACTGTGGTTAAAGCTTTGGGGAAAGGATGAGGTACAGGAGCAGCCTTATGCATCTGGCCCCAGGCTCTCTCACTGGACAGGGACTCTGACCCTTTCCCGAGGCAGCCCGTCACTCAGGAATGTTCTGTGCTTGCGCCTTGCTTCAGGAATTCTCCCTGCAAAGCCTAGAGCAAAATCCAACTGGAGTGCATTTGTGGGCTTTTGTAGGAATGAACATTTATAAAAAAGATATTCTCTTAAAACACAAAACAAAAAAGAACATCTTTCCTCATCCACAGGTAAACCTAGACTCCTTGTTTGTATGTCTCCTTTCCTCAGGTATTTTCGTCCCCAGCTGTTCTCTTTACAAGGAGCCTTTGCTGTAAGCCAGAGCTGACAGGACCCAGGTGACTCTTCAGAGTATCTGCTCATCCTCCGTAACTCCAACACCCAAGCCTCTCACTGTTCAAAGACAGCCTTCAATACATGACGTTTATAGCATGAAAAACCTTTTGGACCAGCCGCAGAAGTTTTGTCCCACCACCTTCCTTCCCATCTTTCCATGACTCTACACCCCACTCTAGAAAAGCCAGGCCTGTCACTAATTGGGTTTCTCTCCCAAGAACATGATTGAATCTTTTCCAACCAGTGCCGGCTGCCCAACCCAGTTTCTAAAACTTAAAAAGCACACTCCTAAAAGAATGAACGGGACCTCAGTTTGGCACGCACCTGTCAAGCTCTCCCAAGAGCGCTTTCCCTCTGGTGAAATGCAGGACAGCACCCAGCGAGGCCTGAGGAAGAGCCTCTGAGTTGCCTCCCCAGAGCTGTCCAGCTGGCTGTTTGTGAGCAGCAGGAAGGCCAGCCCCGGGGAGTGGTCAGCAAAAGGGAAGGTCATTGGCCTGGCCGGGAGAAGAGAAGCCAGCCTGGCTGTCCCTTGTGGTAAAATTGCTGCTTCCTCCTCTTCCTCTCCTTCTCTTCCTCCCCCTCCTCTTCCTTCTTTTCCTTCTGTCTCCCTTTCCTCCTCTTCCTTCCTTCTCCTCTTTTACTTCTTCCTCCTCTTCCTCCTCCTTCTCCTCTTCCTCATTTTCCCCCTCCTCCCCCACTTCTTCTTCTCCTTGTCCCCACCTCCCAGTCCTTTCCCACTGCTAGTTCCCCTTGCCAAGTATGCCTTTCGTGACTTCCCTGGCTTGTGCAGACGCAGTCAGTGACCTTCAGAACGCAGCAGGGGAGCAGAAACGAGAAAGAAAATAGTCTTGTTTGAAGAGGCACAATGGTCTCTTTATTGAAGGGCCTTTTCTTTTCCCCTGACTCCCTCAGCTATTGACTGCTTTTGCTGGATGTTGGTATGTGTTTAAGACAGACATGGGCACTTGGCAGCTGAGCCTGATACTCTCTCCAGAACTGTGCTACCACACAAGGTGTGGGGCAGGCATGGTACTGCACCTTCACAGTCTTGCCATTTCCTACCCGTGTGTTCCTGAAAGCCCTCCCTTTACTTCCCTCTCAGCATCTGTGATATAGGCACGGGACGTGAATAGCCCCCATTCCTGTGAGAATCAAAAGAGTGAAACCAGTGTCCGGTTTTCATAACTTACATTAGTGAGTCAATAATGACCATAACAGTAACATGACTGTTGTCACTGTTGTATTAAAATAACAAAGGAGGATTGTTTGCTTTGGAAACAAGGTCACTTTTAACCCAGGCTAGCCTCAATTGGATCTGTATAGGAGGATAACCTTGAACTTTTAATCCCTTTGTCATCAGCTCCCAGATGCCGGAGGATAGGCACACTCCATCATGTTTATGTGTCGCTGCGGATCAAACACAGGCCTTCATGCATGGAAGGCAAGCACTCTGCCAATGAGGCCATCCCAGGAAGACCATCTGAAAACTACACAGACTGGAGTTGCCATGATCCTTCAACCCCAGGCTCCTAATTTCTTTTGTTATCATGAAATCCTGTCAGTTACAGAAGCTCTTTCCAGAAACAGAAAGTTCTCTTTCCCAGAGAAGCACCCCCGCCCCAGTCATGGGGAAAAAAAAATGGCAACTTGGTGCTGCCTGTCTGTCCCCCTGAATTCCTTTGACAAATGGTCATTGGGTACCTGCCCCCCTACCAGGCACCAGGCCACACATCAGAAACTCAAAGCTGCACAAGTGTCTGTCCTATGTGGGTCACACTCCTAGGAAGAGAACAGAGTGTCAATGGTACAGCTAGAGACAGAGGGACAGGATGCCCCCTGACCCTCCAGTCGCCAGGCCTGGCAGGTGGGAAGTTTGTTCAGTAACCTGTTCTCTGGGCTCCACCTGGAGTTCAGTGAACCTCCTTCAGGTGGAGGCGTCTAGAAGCACTATGTTTAAATACTGCTGGTTCTGCCAGACAGCTGGGTTTTGAGATCACTGCTTGGCTGAAAGGCCCACAGGACAATTTTCATAAGGGTGAGGAGGTAGAACCGAGGTAGAACCGAGGGAGCATGCGTGCCTTGCATGCACAAAGCTCTGGGTTCAAGTCCCCCAAACCTAATCCAAGATCAGCCTGGCCTCTTAATTATTGCTTTTTATTACCACCAGCCTGATGCAGAGCTGAGACAAAAGGCACGAAGCAGCAACAAGTGCTGTAAATTTGGTAGTTATTTCTAATAGTAGGGAGCGTCTCCCAGGTGACACTGAACCATTTTTGACCCCTCAGGCTGTTAATGTGGGATAGGACAGGCCCGAGTTGTTAGGCACAGAATCGGAAACATCTGGAAGTGCTTCTCAGGACCCTTGTGCTTTTATGCAGGAATGCCAGCTGTAAATGGCATCCTCTTCATTCTGCTCAGGAAAACTCTAGGAGCTAAGTTTCATCAACAAGTGGCGTTTCAGTAACCTGGAAAGCCAGGGAGCACAGATCACATCCCTCCAAGGCCAGGTTGCATGAAGTGACAATTTACCCAACAAAAGTACTGTAGACACACTCAGAGAAAACATCAAGCGATTCTTGCCTGCCTGGCGTTTGACCAGAAGTAGAAGCTGAACCGAGACTCTGTGTCCTGGAACTTCATTTGGTCTAACCACATTTAGATAATCGAGAGGAAAGATGCTCCTCCCTGACAAGGTGGACAGGAAGGAAGCAAGCAAGCACCAGTCTTCTGAATAAAAGTAAAATAATAACAACTAACATTTTTTCCCCACCCTTTGTCTGTCAGGCGCTGGCTAAGCAGTACTTGGCATCCATCTTAATGGCACTGCCTCTGGGTGAAGACTGGCTTGCACTCTGGTGCCTCTTATATCCTGCCAAGAGTTGCTTTCCCAGAAGCCCTTTCAACGTGGCTGAGTGACCCTTTATGCTGTGAGCATGTCCTCTACTTCTCCAGCTGTGCCGGTGTGAGGAGAAACACTCATACAGAGAAGAACAGAAGTGGAAAGTCTTTTCTGACCAGAAGGACAATGGATACAGACAATTCCACCAGGCAACACCAAATCAAAATTCTTCCAAGTTATGTTCCTCACAGATTCTGAGCTTCCCTTGGTTCTGTGGTCCCAGCAGGCCCATGAGAGAGCTCTATCTCTTTGTGCTTTGCCAATTGTAAACAACAGAGCAGTACAGTCTGGGAAAGTATGAGAATATCTAATTCCATGCTGATGTCTTCAAAATAATTGCACGGAACACTCTACTTGGGAAAAGAGAAACAGTCTTCAGCATACATGTTTCATATTAATTTAATAAACATTTCTTACACCCAGCAGCTATATTTATGCATCTTCTTGCTGTCCCCTTCTCTCAAACTGGAAAGCAGAGACTTGCTTCCCAGAAACATTTCCAACTGGCCGCGGTCTGGTGACCCATTCTCAGCTTGGAGAACAAAGCAAGACCCAATACTTTGCTCCTTTATAGAGAGAAATACCAACAATAAAGACACAGGTGGGTTGTCAGTAAAGTTTTACTGTGCAAAATGGCTATGTGAATTAAGAGATTAATATCAGTCGAAATAAATGCCAAGACATGGCTGTAACCACAACCAATGTTGCACAATGATACACAGCCACCAGAAAGGTATCATAACACTCAAAATTTTAAATATGCGGGGATGAAGCCCAGAATATATTAAATGAAAACCTATAAAACTAAAGGCAGCACTAGAACTGAACACTAGAAGAAAACACACCTTTTAGTTGTTCATAAGCATAACAACCCAATATAGATGAACAAAATACAATATGAGTCCATACAACTCAGTTGGTATGTTCCCAATAAATTGCAAGATACACAGTTCCCAAAGTTACAGTGCACTCATCACATCAGATCATATGCTAGGCCAAAACACTAGGCTCACTAAAGCCTAAGAGATGTCACCTGCCTGCAAAGAGGCTAAGATAGAAATCAATGCTCTGTCTGGAAAATCCTCCAAATACAAGGAAATCAAATGCTATATCTCTAACAGAAGGAGCTGCAGGGAAAGGAGAAAATATTTGCAAATGAAAAATAATAAAAACAATGCATGAAAACCCGCACGGTGGAACCAAAACGGTTCTTAGAGGAAGATACACAACTTTAATGCTTATATCTGTATTTACAAAGTATGAAAACTTAGTATTAAGGGACAGTCACGAGTAAACAAATAAATACATAGGAGCAAACATCACACGTATGTAGAGGAAGAGAGGTAATCCAAAACTTAAATCCATAAGCCAGAAAACAGAAAAACATGATAGATTTTTTTAAAAATCCACAATAGGTTATTTAGAAAGGCTGTTAAAAGTCAAGAGAAGGGAGAGAAATCAAAATGGCTTCACGGGACGAGAAATAAAGCATGTTATCTCATATCCTAAAGCTATTAAAAGGGGAAGTAGGGGGCTGAAGGATGGCTCTGCGGTTAATAGTGCTTAGTTCCCTTTTGTTTGTATGAAGTTCTAGAATAGGCAACCTAGCTAACTGCTGGTAAAACCAGAGTAATGGCTTACTTGGATGGACAGAGAGAAAGAGGAAGGGAGGAAAGGAGAGAGAGAGAGAGAGAGAGAGAGAGAGAGTGAGAGAGAGAGAGAGAGAGAGAGAGAGATCCAAGCCTGGGAGGGCATCAGTTGCCGTCTCTTCCTCTCTACCTTACTCTTGTGTGACAGAATTTCTCGCTCAGTCTGAAGCTCACAATGCCAGCAATCCTGTTTGCTTTCCTTCCCTCCCCAGGTCTGGTTTTTCATGTGGGTCCCAGACATCTGAACTCAGGCCCTCACACTCATATAGAAAACGCTCTACCCACTGAGCCACCTCTCCCTAGCTCAGGCAGATGGCTTTTTTATCTGAACTGCAGTACGGATTCTCACTAGACCTGCAGCCTGTGGTGGCCCTGCTCTGCAAAATCTGGATTTGATAGTCTCTAATTCCTTAAAATCGATCTCTTTTGTTTATATGCTCACATTCCGTTCTGTCTGCTGCCCCAGATAACCCCGACAGATGTGTTACTAAGTCTGAGGGGTCCTTATAATCTGTTCTCAACCTTGTCCAAACTCTCCACAGGCATCTCCCACAGATGCCTGGCTTGCTTGTGGGTTGCCTGGTTGGATAAATTGTGGGTGTGGGCTAGGGAATTACATTTTTTAAAGACTTCCTAGATCCTTCTCAAGTACAAGCACCATTGAGAAACATTGTCTAGAATTTTAAAATCTGTATAAGACCTGGGGCTAAAACACATTATCCTACTTCTTAGTTAACCGTTCCCTCCTCTGTGAGTCTCACCTTGACACGCCTCTACTGCAGGAACACCACTTGCCGGGTCTGAGTTCTTCCCACTGCCTTGCTAAGAAAGCGCTTCAGTTCACCCCGTGTGAGTGATAGTACTTTATATCGACACTAATTCCTATCTTCCAGAAAAAAAAAAAGCACACTTTTCTATTTCATTTCCAAGTCTGATGACATTGCTTTGATGTTGGCAAGTGGCTAGTTAATTTACATCAGCTTTACTCACAGGGAAAGCGGGACAAAAACAGCATTCGTTCTAAGAACCAGAATGGTCCAAGGAAGGAATAAATTGGCTTTTAAGGATATCTTCCCGTGGTGATTCTTAGGATGTCACGAAAGCCTGTTCTACCGCTCTATTTGCACATGAGCAAAATGATACACACATGAGATTGTCCATTAAAGCCTAGTTTGTGGAAGGAAGAGAGTGGAAGCCAGCTAAGTGTGTGCCATCAGGGACAGGTTAAAGAATTATAGTACATCCTAAAGTGGTGTGCTATACACTCATAAAAATGAATGAGGCCGTTCCTCCTGCTCTGATATGCAAAGATCCAGCAGTTCACCACAGTCAGCTTGGATCCATTCATGAGGAGATTTTGCTAGTGTCTCTTCCTAATGTTGCCATCAGTGGTCTTGCATGGCTTGAGGCCAGCCACACTGGGAGTTATCCCAGAGGAATTTGCACCTCACAAAAGCAGGTTGTTAAACATTTACTGGCACGCCACTGCAAGGAACTCTAAACCCCATTGTCAGGCTAATAAAACAAAGCTCAGCCCAGTGTGTGGAGCCTGCCTACAGATGGGTAAGGTGAGAGAATTGTGTGCACTCAGAAACACAGGAAGACTGGTGGTGTAGCTCAGAGTGGCGTGTTCTCTTAGTATTCATGAGGCCTGGGTTTGGATCCTAGCGCTACGAAAACAGACCTAATTTCGATTTCTCAGTTTCTAAACATAAATTAGCACATAACCTAGAAATTCCACTCACAGATATATAATCATGAGAATCACAAACATATAGTCACACAGAAAATCGTACACAAGTGCTTATAGGGCAGTATCCATAACAGCAACAGGGTGAAATGTCCACCGGTGATGAAGGAGTCAACAGATGGCAGTACCTATGCCTAGTACAATATCAATTGTCCCTATAAAAGAATGAAGTGTCACATGAAATAAGTTGGACACTGGAAGACAAATACTGCATGTTCTCATATGTAGAAGCCAAAGTTTATTTCAGAGACACAGAGGCTAGAACAGGGTTTCCCAGAGTCTGGGAAGGGTGAGTTGAAGACAGGGATGTCGACAGGTGAGCCCAGTTGGATACAGGAATAATACCCAATATTTGATTACACAGGAGGATGGCTACACTTGACAACAGTCAATTAAATATTGCAGAAGAGCTACGAAGAAGAATTTTGAATGTTCTCAACACAAAGCAATGACATGTGTCTGAGGTGATACGTATGCTAATTGCCCTCATCTGATTGTTATACATTATAGCCATGTCTTGAAATGTCACACCGTACTGCATAAAATGCATAATTACTTCATGTTAATTAGAATATATTAATAAAAATGAGTGAGGTCTTGATGAACGCTCCAACTTGAGTGACCCTCAAAAAACACGCTAAGAACTGGGTGTGGTATCTTCCTATTTATAATCCCAGGCTGAGGCAATACAAATTGTGAACTCAAAGCCTGCCGGACCACACAGTGAGACTGTACGTTGGTGGTTTGTTTGTTGGTTTGTGTTGTTGTTTGTTTTGTTTTTGATACAGGGTTTGGTCTGCACTATGTAAACCAAGCTTTCCTTGTAGAGATCCAACTGCCTCTGCCTCCCAATGCTGGCCAAAAATAAAACAAAAACCATCATCAGCACACACACACACACACACACACACACACACAAACAACACCAAGTTAACCAAGAAGCATTCTACTCCCAGGAAATGGTGGCATGAAAGAATTTAGACCCAAAGGGCCACTTGTTGTAGTGCCCCATCAGTTCAGTGAACCCGTCATGGGGAGAGCAGGCAGGGTGAGCAGAAGTGAGGAGGAGGTGAGAGACAGGGACTCATTACTCAATGGGTAATTTTGGTTTCCAAGATTTCATTTCCAGAGTGATAAAAAATGTCTTGATACTGGAGAGGGGTGGGGCAGTGTTATGCAAGCCCCAGAGGCCACTGAATTGCACACTTTAGAATGGGGAATTACAAGTTGCATGAACTTTATCTCAATTAACAAGACAAACCCTGAAACCTCAGACAGGCTACAGATAGAAAGAGATAAGAAAGAGATAAAGTGTCTGTGGAAAACTGTAGGTACCTGAAAGATGAGGCGAGGGCAACTTTTTTTTTTTAAAAACAAATCCAATTTTGTATACATTCATATCTTTAGACATGCATATAAAAGGTGATATAAAGATTTATTAAGACCACATGTCTCTTCTATGAAGCCAACAGTAAATGAATATCGACTAAGTTAGATCCTGTCAGTCATATAAGAAGCTAGCCATGGAAGCATACACCAGTAACACCAAATGTTGGGGTCTAGAGATGAAAGGGGATTGTACTCAGCCTGCCCAGCTTCGTAGGTGAGATCTAAGGTTAGTGAAATATAATGTGGGGAAGTGGTCGAGGAAGACATCCAACATCAACCTCTGACCTCCACCTGAACACACACATGAGTAAGTGCATCTGTATACACACATACACACAAGCATACACATGCACACCACACACACACACACCACACACACACACACACACACACAAGAATAAGTAAACAGCCACTCACAAGTCCTTTAGAATCTGTAAGCTGAGGCTCTACTCCACAGGCTTTCACTGGTTGGCCTACCATTATCTTATTCGGTTAAGGCGGGAGCATCTCTGGGTGGCCAAATTGACACCACACTGTGAAGAGCGGACGGCACAAAATTTCAAGGATGATTTGGTAGCAGATCCAGCTGGTTTGATCCTGGAGACACACAAATGTCCCTTATGTAGGCCTGAGACTTCTCTTTGACACCTTTTACCTCTGTACGATGGAGATGACCAGACCTACTTCTCAAACTGGGATGACATCGAATGTTGGTGCAGATGCATGTGTCTATCCCTTGGCAGTCACTCAGCAATGATCCTTTCCTGGATTGGTGTGTGTGGCGGGGGGGGGGGGGGGGGGGGGGGGAGGTCCTGCAAGACTCTGCTGGAGTGGGAAGCTCTACCTGATGACACAGGTAGGTTTGTGTGGCCTGCTTTGTTTGTCTGACCAAGTGCTAACTAACACACTGCAGCTGTATCTAATGATCCCTCCATTTCCCATCCCCCGCCCCAAGTTTTACAAACCCTGACTGTATCATTGAGAGAGAATGAAAAAGAAAAAGAATTAGACTCCTAAGGGCCACTAAAGCTGTGATTTATTGAGTGCTTATCGTGGGCCTCGTATTTTAAAGTCATTATTTCCAACTCTTACAATAGTTCTGGAAGCAATATATTCCAGCGTTCATTTATGAGGGCTCAGAGAGTTGATATCAGCTGCTCAGGTTTTGGAGGATGGCTGGCAAGTGCCAGAGCAGGGATTTGAACCCAGTTCTGCTGAATATTCTGCTCTACTGCACTCTATTTTATAAATCACCAAGAGACCTCTGGTTAATATGGATTTAGAACAATCAGAGGATCCAGATGACAGCTGGAAGAGGCACATGCACTTGCAAAAGATTGACTCCAACCTCACCTGAAAGGGATCCCCCACTTCTATGTCCCTGGCTCTTTGACAGCAAACTCACCACCTCCTGTGACAGCCCATTCCATTTTTAGATGACTCTAATTACTAAGGAGACTCATAATGTTCTGTTTGCCAATCACTTTCACCTGCTATTACAACTTCATGTGCCCCGATGAGGTCATCATTAAGAACCCCATTACCTCTTGGACGGGCAATAAGGCCTCGAATACCATCACCAAGCCAAGTCTCAAGCATTGGCAATGCAGACAGAGCCAGGAACAGGCTGCTCGTTGCACCTTCAAATGAGTCTTACGACAGGTGATTATCTCTTGTAAGGAAAGATATTCTGGATGGGACGTATTGTCACTCGGGACAGGGCTATAGCATAGATTGCAGAAGTTTAAAATAATCAGAGCCATGCGTGTCTGCAGCACACTTCTTTGGTTAATTAAAATGCTTAGGAAAAGCAATGGAGGTTGATTTTAGCTTCCCCCCTGGTTTTCAACCTCTCTGGCAGTTTTTCTTTGTGAAGGACAGTCAGTCCTAAATGATCCAGCATGAGCCTTTGTCACCAGCTTCCTGAACAGTCAACTTTCTGTCAGATCTAACAACTAATAACGGAGATTAAAAATGGAAAGGGCTGAGAAAGGGGGAACCCAAGGTCTCCCAAACTTGTGAGCCACTCAACTGATTCTCCTCCGGGGAATGGAACTCTGTCTCTGTGATTGCAGGAACCACGGGGAACTAAAGTACGCTGGGTCAGAAAAGTGACGGGGCTCTCCTGGGATTTCAGGTGGCAAATAGGATTGAGAATCTTAGCTTTAATGAAGACAACAGAAATCACATAATTAACACGCACTGTTAACACCTCATTAGTCTCCCGGGGCTTAAGTTATGCTAAAAATAATCAACACATTTTGTTTAAATAAGGCTCTGCTACAGGTGGCCACCAAGTCCTCTTTGGCCATAGCAGATCAAGAACATTCCCCTGAATTTACTTCAAATGCTCCCGGAAGGCTTTGTCTTCAGTCCAAGGAAAGGATTATTTAAAATGAATGTGGAAGTACGGGGAGGAAATGAGTGCATTATCGTGAAGTCTCTGTAGCTCTGAGTTTGACTCCAAAGTCTTACACAATCCAACATCGAATCCCACACACCTGAAGGCAGTTGCTTCTCCAGCGGTTCCTTCTTCTGGAGGTTTGATGCCAGCCATAATGGAAGCTGGAGAGAGACAGTTTTGCCCAGTACACTCTTGTTTTTTTCTGGGGGACACTAAAACCCATGGCATCTGTTTCTCCACTGCCTTCCTCCTGGTCTGAGTTTGGCCTCTGATCAAGAGAATTGTAAGGAAACTGGATGCTGTTGTTGGGTTTCTGAACTTGGGTATTAGAGGGCCTGGGACCTTTGCAGAACTTTAAGTCGCTAGAGGAGTCATATTTCTTGTTGGGCAGACCAGACCCCAAGGGAGTCTCAGAGGATGAGAGGGCACATGGGAGAGAGCCATGGTTTCTGTTTTCTGAGGCCAAAGCCTCTTGCCTATACTCCAGCCTATACAGGACCAAAGCAAGATAAGATGAAGCAAGTCCCTGCTAGAATCTTGAAGAAAGGGGAAAGAATGACTGTTTAGAAGCCGCTGAGCTTGGGGTGACTGTTGTAAAACAAGACTCACCAAGGCACATCCTCCCTGGCTGTTCCTCCTCTTTGCCCTTCACTCACCCATGGCCATTCCCTCAGCTCCTAAGCTCCAAATGAAGGGATTTGGTAGTGAAAGCTGTGGAAAGTTACCTGCCTACCCCCAACACCATGACAGAATGTGTCCTTGGGAAAAGAAGACAGATCAGAACTCCTTCTTTCTGTCACTCAATCACTCAGAAAATGGTACCTGTGAGCTGGAAGGGCCTGTGGTAATACTTTGATCTCGGGCTCAGGTTTCTAGAATTTTGAGGAACGAGCATCTATTGCTTAGGCCGTGTGGTCTGTGGCCTTGTCCTAGAGTGGGTGGAGCTAAGTCATCATCTCAGTGCATACTTCCTGTTCCCACAAGATGGAAAACCCCTTCCATTTCTTGGAAAAGTCAGACGGTTACTGGGAGGGTTGGATGACGGTCCAGACTTCTGTGTTTGAGATAAGAGAGAAATGTAGTGCTGTTTTAATATTTTCTTTCTTGTTCTTGTGTTCTCTCTGTATGAAAATAGAGACACCACCTACCCTCGAGGGGCTCAGCAGCAAAACCTTATGCTTCAGAGCTGATTGTGCTGGTTAAAGGAAGGTGAGTCACAGTTTAACTATCCATCTCTGAACATCTCACAATCCTATAAGGTTAGAGCTAGCTCTAAAGAGAATTCCCAAGTAACCCCTCAATCAAAAAGCACTGTGTTCATGCCCAAACCACAGCAGATACAGAATGCTTCCACTCAGGTTGAAGACTGCAGCTGTTCAGAACAGAGAAACTAGACACATACCCTGATGTAGGGAAAGAAAAATGTCCTTTTGCAAGTACACTGGAGGATGCTTACACAGACGTGTGCCTTAGCAATAGTCTAGCAAAGATTTAAAAAAAAGTATTGTTGTAAGACTGTTGTTTGACTGAGTTCAGAAAACTTAAATTGAATGAATAAAAGTGGGGGTGGGGTAGGTGAACGGATGGGTGGATGGACGGATGGATGACTGGGGTGGACAGAGAGAATACAGTGTGCCCATGTGTTTTGTATATGACTGAGAACAAGAGGAAGTCTGTAAACGCTGAAGAAGCAGGAAGGATGACAAGGGATGGTCCAGACAGAAACATTCCTGGAGCTTAATTCTTGCTAAGACTTTTCTCAATGCCCCTCAGAGATCAGGAACATGCACAGCCTGACTTCAACTGTCGCTGGTGGTACAGGCTGAAGTTTGGGACCTTTCTGTTCTTGGGTAATTCTGAGCATAATTCGGTAGGAGAAGCTTGTCTATCCCAACTAATCTCACTATCTTTATATGCTCTCAAATTAAAGAACTTTCCAGAATACAGACCTAAAGGTAAACACCAGCACCAGTGTGGCAGACAGTGCTGGCTGCTTACCTAACATCCTCCCTCCTTCAATCTTAGCAAAGGAACCTCCATTTTGTTTGAGTTTCTGCCAGACTCATTATTTGTATTGATGCCCTGTGATTAATTTCTGGCCATGAGACATCAAAACATCTGGGAAATAGAATATTTCCCTTCCTTTATCCTCTCAGAAATAGGGTGCCGTATAGGGAAGTGTAAAAGATAGTCACCCTGCAGTTACAGGGCCACTTGAGAGAAGCTAAAAGTCTACCCGCAGCCACGGTGAGTCCCGCTGGTACAACAGGGCCCACCTACTGGCTCCAGACTTTGTTTTTTTTTTTTCAGTGACAACCGACCAAGTGTCTCAGAAACTTCTTGTCATAGTTTCCATTATTTTCAGCCAAAAGCATTTCTGGCAGACATTCGGAGTTGATTCGACTGTAGTCTGGGATCTGGTGCCTAGAGTGAGGAAAGGGAAAACTTTCCTGAACAATTCCCCTCCAAAGGCCAGTTCCTCCCAGGGTAAGAGAAATTGTATTCTTTTGGGCCTCAAACCCAGTCTGGAACCAAGTTTTAAAATCAAATCATAGAGTAGGAAGACCAGAGGGTTAAAAAAAAAAAAAGATACTCAGAAACATCTGGGCTTCAAGTACTTCCTTTCTTCCATCTCTGGACTCAGCCATCCTATGGGACTGCCTTGTGCCAACTGAACTAGATTCATCAGGGACTTTCCTTGGGGACTCTCTCTACCCCAAGTCCAATGGTAAAATACAGAGCCTGGAACGAAACATTAGGAAAGAAAGGCAAAGGAAGAACTGTTAAAGTCTGAATCACTCATGTTATATAAATAATTTCCAAAATGTAAAATGTCCCCAAACATAACGATGATGATAGTGATGATGATGATGGTGGGGTGGTGATGATGACGATGGTGTTGATGGTGATGGTACTGGCCCAGAGTGGAAGCCAGGGGCACTTTTTGGCTGCTGTTTGTGACAAACAAGGCTTGTTTTATTTTTTATTTTTCTCTAGCCAGCTAGCATTTAAGTTTCCAAATGAATGGTTGAATTCATTCATCCTTTTCCACTGGTCTCATAACAGGAAGCAATTAAAGCATTTCAAGTGACTCAACAGCCAATGTGAAAAAGTGGAGTAGATTAACAAATCATCTGTCCCTGCCTGTGAGCCCTGGAAACCATCTTCGGTGTACCTGAGGGATGTGCTGAGGGAACCCCAAACTCTCAACGAATGGTAAGGAAGAGACTCCAATCTGCAAACTAACAAGACTAGGTTGTGGACTGTCGTCACGAATGGCCCCCTTATTTTCAGAGCTGGTGCTTGTGGGAAAAACTGGGGGGCCGCAGCAGCAGGCCCCAGGCCCACGTGCCCGTGACCTGCGAGGTGGAGGCTGCCTGGAAGCCTCCAGGCAGCCTGTCTCTCGTACCGGAGGAAGGTCCCAGGTTCCAGTGGCTGGAGGCTTCGGTGGCGGCAGGCCCAGCAGGCCCCAATGACACGAGAAGTCCTTGGTTCCAAAAGGGTTTATTGTCATGGTGGATGGTGGATGGATCTGGATGTACCATGCCAAACTCAGGGCAGACCTGGTTTAAGTAGGGAGGGAGAAAGAGGGAGGTTCTGGGGGCAATGCTTAATTGGCTCTGCCTTCTGACCTTCATTAGCATGTAAATCTCTAGGGCCTGAGGCCTGTAGTCACACCCTCTACCTGTGCACTTTGGGAGGGGCTGTAATGGCCTTTGTGACTGAACAATGTAGGTCTATGGAGATTGGACTGCTTGTTAGGACCCTGAGTTCTGGGGGCGTGGCCGAATCCTGCCGTTTCTCCCTTGGAGTCTTGGGGTTCTAGGCCCATGCCCAGCCAAGAACCAGGATACCCTTACGCAGTCCCACAGGTGCTTTGCTGAGAATGGATATAAAAATGGATCGTCAGAGCCTCAGGTAAACGAATCACAGTGCATCTCAACAAGACAAGGAGAGCCTGGCAGGTCCTTGATGCCCCAAGAATTTGATTCACTATCGGGAGTGAATTCCCCCTGGGGACATCCTTCTGCAGCCTCACAATCCAATATGGGAGTCCATGTTGGATGCATAGAGAGACCACAGTCTACAGTGACAGAAGCCACCTGTCAGTCACACAGAAGACAGAGCTGAGAAGGCTCTGCATCTTTCTTTGAGGGACATTTGCCATTTCCCTATCTCTGTATGGTCCTGGTGGCACTGGCCCCACAGTTTCCTGGTCAATATGGTGAGCCTTTGACACACAGCCTGATTCCCTCATGAGCCATGAGCGATACAAACAGCTTCCAGGACACTTGGACCTAGGGTTGTCAGAATGTGGAGGGTGCAGGGCTATTTAAATAGAAAATCCTAGAGTTTTCTATTATGCAAGCCAATGAAATCTCTCTTTTGCTGAAGTTAGTATGAGTTTGCCTTTCTATCCCTTGCCCCTTAGCTAACAGAAAACCAAAGGTTTAGGTCCTGAAAAGAAGAAACAGACATCTATATGGAAATTCACTTTAGGTTGTGATGGCTCAGTGGGTAACAGAGCTTGCTGTCTAAGTGTGTGGACCTCAGTTTGGATTCCCAAGCACCCCAAAATCTAGGTGTGGCTGTGCACACTATTATCCCAGCACTGGGCTTCTTCTCATTTGTTCAGAATTACAGGATTGCAGAGGACACTGTTAGCCTAACTCCATGTTCAGTGAGAGACCTTGTCTCAAGGGAATAACAAGGAAAGTGACAGAGCAGGACCCCTGCTGTCATCTCTGGCCTCCAGGTACTAGAAGTGGGCACTTGCAGTCACGTTCTACCCACAGCCTGAGAATTCTCTTTTCACCAGACCAATTTACAAAATAAATTATCTTTAAAAAAAAAAAAAGGTACTGAAATTACACAATTGGTGGTTGCTATGTGCTCAGTAATTTCTTTTCTTACATACATTAGCTCACTTAATTATAAATTTCTCTCATTATGTTGGTTAATTTGATTACCATCCAGTGGTGTTTTTTTTTTTTTTTTTTTTTTAAATGTGTGGGAGCAACGTGGGGCAGAGCACGTGGATGCCATGGAGGAACTGCCAAGTTGGTTAGCCAAGGTCAGGAGGAACTCACAGACTTGGTGTTGGAATGAGATGGCACCAGTAAGTCTCTGGCTTTTGAATAATTGGTCCCCAGGTGGTGGCTGTTTGAGGAGGATTACACGGAAAGGTGTTGCCTTCTGGGAAGATGTTTGCCTACTGATGAGCCCCCTGCCATTATAGGGATAGACTCTGACTCCCCTGGAATTGTAAACCCCAAATAAACCTTTCCGTCTAGAACTCGGTCATGATGTTTCATTACAACAGTAGAAAGGTAACTAAGACAGACACTGTGTGTTAATAGATGTGTGTGTTAATAGATGTGTGTATTTATGTATGTGTGTGTTCATGAACGTAGGGGTTTACCTATGTGATTAGTGTGCACATGTGTGTACACAGATATGAGGGCCAGTGGCTAACTCGCCTTGTTTGAGACTGGGACTCCCCCGGGGATCCGGGGCTCATTGATTGGTTAGACTAACTAGCCAGCAAGTCCCAGGCATCTATCTGTTTCTGCTTTCCCAAAGCGGGATTTCAAGCATGCGATATAGCACACTGGCTTTTTTTTTTTTTTTTTTTTTCTCGAGACAGGGTTTCTCGGTGTAGCACTGGCTATCCTGGAACTCATTCTGTAGACCAGGCTGGCCTCGAACTCAGAAATTCGCCTGCCTCTGCCTCCCAAGTGTTGAGATTAAAGGTGTGCGCCACCACTGCCCGGTGCACACTGGCATTTTTATGTGAGCTCTGGGAGTCAAACTCAGATCCTGATGCTTACATTGCAAGCGCCTTAGTGACTGAGTCATCTCCCCAGCTCTTGATCCCAGACTTTTGTTATCTCCTCTGGAGACCTCTGAAGAGTGAGTCCAGTTGATGGCCTTGGGAACTGGTTAGGGACTCAGCCAGCCAGCTGTACCACCAATGAATTAGAAGGCTTTCCTCAGCCTAGAAAGAATTCTTCCTCATTGGAAGTCTGATCTCAAATTCTGCAAGACTGGATTTTAAGGGCCAATAGCATATACTGCTGAATTCCATTTGAATAACTTGCCCGGAAAGGATTTGAACTTGAGGTCATCTTCATACCAGTGAGGTCAGTCCAACATCTGCCAATCTTCCTGTTTGGATCATGTTTACAAGATGTCCTGCTCTTCAAATTTTTTTGAGGTATAATTTATAGGCAGTGACTTGCATGATCTTTGAGGCGCAAACATTCAAAATATGGAATAGTTCCATATTTCTCTTGCTCCTTTACAACTTCAGATATTCATTCTCTCTCTCTCTCTCTCTCTCTCTCTCTCTCTCTCTCTCTCTCTCTCTCTCCTCCCTCTATCTCCCTCTCCCCCCCCTCCCTCTCTCCTGCCTCTGTCTCCCTCCCCCAATCCCCTCTTTCTCAGCATCACTCAGAGTAATGTTTGGCCAAGCATTTGAGCACCATGGACCAGCCAACTGAACACAACATTAATCTTTACAACTTAGCAACTCTTTGGAAAAATCCAGCTTCATCTTTCTGGAGTAAAGATATAAAAGTAAAGTTTTGTGGTCCCTGGGTCTTTGTGTTTCTCATTTGATTACAAGCAGATTCACATCAAAATGTCCCAGCTCCTCTGAATTTGTCATCTATAGCCCTGTTTTGGGTCCCTCAGACTTCATTAAAATTAAAGACTACAAGAAGATTGTAAGTCCCATCAAGTAGATGAGCAAGAGTTTGTAGAAATTGTGAAGAGTGGGGAGAGGTTATGAAAATAGTCTCATTTTGCCAGCTACAAGTCAACTCACATTCAGACTGGCCCAGAAGCAGGAGGGCTGTAGTTAAAATAAGTTAATCTTTCCTTTTCAGTTAAGGCAGATCTTGGTGTTAAAATGGGAGGCAGGGTATGTAGACTTCCTCATTTATGGCTGCATGGAGAAGGGCAGGCTGTGTGAGGTCTCTTCTTTTAGCTTCTCTGTTCATGCAGGAGGCACGTGGGCTGAGCTGTCCCAGCATGGAGACATGGAGATGTCTGAGTTAAAGCATGTTACTCTTCTATCCTCATCCTAGCTAAAGTTCTAGGGTTTCAGAGCTACAGAATACTTTTAAAATCCTGTCAGGAGTGACAAGAGGAGGTCATCTGTGCAGACTTTGGGTATGGTATGTACAGGGATGTAGCATGTAGTTTTGTCTACACCACTTTGTGTTCCAGCCGCATGTACCTGCCCAGGATCTATCACAGATCCATGGATAAAAGACATACACACATTAGCTCTTTTTAAAACTGGCTTATTGACTGTGTTGCTAGGCTCTTCTAAGGCTTCTAAGTATGCCCTTGCCTTCACTCCTAGCTCAACACTTCTAAATCCGCCCTCAACTGAGTTGCCCAGTTAGCTTCTGTGAAGCTCTTTGGTCTTGCTGCCCAAGACGTTTTTGGAACCCTTCCCATTTCCACTTATAGTTTGGAAGATCTCACTTGTAGCTCTGAGTCGATTCCGTTCCTCTCCCCCCATGTATCTTGAGTCTCTCCTAGCCTGAGGAAACCTAAAGTCCCTCCTCTTTCTTTCCACCAGCCATGGTCACTGGCATCTTTATTGAGAGATCAAAAACTGATTTCAAGTGAGGACCTTCAGCATCCGTAAACATAGATTCCAGATCAAAGCATCAGAACCACACCCCCACACAGTGGACCAGTATGTTCCAGTGCCCAGGTACTCTGCTTGGGGAGACATTAGCTTATTTCTCTACTGGTTGGTAAATACTCATATTTACCATAACATAAGCCTGCCTTCCTCACACCAGCTCTTTATCTCCTTGGGCATGCCACAGATTTTCCCAGGATCTAGAATCTAAAAAGTTAATTCTTGGCATAGTAGGTCATTCAGAACGACCCTCTCTGTTGCCTAGACTAATCCCCAGATGCAAGAATCAAAATTCAGAAAGGTTGATTGCAAAAAGAGTTTTCTCACATTTGATAGAAGGGGATCCATAGTGGGCTGGGAAAGCGATGCTTCTCTCCTTTATAAAAGGACTGTGGAAATGTCCCAGGTCATCAGCAAAGGGACTCAGCTTCTGCACCAAAGTCAGCTACACCATTTTGGATGGGCTCTTAGCCTTCACATAGTGATCTTTGAATCTGTGTTCCATCAAGTTCCATCCCCAACCCTTCCTTAGGACATCCAGTGTTCCCCAGATATTTCTCTCCTGTACCTGCCATCTCTCAAAGACTCAGGTTATGTAATATATACCTGTTCGCCTTTCTGTCTGTAAGCTGTGGCCTTCTGTTATGGATTAACTCCCACAATCTATCTGACCTCCAAGAAAGGAGGGCTGGTCTCCTTATAACTACTTAATCCGAAACCATAGGCATGTCAATCTTCCCCATCCATCAATTCAGTGAGATCCAGACCTGGGATCATGCAGGTACAGTGTAGATGATCCCTGAGCTCCACTTACCACAAGGTTTATCCCATTGAGATCTAGATAATAGCTATGTCATAGCTTAACTCAGTGCACCTAGCCTGAAAGTTCCAAAGTCTTGTGGCTAGACGACTAGAAAAATCCCCTAGCTGTTAATTATTACACAAAGCACTTTTCTCAGGGATTCTGGAAGGGTCTGAGAAACCTCAATCATGAACAAATACATTGAAAAAGAGCAAAAGGCGTGTGGAGTTTGTGAGTTAAGCACAAAGCTAAGCTTGGAGGGCCTTGGGGGCTCTCGTGTTGCATTAGACAGAGTTCCTTAGAAAAACAGACCAAAAATACAAATACATATGTATACGATGAAAGGGGATTTGTTGGACTTGTTTACATGACAAGATGATTGATAGACCAACAGTGGCTGTGTGTATGCTGGAGACACAGAGATCACTGTAGATGCTCATTTATGAAGTCATATGTGTTAGCAGTTCTAATCCAGTGCTGAAACTCCCTGGAGAAGTCCTGGCACTGAATCCATGTTGAAAGCCCAAAGGAGCTGGAATCCAAAGCTGCTGTAGGTATGCCCAGAAGGAATGGGGCTTGTACATTTGCTTAACACGTCCTTTTTCTCCAGACCATTGGATGATGCTCCCCCCGCCCCCTCTCCCACCGCTCAGGCCGGGTTTCTCCCCATGCTCAATCTTACGTGTTATCTTAGTTCCTTTTCTATTGCTATGATAAGACATCATGATCAAAGCAGCTTACAGAAATAAGAATTATCTAGAACTTACAGAGGGTTAGAGTCCATGACTATTATGTCAGGGGGAATGGCAGCAAGCAGGTATGGCACTGGAACAGGAGCTGGGAACTTACATTTTGATCCACAGAGGGTTGGACAGAGAGAGAGAGAGAGAGAGAGAGAGAGAGAGAGAGAGAGAGAGAGAGAGGAGAGAGAGAGAGGAAGAGAAAAGGAACGGCATAAATCTCAAATCCAGTCCCCAGTTTCACCAGCTAGGGACCATGTATTCAAATAGATGAGCCTATGAGGGGGACATTCTCATTCCATCACACATGTTAATCCCCACAAACATTCACATCTCTAAATCCAAGGCTTAGTTGACAACCAAGACCAACCATCACACATATGAAGCAAGTTAGAGAGCCAGAAGCCTGCAGAAGGATCCCTTGGAGCGATGCTTTTGAACTCTCCCAGTTACCTTCTTTGTTGTCTTCTCTGCAGTGTCTAGACAGACAGCTTCAGGCGTGTCCAAGTTCTTCAGCTGTAGGCTTCTGCTGACATTGCTTACGTGTGGTACGGAAGGTCAGCAAGCACAGATGTGATGGCCTTGGACTACTCAGTGTGTTTCTCAAGACTCCCAGCTTCCCTGTTGCCTTTTTTTTTTCCTGTTGGATTTCATTTCTTTCACTTAATTATTTTCCCTGATGACCTTGTTAAGTCAGATTTATCCTTTCGGAGCCATTTTGCTTTTCTCCGTTTAAATCTAGCCATTCTATTCCTTTGGTGGCACATATATATTAACCTGGAATAATAAAGAGATCATCAGCATGGCCTCTCCCTAGGATGGCACACACAAATTTGTAAAGAACTCCGTTTTATGTATCCATGTAAAAATTAATTAAAACACAAATCTAACCAACAGTTGAGTCAATAAACCAGTCCTCTGATTTACTTGCCAGCACCACACCAAAAAAAAAAAAAAAAAAAAAAAAAAAAAAAAAAAAAATGCCTCTGCATGTTCTAAGTAATCTCTTTCGTTCTCCTTATTGGTGAGAAGCTATTCCTGTGACAGATCCTTTGAGATCAGAGAACACGTGAGCATCATTGTTCCCTTGTCTACCAGCATTTGCCTCACTGCAGACATCCAGGGATTCCTCTACCATCCACTTTAAACCCACCCATGGCAACGCTGGACCATTCCCACTTATCTCTGCTGTGCAGAGACAGAGAGAAGCAAAGCATTCTCACCCGAGAAACAAATCTTCATTTCTGTGAATTTCAATTATGAGTCTTTTCAATGCTTCTTTCAATGGGCAAGAATACAAAAGTGTCTTTTCAAAAACTTTCATCTTGCTACTCATGGAAGGCAGTGCTATCCGGACTGAATACTGTCAACGCATTCATGGGTTTGGAGGTTTACCTTTTCAAAGACAATCCACTGGTCTGCCTACCATGGCCAAGAAAGAATTAAATGTCATATAACGTCTGGTGCTAGAAAGCAGAGAATTGCTCAGTAGTTGCTGAGAGCATATCAAAGGAACAGTAGAGTGGCTTGGAGGGCTATGTAGGAGTCTGCTTGGGCAGCCATGACAAAACACACAGACTGGATAGACGAAGCCAAGGGATTTATTTTGTCACAGCCATGGCAGATGGAAATCCAAATAAGATGTCAGCAAAGTTGGTTTCTCCTGAGGCCTCTCTCCTCAGCCTATAGAGGGCTTCCTTCTAGTGTCCTTACATGGCTTGAATGTGTGCTTGAGAAAGACTGACAGACAGATATTTTGACTCTCTTTTTGTAAATGTTTATATGATCAGTAGGAGTTACTTGTGGGAGTAAGGATGGAAAATTCCCATCCCCTGGTAGTTCAAAACCAGCCCTTTCCAGGGCATCATTCTTAGGAGCCAGTATGGCCTTATAAACACAGACAACCCAGATCCATTCCTCAGACCCCCATCCTTCGTTTGCTTGCCTGTTTTGAGACAGAATCTAATCATCCATTCCAGACTGACACAGAAGTCACTCTCCACCTGTGCTCCTGTCTCCCAAGTGCTGACGTTACAAACGTGTACCACTATGCCCACGTAATCAGTCAGGTGGCCTTTGCGGGCATCCTTGGTAAAACCCCACTTCAAAACGTGGAAACTTGAATCAGGCCCCCTGTGGAGCATCAGTCACATGGTCCTGCCCCTGTGGCTTTCTGTGGATAGCTGTATGTTGGTGGAAACAGAGGTCATTGTGCCCTCAGGCTTCCCAGAGGCATCCCAGCATCCGACATATCAGACAGAGCTTCGATTAGAAACGGCATGAGATCAGATATGTGAGCATCCACTGAGAGGGGCTGTCTCCACGGTGGGTTGGGACAATCTGCACAAGGAGCCAGGTGGTCTATTGTTGAACAGGCTACTGTTTGCAGCTGTTGCACTCGTGGGTCCTACAAGAAAGACAGCTGGTATAAGGGTCTGTTGTCTTCCTCCTCTTATAATGATACCAGGGCTATAAGATTATGGTCCCAGGCATACAAGTCCATTTAACCTTACTAACCTCTGAAAATGAATTATCTTTAAATAAGTTATGTTAGGTTGAGGGTTCCAACATGTAAACATGGGGCCCACGGTGCAGGCCATGATAGGCTACTGTTCTGTGTTGCTCCACAAGGCTTGTTGTGTGAGCAAAAACAGGTCAATAAAGCACTCTGGATGTCACAGTATGGAGAGCAAAGTAGGTGACTGTTGGCATATATAATGACACACATAGCTGGCTTTGACTCCTTGCCTTGGGGGCTGGATGTAAGCACATTCTGTTCAGACAGGTTGGCCCCCCTGTCCAGTTTTATTGTTTGACCTATTTCTCCTGTTAATTGTTTCATAGAGCAAGCAGGACTGGAGGGCAGCAGAGTGTGGCAACGCTTTGGAGGTCCTGATCCTGCAGGCAAATAGAGCCCACCTTTGGGCTTCTTCCTGACCCTGAAGGAGAGAGTCCTTTCAAGTGTTGTGTCACAGCCTTCAGTCCCAAGGGGAATCCATTCCCATTAGGGACAGGGCTACCTCCATGTCCCAACAGGTGAATTCTTAGTGCTTTGTAGTACTCCAAACGCTGAATCCCCAAAGCTGGCTTGAAAGGATTCAAATTCTGTGTTACTAAAGATAACGCAGAAAATGGAGCCTGGGTGATAAATCAAAAATACAGAATCCCGAAAGCATGCATTTTCTTCTACCTTTCTTTTTCTTTTTCTTTTTTTAAATTATAAAACAAGCAGAGAAAATTATCCACAACAGAATAATTTTTTTCTTTTCTCTATTTCTCCCTCTCTCTCCCCCCTCTCTCCACTTCCATTCCTTGTTCCCCATTCTCCTATCCATATGTATCATTTCAACATAAGATACACAAGAATCCGTTCTGCTTCTGCTCCTTAACCTTGCTTGTATGAATTCTTGAGAGATGATATTTATGCCCCTTACCCATGAAGCTAAGATGACTTTGTGACCACTCTGTAACTAATACCACACAGCGGAGAGATGCCATTCAATTTTCAAAAGTAGGCCAGAAAATGCCACCAAGTTTCAGTCTGATCTTTTGGGATGTTAGTTCCAGGGAGACTGGCATTGTGGAAGAAGGCCAGTTGCTCTGAGACTGCCTCGCCACAGAGTCTGCATGCCGGCAGGGAGATGGGCAGCCCAGCCAGGCTCGTCGCTGACAGCCAGCATCTAATCCTAACTAGAGGACTGAGCCATCTCTCATTGCCGGTCCCATCAGCTCAGCTGATATTTGCAGTCCCAGCTGACATCTTGTTCCCACTGCATAAATGACCTCAATGGAGAGAGGCTCAGCTGAGCCCTTTGCAAATTTCTGAAGCTCAAAATTGCCAGCAAAATAAAATGATCGTTTAAAGATGCTTACATTTAAAGGCGATTTTTTTTTTCACACAGCGATAATAACCAAAGTAAATTTTGGTGTCTGCAAATGAGGGGTTGCTACAATAAAAATTTAAAGCACTTGGCAGCGTCTTTGAGATCAGACTGTAGACAAAGGCTGAAAGAGCTGACATCTGAGAGCAGTTGGGGTGGTAGTCAGGGAGGGGATCTGGGAAAGCCAGAAAAACATCACAAGAATTGTAGGCAAAGGAGATCTTTGTTAAATAGTGGGGGAAAGTTCAACTAAAGTATCACCTGTAGTGTGGGAAGTAGAAAATGTACCAAGTGAACTCTGTGAGCTCCTAAAGGAAATTCCCAGGCAGAGTGTGGAAGACGCCAGCAAGAAAAGGAGAAAGGGGAGGTCAGCGAGATGGCTCAGTGGGGAGAGGGCTTGCCACCAAGTCTGGTGACCTGACCCCTCATGGTCCAAGGAAAGAACTTTGAGTTTTGCCCTCTGACTTCCAGTGTGCATGTGCGCACACACACACATACCACACACACACACACACACACACACACACACACACACACACAAATGGCACATGCACATGCATGCAGGTGCCCTGCAGAGATCAGAAGAGGGTATTAATTCTCCTAGAGCTGAAGTTTCAGGAGGTTGTGAGCCTCTGGATGCAAATACTGGGTTTGTATCTGGACATAGTCTTCCTGGGTTCAGCCTGCTCTCTAGTCCCACCTTAGCAATGATTGAAAAGGCCTTGTGTTCCCCCTGCCAGCCTTCCCACTGGCCAGTGAAGTTTGCCCTCTTCTTGAGTTTTAGCCAGGCTTAGTGACACACCTGTGACTAGAACATAATGTGCCAGAACTTTCTAGATGAGATCACAAACAGCCATGATGTCTTTGCAGCAGCAGCTCTGGGAGAAACCTGGATAAGTGAAATCAGAAATTCTGGATAAGTGAGCACCCTGAAGCTGCCGCATCAGAGAGGCTGACGGTAGGGGTTCTGACCCACCTCTTAGCTAAGACTGCAGTTAACAGCTATCCAGCTGAAACATGTGAGCCACTGTGGACAGGGAACCAGGTCAAGCCACTGATGACCTTAGCCATGTGGCAATCTAAGCATGGTTCAAGACTGACTTCAAGCAGAAGCTTGGTGTCTTAGTCAGGGTTTCTACTCCTGCACAACATCATGACCAAGAAGCAAATTGGAGAGGAAGGGGTTTATTCAGCTTACACTTCATCACTTTGCTGTTCATCACCAAGGGAAGTCAGGACTCGAACTCACACAAGGTAGGAACTTGGAGGCAAGAGCTGATGCAGAGGCCATGGAGGAATGCTGCTTACTGGCTTGGTTCCCCTGGCCTGCTCAGCTTGTTTTCTTATAGAATCAAGACTACCAGCCCAGGGATGGCACCACCCACAATGGGTCCTCCCACCCTTGATCACTAACTGAAAAAAGGCCTTACTGTATCTCCTGGAGGCATTTCCTCAAGGGAGGCTCCTTCCTCTGTGATAACTCCAGCTGTGTCAAGTTGACACACAAAACTAGTCAGTATCCTTGGACTCTTTCTGAGTTCTTGCTTTAAAAAAAACAAAAACAAAAACTGTGAACAAAGCAAAATGATTGTTTCAAGCTGCTATGTTTTAAGGTAATTTTATTATGTACCAAGCAACTGGGACAAGTTGCTACACAGACCTTCTTAAATATTCTTTAAGTTACTACAGCTGATTTCAGGGGAAAGGTTCCCCTCCAATATGGGTGATAAAAGCAACCATTTCCCTCCTTTTCCTTCAGTAAGAACAATCAGGACAAAGTGAAAAAGAACAAATATTTTTCTAACTTCTAATCTGCATGGCTAAATTACCTTTGAGAGAGATAGTACAGGGAATAGGCGGGCATAGCAGTTTGATTACGACTGCGCCAGCTTTGGGTATTGTAATTTTAAGCCGCACTTAAAAGCATCACAAATTCAGAAGCCGTTCTTATGCAGCTGCTGTAAAATTCTATTACTCTGACCCTAGGAGGGAATCCACTCAAGCTAGAGCCGGAGCCTCTCCAGCTCAGGCTAACCCTGGCACTGCCCCCACCCCTCCTGAAATCTGGTTAGCGCTTTTGTTTCTTCCAACAACATTTTCCTGTTGCGTTCCCTGCCTATTCTGAAAAGTCAGACAAAGAGACAGTGTTTTAATGTCCCCTACAAATAATCTTGACCTAGGTATGTGGGCTTTGTCCATCCTGACATCAATTTACCATTCACGGTGAGCGTGCTCTGTGTCATTACAGATGACCTCGTTAACTCTCTTAACCACTGTGCGAGTTAGTTTTTGAAAATGTTCCCCCACCTCTCTCTCTCCCTCCCTACCACCTTCCTTTCCTCTGTGTGTGTATGTATACATGCATGTGTGGTATATGTGCACAGGTATCTATAGTGTATGTCAAAAAAAAAAAAGAAATGTTAAAAAAATTCGGGGTTGGGGATTTAGCTCAGTGGTAGAGCGCTTGCCTAGCAAGTGCAAGGCCCTGGGTTCGGTCCTCAGCTCTGGAAAAAAAAAAAAAAAGAAATGTTATAGTGTATGTCTAGGCCAGAGGTTGACTGTAGGTGTTTCCCTTGATCGTTCTCTACCTTATGTTAGGCAGAGTCTGTCACTAAACCCAAAGCACACTAATTCCAATAGCTACACTGAGTAGTCAGTGAGCCTTGGTGATCTTCCTGTCTCTGTTTCCCCCAGCACTGGGATTCCAGACCCACTGTGTTGGCATCGGAACCTACAGCCTCCAAATCCAGTGATGACGTCAAGTCACGCATAGGTGACAAGGACCCGAGTGCCTGTTGCCATGGCAACCGCCATACATTCCCAGCATCCACCTGCCTGCACCTTACCTGTGCGAGGTGGTGCGTTTGATTACGTCATGACCCAAATAAAAGGCAGAGGCCCTTGATTTTCGCTCTCTCTTTTCTTCTTTTTCGTTCCCCTCTTTGTCCTTTTCTCTTCTCCCCCAGTAAACCTCTCCCGTGGAGCTGTATTAGCCTGGTATGATCTGTCCTCGTGTACGAACCACCATTCTAACACAACACACACCATCATGCCAGGCTTTCTTTAACAACATGGATACTGCAGATAGGACTCAGGCCAACATGCTTGTCTGGCAAGTATCTTATCAACTGAGCCACCTCCCCAGCCCCACAAGGTAGATCCTTATCTCCTATTTTGCAATTAAGCTATTAAACCTTAGAGATATGAAGCAACTAGGCCAGTGGCCTGCCTTGTGACTGATGGGTGGAGGATCTGGCTCTTGCTTTGACCCCTGGACTTTGCTCCTCTCCTAGATCATGAGTCCACAGTGTATTGAATTCCCACTTACTTAGATTCCCAAGAAGAAACTAGTAAGTACAGGAAAGCCCTGTTGGCTCCTTTCAATTATTGCCTGCTTCTTCTAAACACTGTCCTGACTTCAGTTTTTTTTTTAAAACCACTGCAATTCAAAAATCAATGTCTAAGTTATGGCTGCTTCCAGACTTCTATGTGACAGTAGTGTTAAAGTAGTCTTGATGAATACTTAGTTAGCAATTGTTTGGAAGAAATAAAAGTGACAATGTCTGAATTCACATAAAAACATCATTAGGAAAAATGTAATCATTTCAGAATTTTTGTTATACTTCTTAAATAACATGAGAAGAAAAATATTTTGAGTGTAAAGTTAAGTTCACTTTTCTCTGGTTATTCCTAGGTCTTCTTTCCCAGGGGGGAAAAAAATCAAAGTCAAAAGAAGACACCTTGAAGAGACTAGAGAGCAAGCTATAAGCATGACTTCAGTTCTCTAGAATGGGAAGAGAGGACTGTTTCCCTTGCTGTGTGCTTCCACAGCATCCGGAACACATATTTGTGAATGAATGCATGTACTCTCTAGCTTCCTACCCAACACCTTCTGATTTTTACTGCTAAGATCATTTGTCCTGCAATTGAGACTCAGCTTCTTGTGAGACCAATTGTATGCTCTTAATAGTCAAAGCCTGGCTCCCAGGCTAACCCTTGGGTACCTCAGGCTGTACACCACATCCATAGAACCAGATTCTGCATGTTAATAGACTCTCAACATTAAAGTTTTCACATAGCTGCCCAGGCTAGGGTGGACCCTGCATCAGCACCATCTGTACCCATCAGCATCATCTAGGACCCTGCTAGAATGTTGACTGCTTCAAAGATTCTTGGCTCAGGTCTAGGAATCTACATATTTGTAGACTCTAGGTGTTCTGATGCCTATTAAGGTTTGAAAATCACCTTTCCAAGTTCAATCACAACCAACTTGGCTCTACACTCTCCTTGGATTTGGGCTTTTGTTGCAATAACTGAGCTGTTTTCTTACCTCCTATGTCTTGAGCCTCTCCAGTATGGAGAAAACACTTTCTTTAAACCTTTATACTCAAAATTTGAGTAGCTCTGAAAATTCTTCCCTGCTAACTTTATGCCATAGGATACACTCTAAGCATAATGGGTACTCTCATTCTTCTGACATAACCTTAAAGAGCCCAGATGTAGCATTCTGGTAAAGAATTCCAGAACATATGGGCAGATCGTGTCAATGTTACCAATGGCTGTAAATATAGCTATCCCTCATCAAAGGTGCCCAGCAGCAGGAGCGCAGAAATCTGAGAAGCAATGAGTTCTCTACTTCCTAAGCAGTTCACCCACAGAACTGCATTTTGCAGGATTTTTCTAACTGACCTCTATGGTTTTACGAGTATATCTTGGAGTTTCAAGAGCTTCCTAGTACTCCAAACCTGTGAAACCAAATCTCTAAATATTCTTGAGCAAAGGAATGCTCAGAATTTACATGGGCACTCTACAAATAGGATTTTTGTTGATGGCTTTTCTGAATGGAAAACGTGGATTTGTGATTACAGGTTACAACCTGGAAAACAAGTGTTGAGTTTAATTTTTAAAATAGTAAGTGAGCAAATCCTTACATGTATGTATGCAACTATCCAGTCATTACCGTCCCACCACTTGCTGATATAAATGTTTGTAATTATCTCCACAATGATGCATCCTTTTACTGGGATTATAAGGCAATATCCTATTTCCAGGCAACCTTTGGGAAACATGTATGTTTTCTGTATCGGGATATGGAACTAAAATGTGTCTTCTTGTGGGTTTTCTCTGTTGATCCTGGACTCATCTCTGGGAGCACAGAACAAACTTTATCCTTCTCCCACACATATATCCTGCAGAAGTTTGTATCTATATTCCTTGACACCTCTGCTACTTCCTCTCTAAAGCTAATGTTCTCCCATTGTCAATCAAATGAGAGCATCAGTCAATTTGCTATCTTGATTGCTCTCTCGACTGTATGATAATGCCTGTAAAATGTGGGGTGTAAAAATCATGACATAATTAAAGATTTGTTTTTATTTATGTGTGTGTCTGTATGTGTGTGTGTGTGTGTGCTACACATGTATGCAGGTGCTCACATAGGCCAGAAGAGGTCCTAATCAGATCTCTTAGGGCTAGAGTTTCAGGCAGTTGTAAACTACCTAATGTGGGTGCTGGGAACCAACTATCGTCCTTTATAAGAGCAATGAGTGTTCTTAACCACTGAGCCATCTTTCCAACCCTGAGACATGATGTTGAATGATTTGAAAAGATTGAAACACAGAAACCATGACTGCTTCCTTATAGTTTGGAGAAAATATAGACATGTTGAAGTCTTGGTCCCCAGCATGTAGTATTAAAAGGTAGAAGCTTTAAGAGATGGAGTTTCATGTGAGATCATTGGAGGGCTCTAGGTTGTTCTCATGTTCTCATCCCTTGAATTTGTTCTCACATTGTTTATTGTCATGACCAGTGATCCAGGCCTTTGAATATCTCTCTCGCTTTCTATCTAGCCAAGGATATTCTCCATCTCACATATGCTCCTACCCTTGGGATGCAACTTGTCTCAATGATATCATCCACCCTGAAACATGAGCAGAAGCCAGCAGCATATCCTTGAACATCTAGACTTGAACAAAATAAGACTTCTTCTTTGCAAACACCCAGCTTTAGGTATTTTGTTATAGCAACCAAATTGCACTAATACATGGCTTTCATTAAATACAGTCACATACTTAACAGAAGGAATGTGTCTATTAATGCTGCTTGGTAGGCCAGCTTGATGATTTTATCAGTCACGTCCTGCTGCTGATCCAAAGCAAACAAAAGCCAAAAACTGTTGTGATACACAAATCAATAGAGAAGCCATCGCTACCCAGCTCTCTTGAATTGTCCTCTCTACTACAGACTTCTGGGACTTCCCCTTTAACCTCCTTTCTAGAAAAGATGGTCAGCAGCCACATCTCACCGTGTCCACATTCCTAGGTCCTGTCACAATCCTTTTCCATGACAGCGCAGGACATCCTTTCTAGCTATTGCTGGCTGCTTATTTGCCAGCAGACTTGAAAACCTGATTTTTAACAAGAGCTACAAAAAAGCCATGCTATGTATGGGGAAATCTGGTGATGATGATTTGTTATTATTACTACTATTCCCAGCCCAGATGGTTCTCCAGATGAAATGGATAAAAATTGGAGTCTCTTTGTGGCTGGTGACAGGTGCAGACTTGGCCCCTCCGGTGGGATTTCATCAGGACGCAGCTCACCACTGGGGCAGGAGCTTCCCACAGGCCTGTGTGTGTTGTAGCAGTCCCGAAAACTGTCAAGTGAGTAATTGGCCTCTTATCTGGAGTCTTCTGCACACCCTTTGAAAAGCCACATCCATCAGTCCCTTTTTTGCAACAATAAAACAGCTTGAAAGCACATCCTTCCTTGTTTGCAAGCAATAGAAACAGGCTCTGGCTAACTTGAACAGGAAAGTCATTTATTGGGTAGACATGGGGGTCCTTCCAGGACTGATGAAAGACTGGTGAGCCAGCCTTTGAACACACTGAGAAGCAGGAGAGCCCTTGCAAGGGAGGAAGCAGGAGGACATTTAGAATCTTGTCAGGGTGCAGGGGGAAAGTACAACCTCCTATTTTCTGTCTTGAATCATTCTCCTACAAGATTTTTAAGTTGTGGCAACAGCACTTGATGGCTTAGCTTTGTTTTGTGTTTTGTTTTGTTTTTTCAAGACATGGTTTCTCTGTGTAGCCCTGGCTGTCCTGGAACTCACTCTGTAGACCAGGCTGGCCTTAAACTCAGAAATCCGCCTGCCTCTGCCTTCCAAGTGCTGGGATTAAAGGCGTGCGCCACCACTGCCTTAGTGGCTTAGCTTCGACTTAGTTTTGTTCCCAGGCTGCAGCAGGGTAGGGCCTGTGGTTGGTAGAGCTGCCAAATAGCATCTTACAGAGTCTCAAGAATGAAATGACACTGAAGAAGGAAGACTTACTAGAAAGTAGGGGGAGGATCTCAGCAAATGTGTCTCCATAAACACAACTCCATAAACACAACTGAGCAAGATTGACCAAGTCAATAGTTTCAGGACACTGAAAATTAACCAACCTTTTCTTCAAGAAACCTGCTGACTTGCCTGAGAGTGGTGGAACTCTACAAAGCTCTAGCCCAGCAATTCTTCACCATGCCAGTTACATGAGCATGGTAGGTCTAGCAGGACAAGGTATGCTATGAAACACAACAGCCTGGGGTGGGGAGATGGCTTCATTATTACAGGGCCTTCAGATCCTTAGCACACACATAAGATTTGGGCATAGAGGTATATGCATCTGTAGCTTAGTTCTGGGGAAGTGGAGACAGACATCCAGGTTAAGTGAGAGATCGTCTCAAAAACTAAGGTGGAGATCAATAGAAAAAGATATCTTGTGTGTGTCACACACACACAAACCATGTTCACACACATAGTAGTAGATTTGCTACCTAAAGAGGCTGACTTGACTTAGAGTAGACCATAGAAGAAACCCATGCTTCCAGATATCAAACCCTCACACACTGCATAGGCTGCCCTAGCAGCGAGCCACAACTGGGTAGCAAAACCCAGTAGAAACGGATTGCCTCATTGTCTCACTGTTCTGGAGGGCAGAAGGCCAAAGTTGATGTGTTTTCAGGAAATTTCTTCCTAAAGAGTGTTCTGAAAAGACGTGTTCCAGGCCTTTCTCTAAGTTTCTGGCTTGAGTAAGTTTTGGTTTTCCTCAGCTTACAGCCATGTAATCCCAGCCCCTTCTTCTGACATCTCAGTCATGGATCACCATGTCCAAATACCCCTTCTATAAGGACCTGAGTTATGTTGTCTTGAGGACATAGTCTGCTCTGGGAATGCCTCACTTTAACTAAGTGTATCAGTAATAAAGCCACCCCAAATAACATTAGGATTTCGAGCACCCAGCATTAGGACTTAAGTATATATTTGGGAGACACAGTCCAATCTCAGGACACATCAAGGCAATGTCTTGGTTAATTTTACATGATAATATAGGGGACCCAAGATATTTAGCCAATCATTATCCTAGTGTTTCTGTACAATCTTTTTGGTCAAGATTAATGTGTGAATAGTTACACCGAGATCTTGTATGGAAAGTCCTCATCCACTCAAAGACCTGATGACTAACTGACCTTCCCAGGATGGAGGATCATTCTTATCTGCCTATCAGTGGGAACACTTGCTTTTTTCCCATCCATCTGACTCTGACTGGAACACTGGCCCTCCAAGAATCTAGAGGCTGCTGTTCTTGGATTTAGAGCTTTCCCTTCCAGCTTCCCTGACTCTCAGGCCTTCAATCAGAGACTGGGGGTAAAGCCACAAATCTCCTGGGTCTCTTTGCAGATCTGAGAGTTTAACTTATTACCTTGCCAGTAGCCAATGTCAGGTAATACACACATACATACTCACAGACACATGTAAGCCAATATCACTCTCATGTAACGCATACACTATACTCTTACTTACACAGAAAGCAATCTCATGTCTTCCCCTGACACACACACACAGTCATGCCTTTGCTTGCTAAGGTCATCTGAGTGTCTTTCACCTACTTTTTGCGAACATAAGAAAACCTGTACAAAAGGTATTCGAATTGGCCACATATGCAGAGTGAGATACAATTGTCTTAGAGCACGGGTTCACAACCTTCCTGATGCTTAAACCCTTTAATACAGTTCCTCATGCTGTGGTGACCCCCAACCATAAAATTATTTTGTTGCTACTTCATAGCTGTAATTCTGCTACTGTTATGAATCATAATGTAAATATCTGATATGCAACTCCCAAGGGGACCCACACTTTGAGAACCACTGCCTTAGCACACACAATCTGAATGTATCCTAGGAGATGTGGGTTCAGGAACAAAATTAGGACTACCAGCATGGAAGAAAGGTCAGTCACCTTGTGGCAGAGGGTGTGGTCTGGGGCTAGATAGTAGTGACAGGACTAGTGAGCTGCTGAGGCCTATCCCTGAGTGGCTGGTGTGGCACTTGAGCCTCTTGGAATCTCTAGATGTGTGGATAGGGGGAGATGCCAAAGGCAGATCTTGCCATCTAGTCCTAACAGAAACAGACATTTCTCACCCCACAGAAATAGAGGGGTGCCTAGGTTTTGCCTAATCACGTCAGTCCCACTATTCATTCCTCCCCTCCAAACAAGCCCAGCGGTGCTCTTGCTCTCTGGGAAATGAGAGGCAGACACACTATTGGTCCCTATGAGACCTGAGAAATGGCTACAAAGTTGAGTTATCATAGATAAATCCAGTGTCTAGGCTGGATTTGAGACCAATGGGAAGCATAGTCCCGTTCCTTCAGGACATTATATTATGCTGTACCAAAAAACCAAGACTGTAGGCAGGAGAAGATCCTCAGTGCTGGGTGCTGTGCTCACAACCTGGCCTCTTGCTGTCCCTTATGCCTACAACACAGTGACTGATGTTGACAAGCATATTCTCTTGCTCTCCTCCATCCTCCCTCCCTTCCTCCCTCTTTCCCTCGTACTCCAGTTCCTCCTTCCTTTTCCCTTCTTTCTCCTTCCCTCCCCCATAACTTATTCAAGCTAATCTGAATGGCCCTAGACTTACATCTGGCTCCATTTGACATCGAGCCCTATGTCCTTGCCCTCAGTGTATGGGAAGGACACATCTGTCGGGCTGTGAGAGAGACTTGTTGGAGAGAGGGGCAAACAGCAAAGATCTTCTGGAAGGAGACAGACAGCTCATGGAAGCTCACCTTGAGCCATGCATAGAATTTATTATACGCCTTCTTTCCTTTCTCAGAGCCAGATAGAGAGGCACAGGACAGGGACAATGAATCTTTCAAGGTCATGTACAAGTCACTAGTCAAGCCTGGCCTGTCACTCAAAGTTCTAAATTCCCAGTTACTGAGCTCAGCTGAGGAAGTATCACGGTGGGGCTCTGTCAGCACAGGTCTGGAATGAAGCTGCTACCTGCAATCTTTCCATTCTACCTCCCCGCTGAGCCCCTGTCCCCTCTGCAAACAGCCCTCTCTTTACCCCTTCTGCCAATCCATTAACTGACCCTGGAAATGCCAGGATGGGAACATAACGCTGGCCATGAGGGACTCGGTCAACTTCTTTGCCTTCTGGCTGTTCTAAACAAACAAAGGGCAGTGCACAAGTTATTAGTAAATACCAAGGCTTAGTTTATTGTATAAAACTTCAATCCAACAAATAAATGAGCCATCAAGTTTGAATTTATGTAGCATTCAAAACACATTAAAGCCATTTGACCATGACAAAGGCCTTTTCCTGCTTTGAATGATGAAGCCAGCTCCGCAAATACCCTTCGGATGAGACATTAAGCAGGTCCTTTCAGTTTGTCTCCCGGGACTGTCAAGGTGGAAAGGAAAGGTCCTGGCATTCTTTCTAAAGGATTCTTTAGGGAAAATCCCATCCTGGCAACATCTCCTTTCTGCAGAAAAGGGTTTGTAAACCTGTAACAGTCAGAACAATGATAGCTACTTGACTAGGGGCATCCAGCTGGCCGCCACCACCCTGCTATTAACCTTGAGATACCCCGGAAGTCACTAGGGATACCTGGGTTCTCAGTGAAGCATGAAAAGAACTCATGCTAGGAGGTTCCGACAGCTTTTGTAGTCTATCTTTGAGCAGTTTCTCCATCTGCAAATCGGCTATGATGATCCCTTGGAGGGGTCGTGAGAAAGGAGGGTGACAATACAGAAAAGAGCCCTGTTCAGTTCAAAGTGCACACTTCTCACAACACGAAAGGATAGCACAAAAGGATAATGGCTCCTCCCCACTTTCTCTCATTTTTGCTGATGCCACTCTTGTTCCAGGAACTCTCCGGGGATGGAAGCTCCAGGAATGGAGCACAGGATCCGGCTCTCAGGAATCCAGCTCCCTCTGATCAAGAACTAAGGCACAATCTAAACAGGAAATCCTTTGACAGGAATGCCTAGAGACATACAGAGCTTAAGAGAGAGATTTTGCTTGCTTCCCAGTGTGCCCAAGTCCTCTACTAAATGATGAGCAAAGGAAACTTCTAAAAGCTGTTCCTCTGAGAAACACCATCAGAAGCCAAGTGTAGGACCGGCGAGATGGCTCAGCGGTAAAGCCATTCACCACTCTAGTATGGAAACTTAAATTTGATCTCCACAATCCACATAAAGGTGGATAAAGAGAGCTGACTCCCAAAGTTGTCATCTGGCCTCCACATTCTCGGTAGCACATACATCCTCACATACATTATGGAAACATACATAGTAATAATAAATATATTTTTAAAAAGGAGATGTGCAATGAGTCTGAGTAGGGGGTGGGGTTAGGAGGAACGTATTCACTGAAGAAAAGAGTGTCTGACTAGTCAATGCACTAGTGTGGTGTTAGCTACTGAGTACCAAAGATAGGTAACACTGGGCCCTTGTTTACTCAGAGAGCCATAAACAGTGGCGCAGAGCAAGCATTCTGGTGAACAGTGTGATAGGCAAAGTCCTGTCTACTCCCATTGTTTTAAGAACCTCAGAGTTAGGACTGATATGTGTGTCCAAGTTTCCGGTCATTTAAGTAATGAATTCACTTGTGTATATAAGTGTAGTATACATATATGTGTGTATATTTATGCAGGTGCAAATGCACGTGTGTGTGAGAGTGGAGGCTGGAGGTTCACACTGAGTGTCTTCCTCAACCGCCCTCCACTTTCTACATCAGAACAGCTTATCTCAGTTGAGCCCGGAGCTTACTGGTTCAGCTAGTCTAGCTAACCAGCTTGCTCTGGGCATTCACTGTCTCTGATCATGAGCTGAGAGTGCACCTGGGCTGCCATTCCCACCCCAGCATTTACATGGGTTCTGGGGATCCAAATTTTGGCCTTCATATTTGTACAGCAAATAAGTGTGTTACCGACTGTACCATCTCCCCAGCTCCTCTGGTCATATGTCTTCCTTCTACCTGGAGGAACCTTGGTCACAGCCTCCTCAGCGTCAACTCTGATGACTGAGCTCCATAGAGATGTACCATGTACCACAAGGGCACCCCATGCAATTCTCTATTCTAAGGGACATTGGGTGACACAAGGGAGCTAAAGGAGCCAAGGGCTGGAGGAAGGAGATGGCAAAGTGAGAGAACAAATCTAGACCCTGGTTTCCAGAGTCCTGAACCTCTAAGGGAAAGCTGAGAAAAATTATAAAGTTTTCTAAATTTGGGGCCCACTATCAACTGTGTTTCACCATCACAACCACCCTGAGAAACAAACACTCACATCCTCAGATTTCAATATAAGTAAAGGAGGGTCAGAGAAAGCACCTTTTCCAAGATCCAGAACTTATGAAGTCAGGATTTAACACCAGGCGTTGTCCATGCAGCAAAGCTTTCCAAAGACATCACCTATGACTGGTGCTTAAAGTGTTCATAAACGCTTAGATAGGAAGGGTTGAAAAAGTAAACCCTTTTAAATGTGAGTAAAAAGATATTATCTTAGGTATATACAACATGAATGGAGGCGCCTTCTAGAGAACAATCAAGGAAGGAGCCTAGATGGCCACAGAAAGCTGATGTGAAGAGAGACCAACTTAAATATATCCTTGGAGCCATTGAGGTGGCTCAGCAGTAAAAGTACAAGTGGCTCCCACAATTTGTCTTGTGACTTCCTCGTGCACACTTGGCACAGTGCGCGCGCGCGACACACACACACACACACACACACACACACACACACACACACACAGGAACAGACTTAGCGGAGGGTTCTGAGACCCACCATTCACAGAGCTCCCCTGTGGTGTCAGGTCATCACGTAAACAGTTAGGTCTCAACCAAAGCTGAAGAGAAGACTAGTGAATGATTCTCCTTGTGCTGTTATTCAGAGCCTGGGTCTTTCAGCTCCTAACAGTAGCCCTACAGAGATGTTACTCAAAGGAGATAGATCAAAAACAAGAACAGCCATAGGACCAGACAGGTGGCCACTGTCTATATTCTTCCCAAATTCTCCATGAAATGCCTTAAATGTAAACACTCAGAGTGGACCTAGAGACCTTGTAGGGACTGACCACCCAGTGACCTCCAGTTAGCCTGTTTCCCGAAGCCCCCAAAAAGAGTTCTACTGCTATTTACATCTTAGTGTAAATCAAACTAGCTCCAACCAACGAGGCTGTGTAAACTTGTGTTTAATGTCAGTTTTATATTAATATTTACTTTAACAAGATTGATCGTTTACATAACAATGCATACGTAAAGTCTGGGCTACGTTTGGGTTTACACACATTTGCATAGTGTTTACAGATTGATTGATTAGCCCGACTGTGCATTAAATCCGAGTAAACTGCTAGTTGTTTGTTTATTTTTCCCCCCACTGGGCTTGGTAGCCTATATCTTAATAAATGGCTAAACTGAGCCTAAGTCCTCTATTATAACCTTCACAGAAGATTTAATAATTTTAAAAAGTAATTTTCCCTGAAAAAAAAAAGAATGAGATAGAATCAGGGGGGCTATTTTTCCCCCTTAATCTTGAATAGTTCAAAAGGAGAATACCAGCTTAAACTGGATCTAACAGAGATAAAACCAGACTAGAGGGAAATCTAGAGTCAAGGCTGACCTTGACCATGGCTGGGGGGTTCTCAGGGAAGATTGGCTCTGACAGTGGTCATGACAAGAACTCTGCATTGCTGCGGGAGGTGGAGTCAGGGGCTGCTGCTTTCCTCTAAGACACCCCCATCACCTCCACCTGACTGAAGGTGAATCTTGAGACAGTTTGAGCACATGGCAGCCTGAAAATGGGAATGAGTAGAAGAAAACTCAGAAGTAATGAAGACAGAATCTTTGAATTGTGCCTTACACTCTGTGCACCTATGAGAGTTTGGTCAATCCCATGCTATGTGACACATGACCCTCCTGGATATATGCAGGACTCTGATCTCTGTTTTCCATTCCAGTTCCCTCCCATCCACCAAGGGGTGCCACCCATCTGTGCCCAACCCATCTTTGCAGAGAGGGTGGGGATAAACACTTACCAAATGAGAAGAAGAAATACTTTTTTTTTTTTTTTTTGCTCAGAGCATGCTATAGCAAGGGAGCCAGCTATTGTTGACTCGTTAAGGCTCAAATGCAGACAGAAGGTTGGAAATCTTCAGAGTAGAAAAAGGTTCTTCTGACTGGGGTTCTTGGGCTGAGGAGTTGCATGCAGTCTTACCGGACACAGCACATCTAGTCACCACCTTCTTTTAGTTTTGTTAAACAAAACTTTTATATTATATATAATAATACATGATTGGCTCGGAGGAGGTTTTTGGCCCTGAATGGGAAATAGGACAAAATCATGAAAGCTGCCAGTGACTGATGGAGATCTGGATAGTCGGGGCCATTTGTTATCCAAGTTGCTCAGCTTCTTGGATCCATTGTGAGAACAGCAACTGGGTTTCCTGCAAGTCCAACATAGAACTATTTGGCCTTCTGGGATGACTGTTGAAGTTCAGGGGTTGGTTTACAGGTGGCTGCAGGTTGAGGGTCACAGTTCTGTTTGTACCTCTAATTCAACCTTTGTTTATGTGTGTATTTAATTTCTCAAGATAACAAGTGCCTTACCAAGTATGTCATGTTTTCTGTGGGTGTATGTTTTAAGTTTACTGAACAGTATTGTGCTAGAAACATCTTGGCAGTCTCAGCTGGTATTTTTTTATTCCTTAACTCAGTTTTATTAGTTAAGAGTGTATCTGGAATGTTGTATATAAACAGTGTGTTGCCTTTGGGGCTGTGTGTGCTCCATAGCATATAGCGCTGACACCCGTCTCTGTCCCCATGGGTCACATAAAGTTGTCTCCAGTTTCTAGTACTCCTAATAAGACTGAGGGAGGCATTCCCAGGTTTGTTTAATTAAAGGATATCTTGGCAGAGCTCTCTGTTCAGACTGTGCCCACAGAGACCAGAAGAGGGCATCGGATCTCCTAGAGCTAAAGTCACCCACTCACAGTTGTGAGTCACTCAGCGTGAGTGCTGAGACCCAAACCCAGGTCCTTTGCAAGAGTAACAAGAGCTCTTAACCACTAAGCCATCTCTCCAGTCCTCATTTTTAATATTAAGGTTTATTATTTTATGTGTATGAGTGTTTTGCCTATATATGTCTGTGCAGTGTATTCATGGAGGTCCTAAAGAGGCCAGAAAAGGGTTTTGCATCCCTTAGGACTAAAGTTAATGACATTTATGAGTTGCTATATGAATGCTAGGAATGGCCCCCAGGTTGTCCACTCAAACAGCAAATGCTTAGAACGGCCAATCCATGTCTCCAGCCCCCAAACTCCTAAAATTGAATAAAGTTAATTTCATCAATTCTTTGTGCATTTGAATGCCACTGTTTTAAGAGATTCTCCTTTAGCTTTAAGAAGCCAAAAATAACCCTCTCAACCGCTATGAGCTTTATCAGGAGGTTGTTTTGTTTATTTAACTGGACAGCATTGACCTAGAAGTGAAGGGATCAGTCAACTTGAGCTGACGAACAATTACATTTCAGTTTTAACTAAGTTCCAGTAGACATTATTTCTTTTTTAGTATACAGGCAGGCACCAAATCATAGTAGTATTAACAGACTGTTGAATTTGTTACCCAAACAAGTTAAGTGTATTCATACTTTAAGTCTACAGTTGGTGGAAATACCTTACATTGTTTGTTTTGGCTCTTCATGACTTTTAAATTGCTGGAGTTTTTTTTTTTTTTTTTTCTTTCAGATTTCATACTAGGTCTTATCAGTTCATGTTTTAGCTTAAAGAGCATATATTTTGCCCGGCATTAAAATTTCTACATAATTGGTTTCCTTGGTAATCATATTTCCTTTTATGCGTTTACACTTTATTCTGAGAAGGAGTACGTAGATGTCTTCACATGGTAGAAGAGATGCATGGTAAGAACCTGATGCAGAGCTGTATCTGCTCACTTGGGTCTATATCTGCATTCACCTCTGTGGGTGGCTTGAGTCGGATTCCTGACTTACACCACAGCCCAGCACCGTTTACAGAATAACATATCTCTTCCTTGCTGGGTTTGACAGTCATTATTACAACATAGTTCTATACATGCTACACCTTCTTTTGAGTTTATGCTTATTCTATCAATCTTCAATCCAAGGTAAGAGTTTAAAATATAAGAGCAGGAGTCAGAACGAGTATGCCATGTCCCAGGAAGTTTTATATTTGAGGTTTTAGGTTAATTTTTTTTTCTTTTTTATCATCACATGCTAATTCACCCTAGAGCAATGTCTCTCAACCTTCCTAATGCTGTGACCCTTTAATACAGTTTCTCATGGTGTGGTGACCCTCAACCATAAAATTGTGTCATTGCTACTTCATGTCTGTAATTTCACTACCGTTATGAATCATAGGGAAAGATCTGATATGCAGCCACCAAAAGGGTCATGACATACAGGCTGAGAACCATTGCCCTAGAGTTTATTCTAATATGCTAATATTATTTTACTATTTAAGTAAGGCATGCTGTCCTCATTTGATATCCCAGTGTTAATTATATGACCTGCTAAATTTTTTTTACTCTAAATAGTCAGTGGCAAATGATAATATTAGGAAAACCGTGGCAAATCTAATAATGCAACTGTGGATGAAAAGACATGCCTAAGACTGTCGGCTTTGGCTGAGATCTTTTGCATTCTTTACCAGGAATTGACAAAGTTATTTCTGTAAGCTTTGTTCATTGTTTGTTTTTAGACAGGGCTTCTCTGTGTAGTCTTGGCTGCCCTGGAACTCGCTCTGTAGACTAGGCTGGCCTCCAACTCAAGTCTGCCTGCCTCTGCCTCCCAAGTGCCAGGATTAAGGGCATGTACTACCACTGCTGGGCTCCACAAGGTATTTTTAATAAAGGGTCAGATAGCAAAGAAAGGTTTCACAGACCTGACCCGCACAGTTCTGCCCATGAAGGAAAGCAGTCATTGATGATATAGGATCAAGAGAACTTAGCTACATTCCAGTAACGTTTACTTCCCAAAACAGGCTGGCCAGTTAGCCAACCTCTGTTCTGTGCCACTTGGAGTCTTCCTCACCCTGTATAAGAATGAGAAACTAAATAAAATTATATTCTTTCAATAAATGATCTGAACACACTGTTCTCATTTGATATCCCAGTGTTAATTATAATATACGACTCGCTAAAAATTTTTTACTCTAAATAGCCAGTGGTAAAGGCTATCATTAGGCAAACCATGGCAAATCCAATAATGCAATATGGCACAACCACTTAAGATGTGTATGGAAATTATTAATGATGTGCACATGCTTGTAATATAATTATAACTTAAAATTAGAATAAAAATAATGCACATAAGGCATGGAATGTAGAGTTATAAATGGATAGAGATGCTGGGCATGGCGGTGTACACCTGTAATTTCGACAGTCAGGGTATTGAGGCAGTAGAATTGTGACTTGGAGGCTAGCCTGAGCTACACGGTGAGACTCTGTCTAAAACACTGAACTGAACTGAAATAAGGGCCTAAGAAGAAATGGACTGCTGCTGTGTGTATCAATGCACTTGAGCAAACGCAGGTAGAGGTGGCTTTTATTTTCCTCCGAATACTTGTTCATGTTCTCTATAATTTCTCCAATGGGACTGTGTTATTTTCTGTTAGACATGGATCTAGGGTCTCAAAAGTGGCCACCCAGTCTACAGTATTTATGCAAAAAGTTTTATTTCTGCAGAAGACTGCATAGCTTTGCTAAATAAAGCAAGTCGACATGCCCACTGGGAGTTTCTGTTGGGTTTTTATTCCTAAAGCAGAGAGGTCCTGTGCCTCTCTCTGAGTGGCCAGAGCTCAACCCCACATTCTCATAGGACTGCCTAATGCAGAGGTACAGTGTCCAGGGAGAAATGAAACTTGAGAATTTATTTTGATTTCAAGAAGTGCTGACCCTGGAGGAATTTGAATTTTTGCCAAGTGCCTTCCTTACGATTTTTTTTTTAAAGAATGGAATTTTGTGTTATTTAACCCTTAGATATAAAAAAAAAAAGTATAGATGTTTACATTTCCCACAGTTTTAACTAAAAAACAAAGTCTAAAATTGTTTAAAGAATCACATTTTTGCAACAGTCTGCAATTGTCCCCTTAACCTCAGGAAGCATCCAGGAGATAAGACATCGGAAGCTGTCACTTCCTTGTAATTCAAAACTCAGGATAACTGGGGATAAAGTAATTCATTTGTGACTTTAATCTCTGAATGGAAAACAGCATATTATTACTAATGGATAAATGTCCTACAGACTAGGTTCTTGTCAGGACAGTGCATAGGATGTAAGAATTTGACAGGAACTCTCTAGATAAGCTCTCTAATAGCTAAATGTATTTATTCCACCGTCATCAACATCCCAACATCCCCATTTTACAGATCTGAAAACCAAGGCTCACAGTTCCTTAGAAGGTTGTTCAAGATCCACGAATCCAGGAAATAATGGAGACTCGATGCAAAGCTGAGACACTTCTCTTACCTGAAAATTACAGAGTAGGATCTTGCTGTTTCCATTTGCTGTTGCTCTAGCATGCATGAGGTCTTAGGTTCAAGCCCAGGACTGAATGAAGCATAAAGAGAGAGAGAGAGAGAGAGAGAGAGAGAGAGAGAGATGAGGAGAGAGAGAGAGAGAGAGAGTGGTTATGCTCATTCACTGAAGCAGTTCTCAAGAGATTCTCTATTCGTCAGAGTATGTGTGTCTCGGCTTCTACCATTTCTGAATGGGCTATGTTTCTTTAAACAGTCTCATGGTACATGTTTCACTAGCTTAGACAACTCCTGTCCTTCCTCTGTGGGGAGGGGGCCCTCTCTGCCTAATTCTCCATTCCTGAGCTTGTATCTTCCTGCAAAGCACTGTGATGGTTGTCTGGGAGCTTTGACCTTAAGAGGGCTTCCTGTAGAAGGTACCGGCTGTCCCTAAGGCGTATGAGTGGTCCCCTGTCTTTCTCTTCAGCATCGCTGATTGCTTTCAGGTTGATTCCAACATGGCTGCTTAGCCCTCACCTTATGTCATTTGCACTGACTGTTTTCACCTAGAATATTCCGAAGGCTGAGTTCCAGTGTTTCAGACTTCCTAACCTGATAACATTCCCATCTCAACAGGCCCCACCAATAATCATATCTAACTCTGCTCTGACTGGTTTTAAATCAGCTTGACACAAGCTAAAGTCACCTGAAAGGAGGAAACTTCAATTGAGAAAATGCCTTCATAAGATCCGGCTTTGGAGCATTTTCTTAATTAGTGACCAATGGGGGATGGCCCAGCCCATTGTGGGTGGTGCCATCCCTTGGGAGTTGGACCTGGCTTCTATAAGAAAGCAGGTTGAGCAAGCCAATAAGCAGTACTCCTCCATGGCATCTGTATCAGCTCCTGCCTCCGGGTTCCTACCCTGTTCGAGTTCCTGTTCTGACTTCCTTTGATGATGGACTACAATATGAAATTATAAACCAATTAAACTTACCTTTCCTCTCCCAAATTGCTTGTTGGTTGTGGTGTTTCATAGCAGCAATAGAAACTCTCAGGCAAGTTGGTACCAGTGTGGGGTCAGAAAGCCATGTGACTGGGGAGCAGGTCAGGAACAAGAGTGGGGTTCAGACATGTCCAAACCCCGAAAATCTCATCCTGAGACCAGCCGGAGTAGGACTGCTTCCTCCCTGCTCTGGGCCTGCATGTCCTAGTGCACATAAGCCTTACTGTCTCCCGCGCCCACTACCCTTGAGGTAGTCACATAGCCGGGGTAGCCAGATTACAGGTTAAACTTCCTTTCTCATTATAAGGACGAGTCAAGCAAGCACTTGAAATTCCTCTTTATGTAAGTGAAGCATTCTCAGCACCTCAGCTCCCCCCCCCCCATGATGTAATGCTCACCCTGAAAACCCCTACCCACTCCTCAAAGTTTGTATAGCCCCTGTTAGCCCTTGTTACCCCCCAAACAAAGAGAGCAGTTTCACTGAAAACCATCTCTGGACAAGGCTGTTTCTCCTGCATTTACACTGGCTAAGATCCTGTCCAACATACACACAACACACACACACACACACACACACACCTTCTAAACTTTATTCCCAACGCCCCAGCTTAGTGTGCTACAGTACCTGGATACCCTGAGGAGAAAAGCAGACCTGGGTGGCATACCAGGATAGTGGGGTATTGCTGTGATAGACCTGACCATATTGTTTGGGGAAGGATTATGGAAGGAAGGACTTTGGAACCTTGGACTAGAAAAGTCATTGAGTGTTGAGAGCCCAGTGGGATGATCTGTATGAACTTGGAAGCTAAGAATGTTGAGGGCAGTGCAGATGATGGAGGGCTGCCTTGTGAAGTTTCAGAGGGAAGCAAAGACTACTGGGCCACTTAGGTGAAGAATCTATCGTATTTGGTCAGCTGAGGCTGAAGAGTTGACTGACTGTGGTTAACGAGAGACCAGAAGCACTAAAGTCAAAGCTTGGCTTTGTTGCTGGAGCTGAAAAGTTAGAGATGATTAAGAAGAGACCAGTATCAGTGAGGTGAAATCTTCCGGGACGTGTTTCCTCAGAGTCAGCACACACAAGATGTGTTCCAGAGGCTGCCAAGGTTGTGCCCCGTGCTGGCAGCTAATCTTGGTAGTGTAAGAGTCACCTAGGGGGTGCTGGTTTTGAAGGCATGAAGGGGTCATGGAGAACATGCACTAGAAACCCTAACTAAGACAAACACCTACTCATATGCTGCACTACTCTTGTGATCTAATGAGTGGTTTTCTACCTAATACTCCATCCTATAATCCGTGCCATTCATCTCTAAATGCAAGTGGTTTATTGACTCTCAAGAATGTTAGTTCTCTGAGGCCAGAATGCCTTCTTACTACAGTTCCTATTTCTGGTTCCAACAAAATTCTCACTGAAGAGTTGTTGAATAAATTACTCCCATTATATTCCCAGCAATCTCATGAATCAGGTATTGGTCTATAATCCAGGCAACCCAGCCTCTTGATAGCTAAACAATGAACCCCAAGTCCCACATCTAAAACCTGGGGATTGTAGACAGAGTTTGTTGTTTGCCTATATTGTTTAATGACTTCCTACTGAATTTGATGGTAAGGGAAAAAATTCTCTACCTATGTGGGGCAGTGGACCATGCCACCAGATAGAACAACCAGCAATGTAGTAGCAAGTTCAGAACCCTGGTAAATCTCATAATTGAGTACAGCTGAAGTTCCAACTAGCTCCCTGTCCTGGAGCATGTGACCATGACACCCCACCAAGAGGACCGTGACAACTGGTCTTGTAGCACAGAGCCTAGAGTTCTCCATACTAATGAGATATCTAGATAGATCTGTGAGTGTTTAGCCAATGAGCTTTCCTTCCTGGGCATTCCTTCCTGCAAAAGGTATTTAATCTCTGGTTCACCCTGACTAAGTCATATGCACCCTCATCCTCCATAAATAAAGTAGTTTGGGCAAGCAACGGCTGCCTCCTTCATCAAGGACCCCTGGGGTGGGAGGCCTCTATCATACAGAGCAGCACCTAAGTCTCCCATAGAAGAAGCCCCTCTGTACTCTTGGAACTCACTAAGCAGTCCCCCTCTTCCACCCCTGCCCCACAATCCAGGCTCACGGTTGGTTTCCAGAGGTATCTGGATTCCCAGGCATTTGAGAACCACAGCCTTTCTACCCCAGACTGAGCAACAATCTAACACACTCTGGTCCACAGCAGCAAGGTCGGCGTGCAGCCTGTCACCTCTGCGTTTCACCTCCCTGAGCCACACATATCAGTGGAGTTCTGACACCCCAACAGGGAGGCAGAAACACAGACCCATGTACCTAGGGCTTAGGGACTGGGAGATACTTGATACCCGATACTGAACCAAGTGGTTTATTATCAAAGGCAGGTACTCAAAGGGAGGAAGAACTTACTGCCTGTGATAGTTGACATTCTCTTCACTAAGTTTGCAATCACCTATGTAGGAGACACAGCTCTCTCAGGGAAATCCAGAGTAGCTTAACTAAGGACCCTTCTGGAATGTGGGTAAAACCATCCCATGAGCAAGGGTCTCAGGATGAATAAAAGGGCAGAAAGGTTAAAGAGAAGCCAGCACAGCATTCATCTGCTTCCTTACTGCAGACTCGTTGTAGCTAGGCCTTCTTACCAACCTGCCTTCCTCCTAGGTTGCAATGGACCACACAACCCTTCCTTAAGCCTTTTTTGGTAGGTATTTTGTGACCTCGGCAGATACAGATACACTGCCCTGTACCAGTTTCCATAAGGACTGCAATGTAAAACAGTGAGCTACAGGATTTATGGCATGAGGATACAGTGGTGCCCTCATTCTCATGAGATGATATGGTTGGCTTGTTTAGATAATTCCACAGGCTAATAAGAGAAGGAAACTTGAGACTTGGGGACAAGCCAGAACTCTACTTGGTTTATTTCATGAGAAAGTTGCTAGGGAGACCTTATCAATGGAAGCAGGATAGTAAGGATAGTAACCTATGGTTAGGTTTGAGGCCCTTTATATTTCTCCAGCCACCACAAGACACACTGTGTTGGGGCTTAATTTTGGGCCTCACACCACTTATTAAACACTATTGAAACCAGTAGCCTGAGACTCAGTAGGCAAGTTGACCAAGATGATGAGAAATGAAAAGGGTTAGCCAGCATCCTCTGAATAAAGAACCTGCCTCTGTCGAACCGCTTGGCAATCCTCAGGAGAGGCCTTCTTATTCCGAGGCACTGCAGGGCTGACAGAGCCAGCCTGTCTAGGAAGAGCCTCAAGGGCAGTGTTTTAGGGCATTCAAGCTGATGAGGAAAATGAATGTTGGCAGCCTGGTGTCCTGCAGTCACGTCAGCATCTCCCTACAAAGGCAGTGTGTTTTGCTAGTGTGATTTTAAATGCCCATAAAAATCACGCCGTGATGGGGAGAATATAACATTCTCTTGGAAGGGGGCCCTGTTTAGGGCAAAGAGCATTGAGACAATGTTCCAACCAGAGATAACTGACCCAGGAGTCCTCCAAGATCATGTGCCCTTGAATAACATCTCGGCTGAAGAGTTCATTGAAAACGGTGTGCTCACATCTTTAATTCTAGTATGGAAGAAACCAAGGCAGGAGGGACCGATGAAGTTACAGAGTGGCATCCTTTCTCAAAAAACCACAAATCCCAGCATGTTTGGCCTCTAACATCTAAGTCGAGCCTTATGGGTCTTTGCTTAGATTCGTGGTTGTGCTGAACATTAAGTCCTTCTATTTTTTTCTGCTACACGTTTATTGTTATTGGTATTTCCTAATTTCCATGTTCTTGAGGTTCAATGCTTTCTGTTCCCTTGCCTGACCCCATAAGAGAGAGGACAGTACTCTCAGAGCTACCTGGCCGGGGAAGTAGATGACCTCCCCTCCATCAAAAAGCATCTCCTGTAATAGTTTTCTCCTCCCTAGCGTGTTTGTACAACACTGACATTTGCACGAGGCTTCTTTTACTGCTGGCCCCTCCTTCCTTCCCATCAACCTTATGGAACCCACACAGGATGGTTCAACAAAATTCCTTCATGGCCTTGGTTCCCTCCTGTTTGGCTTTATCCTTATGCTTTCTCCTCTCCCCCCTCCACACTGCCCTTCTCAGCTGGCTCACCTACACTCACAAAGAACACCACCTGTCCTCTTATGGCGTCCTCCATGCTTGGGGGCTCCCTGAACCCGAGCAGACAGCAGGACAGACTGCAGCACTAACTGAGAGGGCCACACCTGTCTATTTCATTTCTTGCTTGTTTTAATATCTTTCCTTCAACCTTATCCCCTTCACCTACTTTCAGACTAGCATTGAGATTCCACCACATCTCTTCTGCCTAGTCTAATCAGGGAACAGAGAGCATCCCGGCCTTGAGTTCTCTGATGGCTAATCTTGATTGTCACCTTGATTGAATTGAGAAGAGCTTGGGAGACTGGAAAAGCACACATCTGTATGTGTCCTTGGGGACATTTCTAGGATGGATTAACTAAAGAAAGGCGAATAGGGGCCCAATATCAGAGAGGCTGAGGCTCTCTCTGTGTGAAAGAGCTGGCTAGGCAGGCAGTTGTTTTCTCTAGTCACCGTGGTGTGAGCTGCTCCATTTGGATCTGGCCTCCTCCGGGATGTACTGACACCTCTGCAACTGTGAGATGAAGTTAGTATTTCCTCTCTTTAAGTTGTTTATGCTAGGTACCCGCCATGATAAAACCCACACAGCTTCTTTTCTGGATTCTGCAACTGGAAAGGAAACAGCTCTGACTCCCTGGAGCTAAACGTCTGCTCATAAGACCCTAAGTTGATCCATCAAGTGGCTGCTTCCACCCAAGCCCACTGATGACCCTTCCTTCCACCTGATGCTCCCTCAGACAATTCTAGACCAGGATCTAGACATATTGGATCCTGCATCTCTGTGTCTTCTAGCCCTGTACAGGTCTCTTCTGAAGATGGAGCTTTGACCAGGCCTGCAATGTTGTCAAAGGCTGGCCTTTCACCTAGGAATGGGTCTTAGACAAAGCTGGCTAGAGGCTGAGGAGGTGGATACATACAGTCAGGAAGTAGAGAGATAAGTGCTGGTCCTTGTCTCAGTGTTTTCTTTTTATCCAGTCTGAGACCCTAGTCTATAAAACTGAACAATCCACATTTAGTGGTGATCTCAGTTAATCTACTCTGGAAACATCAGTACAAATACTCAGAGGTGTATCTCCTAGGTAACTTTAAATCAAGTCAACTTGACAATAAAGATTGATCAATACTGGGAGGTCGGGGATGGGGAACTAGAGCAGATGACTGGCTATGGGCCCTGGAGGTAGAAGGCAGGCCCTAGATCGATCCCAATCTCACCTCAAAGGACCTCACCTTGCCATCTGATCTCCTGAGCCTGTACTGTGGAGCACAGGAAGATACCTCCCTGTGCTTTGGCTTCAGTATGTCTCCTTGGTTCCCATATTTGAATCATGGACCTACTAAACAATACATCCCTTTAGTGGATAACCCTCCACACTTTCTTGCTATGTCTTTGCCTTTTTGATCCCTTTTATCCATTAGACAATGTGCTGCTTACAGGAGGCAACATACCTGGCCTCTTATTCTTTTTACTCCTGGGACCAGACCTGGCACGGAGTAAACACTTGGGAGACATGGGCAGGGGCAGGTGAGCTGTGTTTCTGCTGGTGGGATTGGTAGCACCTTTGAGAGCAATCTTGCCTCCACTGTGCTGCTCTGAAAAAGCTTTTGAGAGGTCTCTGACCTGGCTGGGTTTGAGGAAAAAGAGTAGTACACAGAAAATAGCCAGGAACACTAGCCTGGAAAAAAACCAAGACCAAGTCCAGGTTGCAGGTTCCTGCAGAGTTGGAAGCTGTAGATAAGGATGCAAAGGCAGGCTTTAGACTGATTTTCAAACACACAGAGAAACATCTTTCCACTACGCCTTTTTCTATCAAGAGAAATCTATAATCCCAGTGTGAACCCGAGCTAAGGCATCACTAGAGATGAGCAGGCGCCACCTCTGACGATCCATACCACAGGTTACAAACATTCTCCGCCTAGGAGCAGAAAGTAAACATTTTAGCCTTCAAAAGTATCCCCAACTCAACTTGGCTTTTGCAGCACAAGAGGGACCACAAGCAATGTGGAACCAAATGGCCGTGGTTGTGAGCCAGTAAACATTTACAGATAGGCCAGGTGTGGCTGTACACATCTTTAACCCTTGCATAAAGGAGAAAGAGGCAGGTGGATCTCTGTAAATTCAAGGCCAGCCTGATCTACATAGCAAGTTCAAACTATCTAGAACTACATAGTAAGACTCTGTCTCAAAAAACAAAACAAAACAAAAAAAAACAAACCCAAAAACTAATTAAAAAATTTAATGACAAAAACAAATAGTAGGCCAAATAGGTCCATAGGCCATATTTTTACCATTTCTTTCTTTCTTTCTTTCTTCCTTCCTTCCTTCCTTCCTTCCTTCCTTCCTTCCTTTCTTTCTTCTTTCTTTTTTTTTTTTTCAACAGCAAACACCTTTATTACACGAGCTATGAAGGATGGCTTATTTGCCTTTCCGGGCTTTGATCTTCCGCAGATAGAACTCCAGCTCCTTGCCTTCGAGCACATAGCCATCTGCTCTGCCACACTGCCTGGTCTTGAGGCAATCCAGGCGAGAAGCTTGCCCTGCTGGAACTGCTCCTCCAGAAGACTGCTGATTTTGGCATTCTTTTTCCTCTCGTCATATTTCTTCTGAATTTTCTTTGATCGTTTTTTGTTTAAAATCTCTTCCTCCTCGGGAGTCAGCTTGGCCCCCTTCTTGCGGCCCAGGGGCAGTGCATAGTGGGACTCGTACCACTGGCGGTACGGTGTGCTGTCAATAAGCACAATACAGTTCTTCACCAGGGTCTTGGTGCGGACAAGCTCATTACTGGATGCATTGTAGACAACATCAACGATCCTTGTTTTTCCGAGTACAACACTCCGAGCCCCAGGAAAAGTTCCCCACATCGATCTCAGAGCACGGTACTTCTTATTGCCTCCTCGAACTCGGACTGTGTGTATGTGGCGAGGGCCAATCTTAGTGTTGGCAGCAGGCCGTCCCAGCTCATACTTCCGCTTCTTGTGGTAGGGTTTTCTCTCTACCCCGGTCTTGTCGGCGCTTGTGCCAGTTGTCCCGAGAGATGCCCATCACTCGGTTGCTGGCTGGAAAGAGCTTTTTACCATTTCTTAACATCTGTCATCTCCTTTTGAAAAATGGGAATTCTAGTGTATACCTCAATATCAAACAGAAAAGTGTTACATGAAGTGGCCTTAAAAAACAAAAGCACTGGAGGTGTGTACATTAGGAATAGCCGCTCCCATTGGCACAGCACATTCATTCAGCGCACCATGATATACTAGGCACGTCGTAATCCCCATCTGATTAGCTAATTTTCTCATGTCCGTGACACAATACCTGACAGAAGCAACTTGAAGGACGGGTTTATGTTAACTCACTTGGTACATTCAGTCCATCATGGCTGAGGAGGCACAGATACAGGGGCTCGCTCGCTCGAGGCAGCTGCTCACACTGCCTCAGAGTTAAGGAGCAGAGAGAGATGCAGGCTGCTGCTTGAGCTCACTCTTTCCCTTTATATCCAGTCCAGGACCGCACCCATGGCACAGCGCTGCCCACAGGGAGAGTGGATCCTCCTACCTCAGTTAATGGAATCTTAAGAATCCCTCACAGAAGTTTGTCTCCTAGGTGACAGCTAGATCTTGTAAACTGACAATATCACCATAGTTCACAACTGCCTGTAACTCCAGCTCCAGAGGATCCAACGCCCTTCTCTCTCTCCCCCCCTCCCTCTCTCTCCCCCCTTTCTCTTTCTCCCCTCACACACACTTTGAAAATCAAATAAACATTAAACTAAAAAGAAAAGAATTACTTCCTGACTAATGTACTGCTGTGGTCCAGAGGTTACACAGACAGGCAAGGGGTGAGTGATGTCTACCAGCAGCTCCTAGATCTAAATGAGCAGCCTTACAGAAACCATGCAATGCAGGCAGGGTAGAAATAAAAGAAACAACGAACATTTGGGTACAAACAGATTGGCCCCAGGGTGTTCAGACAATAAGCAGGACCAAGATCATCCTCTCTTTACTATGTTAGCTTTGGTATCTGGTGACTCTTTGCTGGAAGAGATGGGCTTTTCCTGGGCGAATGCCCAAATCTAAGTCCTAAACAAGACAAGCTCTCACCAACAGGCTCTGCCAGAGGTGGAGGGAGGACGTTCTCTACAAGAGATTGCCTGAGTCAATTTGGCAATCTTCCAGAACTTTCTGGGCCTGCCTAAAACCAGGCCTCAGGCCCACAGAGTGACTGGAGCAGCCAGCACTACTTCATCGGAGAATTTCCTGCCTCTAGGAGGCCAGATTTAGCAATCTGTCATCCGCAGCTGGCCTCACAGTGACACTAGGCTCAGAGAGGCAGGCAACATGGCAGGCAGCAAAGCATCTGCCCATGTTGCTGTGTGGACAGAGATTAGAGAGGGTTCAGGGGATAATGGTAGGCAGTGGCTTTCCTGTAAAGTTCACACCAGGAGGAAAGGATTAAGGTAATTGCAGAAATCCCTGGCACTCCATCAGAGGGTAGTGAGCAATTGCTTTGTCTTGCATGTCACTGGTTTTGGATAGCTCAGTAGAGGTGACCTGCCCACGACTTTACTCTATCCATCTGCAGCGACTCTGCCACCCTGCAAAGGGGAGAGGAGCTGAAAAATAAGAGCATGTTAAGGGGTGATCCGACAGCACCTTTCATTTCCAAGGCTTACATAGAGTCTCCATGCAAGACAAAGCACGGAGCTTCTCCATGCAAAAGAAAGACAGACAGCTGAGTCTTTTCAAGGTGTCATATAATTGTGCATGTGTGACAGGTGAGATAAAGGACACCTAGCTCGAGTACTGCCCTGGGACAGGTGGCGGGCACATGCTCACAAGCTCACCTGTCTTTTTTCATCTCCCAGGAACACCAGCTTGCACTCCCCAAGCACACAAGGTATGCAAAGAGAAAGCACCAGCTCCAGGCCATTTGTTACCATTTCTCCTGTACTGAGCACCACTGTGCCCCAAACGCCTCCCAAACTAAAACCAAATGGAAAGACCTTTGTCTTCACCCATACATGAAAGCTGTACTTTCTTATCAATTTTGTGAGATTCCCCAATGACAGATATTGGAATGATTGTGGACAGACTTAGAAAAGAAGTAAAAAAAAAAAAAAAAAATCAGAATGGTTGTCCTCATCCTACATCAAAGCATTCTACTACATATGTCCAAATATGTATGACTTTTGTTTCTATCCAGAGAAAATATCATATCTGAAAATGGTGACCAGCTGTGGAATCTTCGCCACAGTAAGCGAGCTCTCCAGCTGCTCAGAAGATGGATGGCCACAGGAAGTCTAGAAAGACTTAGTCCAGCTTAGAGATGGAAACCTGGCTACATTCTCTGTCCCTTACTAAGAGCTTTCCCACATTGGTAATTAACACACCGCAATGTCCTCATTTGTGTGATAAGGAACAAAGCTCTCCATACAGCACAGTGTGTATGTAGTGTGTCTCATTACAGGAGACACAGCCAAGGGCATGTCTACCAGGCAGTTGGCAGATCATGTAGACACCAGCATCAACTCCACTTTGTTAGCACTTTCGTTATCTACCAGGAAGGCACAGATAGGACCTTAGTCAGCATTCTCCAGGGAAACTTCAATAGGACACGTGTGTATTTGTTATTATGAATGACATAGATCCACAAAGAAAGATTCACTTTAAGGAACTGGCCCACAGAATTATGGAGGTCAGTGAGTGTAAAATACTGATGACTGATCTAACTCATCCTACTCTTGGATCCAAAGTCTGTCTGAAGGGAGAATTCCTTCACCTCTGGAAGAGCTCTTTCTCTCTCTCTCTCTCTCTCTCTCTCTCTCTCTCTCTCTCTCTCTCTCTCCCCTCCCTCCTTTCCTCCCTCCCTTCTTCCTCCCTCCCTTCCTCCCTCCCTCCTCTCTCCCATTCTCTGTTTGTATGTGTGTATGTATGATGTATACATGTATATATGTTTTTGTTGGTGTGTCCACATATGTACAAGAGGTGTACATGTGTGTGTGCACATGTGTAAAAGCCAGACATCAAGTCTTCCTCATTTTTCTCCACCTCACTTTTTAAAGGAAAGTTCTCTTGCTGAGCCTGGAGCTCCTGGGTTCCGCTAGACTGGCTGGCTGCTAGACTCCAGGGATCCACCTGTTACTGCTTCCTGTATTGTGGACCTACAAACTCTTGGCATGGTTCAAAAATCAAATTCCCATGCTTACATGACATTATTGGGATTGGGTGCAAAATGTCCACCACAGGCTCTTTGTTTGTGACTTGTGATCACTTGGTGCCCAGTTGGTGGCGCTACTTGAGAAGGCTGTGGAACCTTTAGGAAGAGCCTTACTTTAGAAGTGGATGGCTGGGGTGGTCTTAGAGGTTTTATAGTCCTGACCCCTATTCATGCTCTGTTTCCTGATCTCTGATGCAATGTAACCAACTAGCCTTCTAGCCCGATATCATCCCCTCCCTGCCATGATAGACCCCCTAGGAACCGGAAGCCAAAAGAAAGCCTTCCCTTTTTTGTTGTTTGGTCAGATATTTTTGTCACATGAAGAAGGAAAATAACTAACATACAAAATGACAAGTGTGTGACTGACTGGGTCTCCTCTCCACACCCTGTCTTTTTTTTTTTTTCTTTAAGGCTTTCCACTGATTAGCCTGAGATTAGGAAAGGCTGAAAGTCTGCTGATTTAAATGTTAATCCCAGATAATAGGCACTATCACTGCAACATCTGCACCGGTAATTGACAGAACAGCTGGCACCATGGCCTTGACAAGATGACACATAAAATTAACCTTCTCTTACTATAGGGAAAATCTGCCTTGCCAAGACAATGAGTGCAGAATAACTCTTAAATTAACTGTACACTATTAAGCCCTTTCCTGTAGGTCATGAGGTGGTTTAGTGGGTAAGACTGCTTGTCACCAAGCCTGAGGACCTGGGTTCTATCCCCAGAACTCATGTAGGAAACAAGAAGACCTAAATTGTTCTCTGACCTCAACACACACACACACACACACACACACACACACACACACACACACACACACACGAACGCACATGCATGCGCTCACGCGCACACACACTCCTACACCAAATTAAACATTTAATAAAATCTCCAAAAGATGTTTTTAAAGACCAAAAAACCTAACACCACCGCAAAAAAGCACAACCACCTGTGTAACCCCTCAGAACCTACCAGAGTCACAAGGAGGAGACACGATGAGAAACATTCCCTGCTAGAAGCTAGAATCCCAGGTTCAAATCCCCACTGCTCTCCTGTTAGTATATGGCTTTTGGCAGAACCTGAAGAGGCACAAACTTCCTCAGTTACAACTCACAGTAAATGTGTCTGCCCTTGGGCAGCACAAGGGAAATATGAGGGTCGCATAAAACCCTTTGATGAAGGGCTTTGAGAGTAAACTTTGAAGCATCTTCACAAAAGGCATTATCCAGAGGCACACAATGCTTTGCACAGACTGAATTCAATTATTCCTACCAAAGCAAAGAGAAGGAAACTCCACTATCCCTTAAGCTTGACCTTACCCTGATTGTACAATCATTAATGTTTTCAATTAGAATTAATTTTCTAGCCTGCTTGGGATTTAGAGTGGCTTTTTAAGATGTGAATTAAATGACTAAGATGTCTGAACACTAACCCTTTTTCCCCTTCTATCAATATAATTCACATACAAATCATTGTGTTTCATTTGTACAGGGCTCAGCACAGCAAGCCCAGCTAATATTTGTCGTAAATCATTCGTTACAGAAATATCTATGGAGCCCTTGCCACACAGTTAGTATTGCTCCAGCCATGGAAGGAAAGGACAGTGGTGGGGTTTGATGCAAAATGTTTTTCATATGCTCATGTGTTTGTACACTTGGCCCACTGTTGGTGACACTGTTTGGGAAGGTTCTGGAGCCTTGCTAGAGGAAGTGAGCCACCGGGGCAGGTGTTGAGGCTTGATATTATGTTTCCACTTTGTGATTTTTCTCTACTTCCTGATGGTGAGTACACAGGTGAACAGCCAGCCTCCAGCTCAAGCTGCTGTGCCTCCCCCCTGCCCCATACTGGAACGAGCCCCTCAAACTGTGAGCCAGAATAAACCCTACTCCCATAGATTGCTTTTTTGAGGTTATTACAGCAGCCACAACAACAAATCATTACTAACACAAGTGGGGACCTTCAGCTCTGAACCTGGAACAGAGGAAGTGTGTAACAGATGCCAGATGTTTAGTATATGGTCACACTATTAAGGAACCATGTATGGCCACGTGTGGGGTACATTTTAGTCTCCCAAGACTTGGGAGACAGAGACAGGAAGATATTTGTGGGTTCAAAGTCAGCCTGGTCTACATAGTGAGTTCCAGGACAGCTAGAGCTACCTAGAGAGACTCTGTCTCAGAAAACAAAAAAACCAGACAAACAAACTATTGCTGTTGTTGTTGTTGTTTCTGCTTATTGATTTATTTTTGCATGTAATACAGATAAACCCTGGGATAACCCAAACAGAATGTCAACTAGAAATGGTGGGAGAATGCTTACTTTAAAAAATTAGTATGTGGGGGCAGAATGGGTGCTCCAGTCCTCCAACCCACACCTAGAGACAGCTTGATTCCCAGGAGGTCTGTCACAACCAGACTCAGGTGAGACACCCACCCAACTCCCAATGACTGGCCTAACTGGGATCCTCATGGACCCAGCGGACACAGGACCTATCTGCCCTTCCAATCTGCAACTGCTCCAGCACCCTTCTGCCACATCCCCTACCCACACTCAGAGACAGCTTGACTCCCAGGAGGTTCATCATAACCAGGCTCACAGGAAGGATAGGCTCCAGTCAGAGGTAGCAAGGCCAGTTGTTACCAGAGATAACCAGATGTTGAGATGCAAGCACAAGAACATAACAAGCAACAAAACCAATGCCACGAGGCATCATCAGAACCCAGTTCTCCCTCCATAGCAAGCCCTAGATATCCTAGATACACTTGAAAAGCAAGATTCTGACCTAAATTCCCATCTCATGAAGATGATAGAGGATCTTAAGGAGGACATAAATAACTCCCCTAAAGAAATACAGGAGAACACAGGTTAACAGGTAGAAGCCGTTAAAGAGGAAACACACAAATCCCTGAAAGAAATACAGGAAAACACAATCAAACAGGTGAAGAAATCTAACAAAACAATTCAGGATCTAAAAGTGGAAATAGAAACAATAAGGAAATTACAAAGATAGGCAACCCTGGAGACGGAAAACCTAGGAAACAGATCAGGAGTTACAGATGCAAGTATCACCAACAGAATACAAGAGATAAAAGATATCATAGAAGATATTGACACAACAGTCAAAGAAAATACAAAGTGCAAAAAGCTCCTCACCCAAAACAACCAGGAAATTCAGGACACAATGAAAAGACCAAACCTAAGAATAATAGGAATAGACGAGAGTGAAGATTTCCAATTCAAAGAGCCAGAAAACATCTTTAACAAAATTATAGAATAAAACTTTCCTAATCTAAAGAAAGAGATGGCTATACATGTACAAGAAACCTATAGAACACCAAATAGATTGGACCAGAAAAGAAATTCCTTCTGTTTCATCATAATCAAAACACTAAATACACAGAACAAATAAAGAATATTAAAAGCAGTAAGGGAAAAGACCAAGTTACATATAAAGGCAGACCTATCAGAATTACAACAGACTTCTCAACAGAGACTTTTAAAACCAAAAGATGTTGGATAGATGTCACGCAGAACCTAAGAGAAACAAATGCCAGCCCAGGCTATTATACCAGAAAAACTCTCAATCACTATAGATGGAGAAACCAAGATATTCCACAACAACCAAATTTAAACAATATCTTTCCACTACAGAGGATATCCAGCCCTACAGAGGATAACAGAAGGAAAACTCCAACACAGGAGAGAAACTATACCCAAGAAAAACCAAGAAATTAATCATCTCACAACAAACCCAAAATAAGAGAACCACACAAACATACTACCACCTCTAACAACAAAAATAACAAGAACCAACAACCATTGATCTTTAATATCTCTCAACATCAATGGACTCATTTCCCCAATAAAAAGACATAGGCTAACAGAGTGGATACATAAACACAACCCAGCATTTTGCTGCATACAGGAAACACACATCAGTGACAAAGACAGATACTACCTCAGAGTAAAAGGCTGGAAAAAATTTTCCAAGCAAACGGCCCCAGGAAACAAGCTGGAGTAGCCATTCTAATATTTAATAAAATAGACTTTCAACCAAAGTTATCAAAAGAGATGGGGAAGGATACTTCATAATCATCAAAGGAAAAATCCACCAAGATGATCTCTCAGTTTTGAACATTTATGCCCCAAATGCAAGGGCACCCACATTTGTAAAAGAAACATTACTAAATCTCAAAATACACATTGAACCTCACACAATAATAGTGGGAGACTTCAACACCCAACTCTCACCAATGGACAGATCATGGAAACAGAAAATAAACAGAGACACAGTGAAGCTAACAGAACTTATGAACCAAATGGATTTAACAGATATCTACAGAACATTTCACCCTAAAACAAAGAATATACCTTCTCAGCACCTCATAGTACCTTCTCCAAAACTGATCATATAATTAGACACAGAACAAGCTTCAACAGATACAAGAAGATTAAAATGATCCCATGCATCCTATCAGATCACCATTGAATAAGGTTAGTCTTCAATAACAACAAAAAACCCAGAAAGCCCACATACTCATGGAAACTGAGTAACACTCTACTCAATGATAATTTGGTCAGGGAAGAAATAAAGAAAGAAATTAAAGACTTTCTAGAATTTAATGAAAATGAAGGCACAGCATACCCAAGTTTACAGGACACAATGAAAGAAGTGTTGGGAGGAAAATTCATATTACTGAGTGCTTCATAAAGAAATCGAGACATTCTACTCTAGCAACTTAACAGCACATCTGAAAGCTCTAGAACAAAAAAAAAGAAGCAAATACACCCAAGAGAGTAGACAGCAGGAAATAATCAAACTCAGGGCTGAAATCAACCAATTAGAAACAAAGAGAACTATACAAAGAATCAACAAAGCTAAAAAGCTGGTTAGTTGAGAAAATCAGCAAGATAGATAAAACCTTAGCCAAACTAATTAAGGGCCCAGAGGCAGTATCCAAATTAACAAAATCAGAAATGAAAAGGGAGAATAACAACAGAAACTTGGAAATTAAAAAGAATCATCAGATCCTACTACAAAAGCCTATACTCAACAAACTGGAAAATCTAGATGAAATGGATGATGTTCTAGACAGATACCAGGTACCAAAGTTAAATTAGGCCCAGATAAACTATCTAAATAGTCTCATAACCCTTAAGGAAATAGAAGCAGTCATTAAGTCTCCCAACCAAAAAAAAAAAAACCCAGGGCCAGATGGTTTCAGTGCAGAATTCTATCAAACCTTCAAAGACTACCTAATACCAGTACCACCTGCTGCAGGAGGAAGCTTCTCTGATGATGGCTGAACAAGGCACTGATCTATAAGTAAAGAAGAATCTCACTAGGAGTCATTTTTATCATTACATTTTTGTTTGTTTTTTAAACCAACAGTCTTTGGTTTTAGCCTAGACCCCTGGGTTATCTAGTCTTGGGTTCTTGGTCACCTAAGCAATGTCATGTATGGTTCCATCTCATGGAGTAGGCCTAGAGTTAAAACAGACATTGGTTGGTTACTCCCACAAGTTTTGTGCCACTATTGCCCTAGGATTTCTCAGGCAGGACGCCATTGTCGATCCAGGGGTTTGTGGCTGGGTTGTGTTTATATTTCTTTTTTGGTAGCGTGCAGAGTTCATCCTTACTAAAGATACTAGAACATGGGGTGAAGGCTCTGTGTAGACACCAGCTCTACTTCTCCATGTTCAATGAGTTGTGTGGGTGTTTTCTTCAGCAATGGGGTCTTGCCATCAGTTTATAGAGAATAACCTATAGTCCTGGCAACTGTCTTGGTTGTTTGGGATTTCCATGGGACCCCTTTGGCCAACAACTCAATTAAATGTATCCCAGGACCAAAAGCTGCATTTGGTGAAAAGAGATGACCAGTTATTAATTAGTTATAAATTAGTTTACCTTCATATATGTATATACTTTGGGAAGCTTCTGCTATATTAGGTTTTTATGCTACCTGACATACTGTCCTCAATTGTAGCTGACTTTTCCTGTATTTCTCCCTCATCCCAATCTCCCCACACTTGATCCTCCCACTCCAGGTCACCTCCACCCCCACCCCCCATTCATCTATCCATAACACCTGCATTTTTCCTTCTAATGGGATCTGTCTCCACTAGGGTCTTATTCTATACCTAGCCCCTGTGCTTTGATAGATTGCAGCCGAGTTATCATTGACTTCTCAAGTAATATCCACATATATGCTAGTACATACCACACTTGTCTTTCTGGGTCTGGAATACCTCTCACTTCGGATGACTCTTTTTCTAATTACACCCATTTACTAGCAAATTTCATGATTTTGGTTTTTAAAGGTTGAGTTACTCCATTGTTTAAATGTACCACATTTTCTTTATTCATTCATTCGTTGAGGGACACCTAGGTTGTTTGCAATTTCTGGCTATTATGAATAGAGCAGCAATGAACATGATTGAGCAAGTGTCTCTGTAGGAGGAGGAAATGTCCTTTGGGCACATGCCCAAGTGTGGTAGAGCTGGATCATTTTTTTGAGGAACCACACTGCTTTCTATACTGGCTGTACATGTTTGCACTCCAACCATCAATGTATGAGTGTTCACCTTGATACTCATTCTTGGCAGCATGAGCGGTCACATTGTGTTATTAATCTTAGCCATTCTGACAGGTGTGATATGAAATCTCAAAGTAGTTTTGATTTGTATTTCTCTGATAACTAAGGATGTTGAACATTTCTTTAAGTACATCCTAGCCATTTGAGTTTCCTCTATTGAGAATTCTCTGTGTAGATCTGGACTCTGTGTTTAAATTGGGTTATTTGTTTTCTTGGTGTCCTGTTTTTTACGTTCTTTATATGTTTCGAACATTAGTCCTCTATCAAAGTGTAGTTGGTAAAAAAAAAAAAAAATACTTTTCCCATTTTCTTGGCTACTGCAGTGTCTGAATGATGATGCCCTTGCCATGCAAAGCTTTTCAGTTTTATGAGGTCCCATTTATTAATCATTGATTTTAGTGCCTATATTAATGATATTCTGTTCAGAAAGTCTTCTCCTGTGCCAATGAATTCAAGGCTACTTCGCACTTTATTTTCTATCAGGTTCAGTGTATTGAGTTTTATGTTGAGGTTTATCCATTTGGGGTTGGGTTTCGTGCAGGATGATAAGAATGGATCTATTTGGATTCTTTTTCGTACAGTCATGCTGTTGACCAGCACGATTTGTTGAAGATGCACATTTTTTTGTCCAGTGTGTATCTCTGTCTTCTTTATCAAAAGTCAGTGGTCCATAGGTGTGAACTTATGTCTGGATCTTCAGTTTGACTCCATTGACCAACATGTCAGTTTTAGTGCCACTACTGTTAGCATTCTGTCTAAACTCCACCCCACAATTATCTGGCAACAGTCAGGTGTGCTCTACCCCATGGTTATCTGGCAATAGCCAGATAGGCCTGACCCACTATAAAATGGGCTACTTGCCCCTCCTCTTTCTCTTGTTCTCTTGCTCTTGTTCTTCCCTTCTTACTTCCCTTCTCCCCTGTCTCCCCATTCCCTTCCCCCATCTCTCTCCATATGCTCATGGCAGGCCTCTACTCCTCTACTCTCTCTCTCTTTCTCTCTCTGCCTTTCTCTGCCTCTACTACCCTCTTAACTCCCTTCCCCATGCCCTGAATAAACTGTTTTTTATTACTATAGCTCTGTAGTACAATGTGAAGTTGGAGATAATGATATATCCAGCAGCTCTTTCATTATTTAGAATTATTTTAGCTATGCTGATGTGTGTGTCTGTGTGTGTGTGTGTGTGTGTGTGTGTGTGTGTTTCTATAGGACGCTGAAAAGTATCCTTTCGACAACTGTGAAGAATTGTGTTGGAAGTTTTATGGGAATTGCACTAAATCTATAGATTGCTTTTGGTAGAATGGACTATGCTAATCTCATAGATCCATGAGCAAGGGGGATCTTTTCATTTTCTGCTATCTTTTTCAATTCTGTCCCATAAGTTTGGGGTATGTTATGTATTCATTTCCGTTCACTCTCAGGATGCCTTTAGTTTCTTTCTTAATTTGTCTGGACCAAATTTTTTATTCTGTAAAGAATTGTTCAGTTTCCAAGAGTTTGTAGGCTTTCTGTTGTTGGTGTATCAAGCTTTAATCCATGGTGATCTGATAAGATACAGGGAAGTATTTCAATTTTCTTGTATCTGTTGAGACTTGCTTTGTGTTCAAGTATGTGGTCAATTTTGAAGAAAGTTCTCTGACGTATGGAGAAGAAGGAACATTCTTCTGAGTATTGGTGAAGTGTTCTGTAAATACCTATTGAATCCATCTGGTTTATGACATTTAGTTAGCTCCAGCATTACTCTGTTTAGTTTTTGTCTAGATGCCCTGTCTATTGGTGAGAGTTGGGTATTAAAGTTTCCTACTCTCAGCGTGTGAGGGTCAATATGTGATATAAGCTGCAGTGGTGGGTTTTGTTTTGTTTTTGTTTTGTATTTGTTTTATGAACTTGAGTGTCCTTAGTTTGGCAAATAGATATTAAGAACTGTAATGACCTCTTGGTGGATTTTTCTTGTCGAATATAGTGTCCTTCCCCATGTCTTCTGATTAGTTTTGGTTTCAAGTCTATGTTTCAGATATTAAAATAGCTATACCAACTTGCTTCTTAGTTCCATTTGCTTGGAATATCTTTTCCTATCATTTTACCCTGAGGTAATGTCTATCCTGGATGTTAAGGTGTGTCTCTTAGATGCAGCAGAAGGATGGATTCTTTTTTCAAATCCATTTTGTTAGTCTGTGTCTTCTTATTAGAGAATTGAGACGTTTGTTGTTGAGCCATATCAATGAGTGGTGTTAAATTCCAGTTATTTTGTTTTGGTGTGGTGTATGTGTGTTCCCCTCTTTTGATTTGCTGGTTTAGAATTACTTAGTCTTTGCGTTTTCTTGGGTGCAGTTAACTGCTTTAGGTTGTAGTTTTTCTTCTAGTAACTTCAGTAGGGCTGAATTTTAAATTTGGTTTTATCATGGAATTTTTTTTCCTCCATCTATTGTGATTGAAAGTTTTTCTGGGTTTAGTAGTCTGGGTCCTTTAGCATCTGTGGTTCTTTAGAGTCTTTAGGCCCTCTATTCAGGCTCTTATGGCTTCTAGAGTCTCCACCGAGAAGTCAAGATTTATTCTGATAAGTCTGCCTTTATATGTTACTTATTCTTTTTCCCTGGCAACTTTTAATATTCTTTCTTTGTTCTGTATATTTAGTACTCCTATTATTATGTGCCATGGGAACTTTCTTTTCTGGTCCAATATATTTGGTGTTCTGTATGCTTCTTATACCTTAATCAGCATCTCCTCCTTTTGGTTATGGAAATGTTCTTCTGGATTTTGTTGAAAATATTTTCTGTGCTTTTGACCTGGGTGTCTTCTCTTTCCTCTACTCCTATTATTCTTAGGATTGGTCTTTGCATACTGTCCCAGATTTCCTGGATGTTTTTCACCAGGAGTTTTTTAGAATTAACATTTTCTTGGACCAAGGTATCCATTTCTTCTTTTATGTCTTCAATGACTGAGATTCTGTCTTCTGTCTCTTGTATTCTGTTGATGAGACCTTCCTCTCATGTTTCTGTTGGATTTCCTAAATTTGTCATTTCCAGATTTCCCCCAGTTTGGCTTTCTGTTATCAATCTTATTTCAACTTCAGGTCGTAAACTGTTTCATCCATTTTCTTCAACTGTTTGTGTTTTCCTAGATTTCTTTAATGGATTTATTCCTTTCCTCTTTAAGTAGCTCTATTGTATTCATTAAAGGCTATTTTAAGATCATTGTCTCATGCTCTACCTCTGTTGGAATACTCAGGATCTACTGTCTTAGGGTTTCTGGGCTGTTGTGGAGACATATTGTTCTAGCTATTATTGATTGTGTTTTTATGCTGGAGTCTAGGCATCTGGGTTTGGGAAGATTGTTATTATAGATGCTGATATCTAATCTTGTCCTTGCTGGGTGGGTGTTTTATTCCTTGATTTCTGTTTTCCTCTCTTTCTTGAAGAGTGTGGTAGGTGTGTGTTTTGAGATCATGATAGGTGTGACAACTAGGGGTTTCAGGTAAAATATGTTTCCATATATTAGGAGCTAACACTTAGGGAATGGGGGGCAGCTGGTATGGGGTACAGGAAGGAGGAAAGCAGGGTGTTCTAAAAGGATCTACTTAGTCTTCTACAGAATGGGGGCAGAGAGTGAGGAGAGGCACCAGCAATAGTCTGCTACAAAGCTGGGGATGTGACTGGATGATTGGATTATAAAGAGTAGACGGACAGGAAAAGGCCTGTGGTTAGCCTTCCTGCTTCTCCAGCTTGAATGTTTGTTTGTTTCAAGGATATGATCTATGCTTTAAAATAAACAAGGGGCTGGAGAACTAGCTCAATAGTTAAGAGCACTGGGTTCTCTTCCAGAAGACCCATGTTCAATTCCCACATAGAGGTTCCCAACTGTTCCTAATTCCAGTTCCAGGGGGATTTGATACCCTTTTCTGGCCTCCTCAGGCACTCAACACATATGTGGTACACAGATGTAAAGGCAGGCAAAACACCCACACATAACAACAAACAAATTTTAAAAGAATAATAAAGACCAGGATGAGCCAGTATGGTCCCTAATTTCTGCAGTTTTTCTGAAGTACCAGCCTACCAGTCAGTTCAATAGCTGGGAAATGTGAAGCAGTCACTTTGGAAAACTTTAACATCAAGGGAAATTGTCTTGTATCTTCTCTTCCAACACTTCACACTTCATTGGGAAGCAATAAAAGCAATTACCAGGTCATTAGTAAAGGTTATTATTTTTCTGAATTTTCAAAATCACCTCCCCAGAGTGACCTTCTCAACATTTCAGCAGAGATGGTGGCCGAAAGAAGGAGGAAGGGCTTTAGGGTAGAAATAGAAGGACCTTGCTGGAGGCAAAGGGGTTTTCCTAGTTTTGACCTTGGTTTCTTCAAACCTAAGTGGAAGCTGAAAGTCTCTGTCTATCTCATTGGCAGTGAGAGACCAAGAGATCATAGCCTAGAAATAAATACTAGAGCACAGAAAATGCAGCATAAATACACCAATGCCTTCCTTTTCCTGGTTCCACTGTCTGTGTCTAAGATTGGAGATGTGAATGGAGAATGCAGAAAAGATGGAAGTGGCCCCTGTCCATCAGGATGATGGCGAGTGACACTCACTAACAGCCAGAAGTCTTAGAGCTGAACAGCCAAGTTCACTTCTTATCATCAGCCTGTGCCTGTCATGAGCTGACTAGTGAGCTCCATGGACAACAGTCACCTGGAAACTCATGTTGGCAGAGGCTTTGTCTTGACCCCAACTTGATCACAGAAGAAAGAAAAAAAAAAAAAAAAGATAAACCTTACACTAATACTCATGTTTGACCCAGAAGTGATATATATTTCATCCACCAATGCAAGCTGCATTGCCATCCATACCTGAGACCAATGGGTTTTTATGCATCTTCCCACCATTGAAGCAAAATCTGCATCTATAGAAAAGATACGAAGTTTAAGAACCTAGCTCCGACCTAATGTCACATACAATAAACCAAAGGTACCTCTAGCAAGCATTCAGATATAATGTCCCATCCGTTCAGATCAGTTCCTTTAACGTTTTCTCTTAAACAATTAATTCTTTACTTATTCATTTATGCAGCCGTGGGCCTCCAGTGTGACACACACCCTCACAGCTCAGTGAGCATGACCTAACACCAACTTCAAGGTTTCCTTTCTAGAAGGAAGGCAGACAACAGCCAAGTTCAACACATCAACTGTCATTTCATGGCAGAAGTGTAAACCTTGATCAGAGAAACCTCTCTCCGCAAGGAATGGCTGTAAATGCAAGAGACTCAGAGTTGCTAAAGATGTAGACAATAAGGAACAGCTGTGGGCCCAGATCTAAACACGACTTTCATACCATCCCCTCCCCTAGGACTCAAGAAACACTATGGCAGAAAGTATGGGAAGAATGGAAGGGAGGGTAAAAGGCTCTGAAATGCCACCTTCTAGATATGATACAGCCAGTGCAATCGTTAACTCACAACTGGTTACCTGCACTGGGTCCACACAAGACCAGCCCTGCCAACAATCAGTCAAGGAAGTAGGAGGAGCTTATAGGACCCTATTCCTTAGCTCTGCACTGTACTGTCTTCAGTTGTGTTTCCACTGCTGAGTCCATTACACTCCAAACTCACGCTCACAAACAGTGCTGGTTAATCTCCAAACAAAATAAAGTCATACATGTGAGAGAGGGGGTGTGACAAGGGCAGTGGGGAGGTGGTGGCTGACAGTGGCCTGAATATGTTGTGTACATGTGCAAAATTGTCTAAAAGTGCACATAATTAATAAAAAGTCAACAAGAATAAAATGCAATAAAAACAAATAAAAGAATACAAAAATGAGATGCTGGCGACTAGAATGAAATGGGGTTTGAGATGCACGTCTGTAATGGTGAATGAGTTATTTTCCCCAGTTTCTGTTTTATTCTCCACCAGCTCCATGACCCGCCCTCTTAAAGCAATCTGGAAAGTGGTACGATCACCCCGGAGCAATGCCAATGGTGAAGCAGCACCCGCAGAAGCAGAATCTGTCCTGGCTCCCTCCACACAGTGGAGGCAGACCAGATGAGAACCAAGAAGCTCCAGGCAGGACACACAAGAGCAAGCCTTCACCAGCACCTTACATTGTAACCAAAGGCCTCCATCTTCCTGTATATCTGCTCTGAGCTAGAACATTCCATGCAATCACCAACATCTAGGTCACTGGTTAGGGGCAAAGATAGGACTTGGTGAGGCAGGTGGCCTGAAGAATGAGAGGCCTGACTCATCTGCTAGCTACTGCCCATCACCTGTCACGCCAGGCCCCCCTTCCTGGTCCCCCCTTTCCATATCCTTTGAAGGAGACACTAGCTGGGGACCAAATGCTCAAACACACAAAATGGGATACTTCTTATTCAGCCACACCAGTGACCTAAGGATCGTGGTTTGAGACAACAATGGTGTTGAGTGGTGTTGGTTAGGGAGCCATGACAGAGTCTGCTTTTGCAGATGCTGCCTTACAATTGACGTTAAACCTGCTGACTGGACAGACAGTTGTCTCTCAGATTCTCCTCTACAAGCTGGGAGTGGTAGTGTATATAGAGTGTACACTCTAAGTACATAGGAGGCAGAAGGAGTAGGATTTCAAGTCCAACAGGGGCTCCATATTTAATAATTGTAACGATGATAATAATAATAATGCCACTTGGATTGCTAGACTCTGCTGAGGCCAGAGCTAGAGGTCATGGAGAGTCGTGACGTCATGTCACAGACTTCTGTCTCCTCCTGTTGAATTTCTGTGTCCCTTCCTCTAAAAGTCTTCTCACCTCAAGGATGCCTTGGAACCCCCTCATTCCCTTCTCTTAAATACATACTTTTAAACAAATATCTCTCGAATACACACCCAATCGTTCATCCTTGTTCTTGGATGGAAAATCTATACAGAGCCTAACCTTCTTTAGACAGTTTGAAAAATCCCCCTCCTGCTCACTTTCTCTTGTTTACCTAATATCTATGGAGATAAGTCATAACTCAGTTTCCCACTGACAGAGGCCAAGAAAGAAAACCCAAAATCACAGAACTGCATTGTGTCCCCTTTAAGAGTTGAGATGGAAAATGTTGCTGCCTGCCTCTCTGTATCCCCTGGTTTCCCTCCGGTTCACTCTTGTGATAAGCGCAATCTAGATGCTGGTGTTTCCAGATACAATTGCTTCTTGCTGAATCCCCAGAAAGCCAGTGGCAGAGATATTTTTCAAAAATCTGGCCACTTTGATATTAACGGTGACTTGGGCCCAGTGGAGAGTGTTACCTCCTACTGCCAAATTGCAAAGATGCGTTTTGAGTTTCCAAAAATACCACCATGCAGAGAAGTTTTCTGCCTCAGAGGAGAAGGGTGACGGGTCACATCAAGCACTAAGGAGAAGGCAGCAGGCATTAGTCACGCTGGAGGAAGTTGCAGATAAATTTTAAAGAGTCACTGCGAACATGGGACCATATGGTGTCCCGGGGCATTTTTGTTTTAGCAGACATATCTGGGGATCTCTGAAAGAATAGTTGCATTGCTGACTTGTCAATTAATCAACCCTCCCAAGGTCACTAGGGACGGGGTGGATTGGGTCTGGGCAATGGGGGCCTGGAGGAACAGGCTTTAATTAAAGGATTTGTGCAGTAATGGAATCCTCAAATCCTTTGAGCAATGTTGCATGAACTGAGCCTTTCAATCCCTGGGTGCGTTTCCCATGGTTGCAGAAATGCGACAGATCTCCTGACCCAGCACTCAAAGGGAGGATGATGTTAACCCCATTAGAAACCCCTCCAAAGGGCACGCCAATGAAAAAATAAGTGCAAGGAATTGAGGCCAGAGACTCTCTGCATCTTAGGGAAAGAGGTTTCTCTCTAAACTTGTATCACAAAGTCCTGGTAGAGTCATTTATCTTCCAATGAAGAATTGTCCTAAAAGCCTGCTAAGCTTATACTATAGCTTGGTGGGATCTAGAACCTCCTAGGCATACCTGTAAGGGGACTCTAGGTTATGTTCACTAATGTGGGAAGACCCACCCTAACGATGGATCACATCATTCCCTGGCTGGGATCCTGGGCTGGATTGAAAGGACAAGATGGGCTGAACACTCACATTTGTCACTCTGCTTTCTGACTGCAGAAGTGACCAGCTGCCTCCAGTACCAGCCACCATGCCATTTCCCTGTGATGAACTGTACCCTCAAATTGGGAGCCCAAATAAACTTCTCCTTCTTCACCTCACCTTTGTCAGCTACGCAGTCACACCAACAAGAACACTAACAATTGCAAAGCTGTAAGTGTTCCAGCATCGCCCGAAGCATCACCCAGCTTCCTCAGGTTCACGCCCTTGATAAAACACTACCTAGATGCTGCTGTTTCTGGACACAAGTACTTCCTGTTGAATCCCCAGGAAACCAGGGCAGAGCTATTTCAGCCCCTTTCTTCATTGAAATGGTTTCTTATGGTTTTGTGAGGTCACTGGGAGCTGAGAGCTATCAGCTTGCATTTGTGAGCCTCTGCTAAGAATTCTGTTCTTAGACATTTTCTGACATGCAGAACATTCTTGCAAAGCGTCTGTTGGATTTTGAAAAGGTCAGATTCCCCACTACCAGCCCAGGTGTGCAGTCTCTGAGCTCCATCCTCACATAGCATCACTGAGGACCCTTGAAGATACATTGAGTTTGTGACACTGAACAGACACCCCTACGAAGCTGCACCCTGTCATTCAGAGTGAGTGAAAAATGGCATGTATTCTCATATTGTCCCAAGGTATGAGCTACAGCTCAGAAAAAAAGAAACGAGTTGAGGGAAATGCCAGGCCCTGGTCATGGACAGAAATGCACCTGGCTGCTAATCTCTCTATGTCTTTTATCAAGTCTTGCAACAGGAAGTTCAGAGTCTCCAAGACAGGAAGTCTTTCAAAACCCCTGTGATTCAACTTGCAGACGTCAGGTTTTTATCAGGAACTGATATAAGGTCATCTTTACATATTCTGAGAAACTGCTTTCCAATTCAAATGTATTGCATCATGTTTCTTTATCAGAACAACCTACAGGCTGGGTTACCATGAAAGCTAGGAGCTAAGATAGCAGTCTGCTCTCTCAATAACCAGATCTGTGCAGACTCAGGTCGTAGTCAGCTCAAGCTGCTTTAACAAACTCCATTGGCCTAAGGCTGGTGCCACAGACACTTATTTTCTACACTCTGGAGTCTGGCTATCTGAAATTGAAATGCCAGCCTAGTCAGTTTCTGCAGAGTGCTTACTAACCTGGCTTGCAGATGGCCACTTCCTAAATGTATCCTCAAGGGTTGGAGACACAGAACACACAGAAGTCTCTTATGTGGACACTTGTGACATTTCTAATTTCATTATTTTTGTTGTGCTAAAATTTAAAACTTTTTCAGTCTCTCTGCATGTCACATGCAGTCTTGTTTTGTAATAATAATTTTTAAAAGAGCACACATGAAATATCCTGAGTTATACCAGTTGATTTTAAGCTGATAACTTTTTCCAAAAAAAGTTACACATCTCTCTACAGTTTCTCTTCCCCCATCTTATGCTAATGATGTTAACATTTGCAGTCTTTATATTATATAAAAGACACTGTATCTATAGTTTTTATATACTATCTTTAATTTTCATACTGCAGCTAGTCATGATTTACATATATTCATTACAGTATTAGAGTATTCTGAATTCAACTATATTCTTAAATGTACAGAGATATTTATATTTCTATATGGTTTTGGTTTTTTTTTTTCTTTGAAACTGAGTGTGAGGTACATACCTTTAATCCCAGCACTCCGGAGACAGAGGCAGGCAGATCTCTGTGAGTTCAAAGTCAGCCTGGTCTACGTAGAGAGTTTCAGGCCAGCCAGGGTTATATACTACGACACTGTCTTAAAAAAAAATAAAATAAATTTCCACCGTGGAGGCCTTCTGATTTTTTCTTGTATAGTGATGATGCGCTGCCCCTGAAGTGTCGATTCGAGCAGACAAGAAAGGCTGCTTCCTGGGCAAAATAACTAGAACAGGAAAGCCAAACAAAACGGAAAGGACTGCCTTCATCTAGTTACACACACCTATTCCTCCTCCAACCATGTAAGACAGGGCTAAGATAACCCTCTGGCCACAGTGCTGTATAGTGTCTCAATTCCCTCCTGGGGTAATATAGAGAAGGCCAGTGAGGGACCTCCATGGTCACCAGCATCAGGCATTTATGCATCCTCTTTTCCTATAGGATTATCAAAAGCCTAGGGGAGCCCACAGAAGGCTGGATTTTTTACCCCCCTCAGCTTTAAGGATATGAACCTCCCCAGGCAGGAAAGATGGTTTGGTGGTTAAGGCATCTCATAAACCTGAGGACTTGAGTTCCATCCCCAGCACCACATGGTGGAAGGAGACAACCTCTAGCAAGTTGTTATAGGACTTTCAAATATGTGTGTGTGTGTGCTGGCACGTGTGCGCACACACACCAACACACAACAAATAAATAAAGAGATGCATTTTAAAATACTTTAAAAAGTGCAATTCTGTTGAGTATAAAAAAATGTCAACTACACATAACTAAAACTCAGAATCTCAAATATAAGTTATGTTGAATGGATGAATTGAAAATATAACTAGACAAGTCCACAATTATAGTCGGAGATTTCTGTATCTCTCTCAACGGTTGATAGGAGTCAGACACAGAGCCAGCTGGTTTCTAGAACACCACAGCTGCATCAGGTCACAGGTGTGATCGATGTCTGCAGAAACTTTTTATCCACAGGCAGCAGAGTACATGGTATTTTCAGTTACCATAGAATATCTCCCAAAGCAGGTCAATAACCTGTGCTATTACAAGCAAAATACTGGAAATCAAGTGTTTACCTTGTGACAAGTCTGGGGCAAAGACTAGCAGGACTGGTTTCTATGAAGATGGTTCCCTTTGACTCATAGATAACAATCTTCTCCAAGTTCTTTTTGATCTTCTCTGTGTGCTTGTCTGCATCTTCAAATTCTCTTCTTAAAAGTATATTGACCATATTGGTTTAGGGTTCTCCCAAATAATTTAATTACAATTTCAGGTTATCTTTAAAAACATATTTCTAATTTTAGTCACATCCTGTGTCCTAAGAATGAAAACACCAATGAATGAAAACTTTGTTGACCCATTAAGAGCAAATATCTATGGAACCTGCTAAAGCAGAATAAGAGGGAAATTCATAGCACTAAACATTTAATAAAAAAAAAAGAAGAAAATCAGAATTGATAACCTCTGCCTCCACTTCAAGAAGTAAGTGGCCAGCAATAGGAGAAAATAATCCCCAAATAACCAAAAGAAAGGAAACAATGAAGAACAGAAATCAGTAAAAACAGAGAAACAATATTTTTTAAAAAAAATCAATGAAAAGAAACAATCAGAAAATTAAGAAATCCTTAGCTAGATTGACAATAGAAAAAAAAGATGCAAATGAACCTCATAGAAATAGAACGTTCTAGATTACTAGAGAGGCAGCAGTGCTAATAAACAATCAAACAAACAAACAACAAACAAAAATGAGAGGGACTGGAGTTAAGAGCGCTTGTTCTTGCAAACACCAGGTTCAGTGCCTACCACCCACATGGTGGCTCACACCATATGAACTCCAGTTCTGAGGTATCCACCATCCTCTCTGACCCCCGTTGGCACCAGGCACACCTGTGGTACACAGGCATACACGCAGGTAACACACACAGAAAGCAAATGAACCCATTTAAAAAAAAAAAAAAAAAAAAGATGGTAAGGGGTACTCTGAACAACTTCATACATGTAAACTTGACTTCAGACAAAATGCAAAAGCAATTCAGTACACTCAGTACAATGATCTCAATAAGGGGTGCACGGGAAACTAGATATTCATAAGCCAGCAAGAGAAAAGGAAACCCAACCGAAATGTCTAATTTCACAAGAAATTAATTCAAATATCTCATCTATTTACTTCAGTGTTAGACAATGAGAGTTTGAAAGAAGAATTCGGAAATAGATATTTAGTACTTAGGTCTTGCTAACACAACCGATATTTTAAAAAGAATTCACACACATTGAGGTCATCAGAATTAATCTGTGTGCTCTGAACAAGACCATTTTAAAAGGGAGAGAGAGAGACAGACAGAGAGAAAAAGAGAGAGGGAAGAAGGGAGGGAAGGAGAGAGAGGGAGGGAAGGAGGGAGGAAGGGCGCAAAGCTACATATCTGACAAAAAGCTCACCCCTGGAAAATAATGTTCCTCATTTTACAGTGCAAATAAATCCTGATAAATCAACATGTATATCAAAAAGACTTACTCTACCAAGCTTTTGACTGGACCTATCATACCTTAATCATGTGCAAAACACTCGTATTTTCCTGCCATTGGGCAAGATCTTCAAACACAAAACCAATAATAGTAGTTTAAAATTTTTTATTTGTTCAGTCGTGAGACAAGGGTAGGCTTGAGTGGAGGTCAGATCAATTTGCAGAGTTGGGTCTCTCCATCTACTTGGAGGATCAAACTGGGTCACTGGACTTGGCGGCAAGTGCCTTTACCTGCTGATGCAGCTCAGTGTTTCGTAGACACAGGAGGTAGTGAATACAGGGTATCGGCCTGCCTATGGTAAGGGCCAGAGCCTCTAGAGTGTCAGTTACTTGTCTCATGAACACGTGGCTGGCTAGGAGCTGCAGCTCCCAGCACACACAGTGCAGCACACGAATTATCCCACAGCTATCCAAAGCCCAGGAAAAGGAACCCAAAATGGAAAAATCTAGTTTCTACTGAATATATATCCCTTTCACTCCATCATAAGTCTGAAATACTGCCAAGTGGAACTACTGCAAGGCAGACACCATCTGTGTATACAGAATGCTTAAAAGTCAGCATTAAAAAAAATCCAAGAGCACATGAGATGGCTCAGCAGATAAAGGCACTTGTCACACAGGCCTGACAACCTGAGGCCCAACCCCAGAACCCACAGTGGAAGGAGGGAACCAATTTCTGAAAGTTGTTCTCTGACCTCCACATGCCCACAGTCTCACGTCATTCCCCTGTGAACACACAGATATATCACACACACAACACACACACACAGAGAGAGAGAGAGAGAGAGAGAGAGAGAGAGAGAGAGAAGCAAATACATAAATTTAACCAGACAATTTACAAAAACCATTGACAATTGACACCACACTGAAGAATATAGAGATGGTAAATAATGTTAAAGCTATTTGAGATCACTGACTATTAGAAAACTTCAAATTAAACATTGACTTATCACCTATGAAAAGAGCTAAAATAAAGGACAGTGACATCAAACGCTGGGGAAGAATTTGAGAAGAGTCAGAGAGATGGTATCCCCCATATAGTGATGGTATGAAAAATAGGGCAGCTACACCAGAAAGTAGCTTGACCTGGTAGGGTTGGTGGTGCATACCATATTTCTAGCACTCAAGGACAGAGACGGGTAGATCTTTGTAAATTCAAGTCTAGCCTTGTCTACATATTGAGTTACAAGCCAGCAATGGCTGCATAGATGAGAAGCTTGTCTCAAAAAAATAAAATAAAATTTAGGAAAAGTTTGTCTTAGGACTGGAGAGATGGCTTAGCACTTAAGAGTATTGTTGTTCTTACAGAGGACATGGGTTTGGTTCCCATCACTCATATCGTGACTCACAATCTTCTATACCTCCAATTCCAAAAGTTCTGATGCCCTTTCCTGACCTCAAAGGGCACCAGGCACACATATGGTACACAGACATAAAGGCAAAACAGGCATGCATATTAAATAAGCAAGAAGCGTTAGTGTCGGGGGTATGAAGCCTATACCTGCACACAATCTGGTCATCCATAATGACACCACCAAAAGAAGCGTCCTCCAATAAAACAGTCTGACAACCTGTGGCACATTTAGCCTGTGAAGTGAATGCAGCACATGAGATTCTGTGTATATGCTGAGAATGACAAAGCAGCTGAGGTGGAAGAGGGATGAGGGACTCTCAGAATGTGGGGAGAGTGAGGAGGGTCAGGAAGATGAGTAGGTTGGAAGAGTTCAGAGAAACGAGGTGAATCCACAGATCAACAACTCGATAAATGACATGAACGTGTGAATGCTCATTGCCACTGCCATTTTCCTAGCTTTTTCCTGTCGTTAGGCTCTGACTCCTGAAATGCTAGAGAGCTAAGAGTGGCCCCGTAGGACAGCTTTTTTGGGGGTGGGGATGTTGAGGGTGGGGTACAGATGTGAACCCTAAAGTGCAGACCCAGCCAGAAAGAGAGAGGAGTTGTTACCTTTACATTGGATACTGATAGTATTTTGCTTCAAGGCTTTTTCAGTGGCTCTGTAAAAGAGAGGAACATGGAGACAGAGCTGGAGAGACATAGACAGGTGGAGGGAAGGAGGGAGGGAGGGAGGGAGGGAGGGAGGGAGGGAGGAAGAGTAGAAAGAGAGGGGGAAGAAAAAGAAGCAGAAGAAAGAGGGAGAGGAGGAGGAGGAGCATGAAGAAAATAATAAAAGAAAACTACAAGTCTGGTGATCTCACAGAGATTGGAAGCTAGTGTCACATATCCAAGCCTCCGTTGCAGGAAGCTGCGAAGATGAACATCCATCTGTTCACCTCTGTGTGGAGAGACAGCCTCTGTTTTGAGTGACTATCTGCAGGATGAGAAATCCTTCCAGGGGAATGAAAAGTGTATCTAAGGTTAGTTAGGGAAAGTGAATGGCCAACTGTTCACATGGAGCTCTGACAGATGTGGTCCTAGTTCTGTTTCTAGATGTTTCTAGTAGGCCTGCCTCTGCCTACTCCACACCCTGCATTTGAGACCTTGACCTGCTGAATTCACTTCCTGCATTTCCAAGTGAGAGCGAACTACTTAGCTCAGCACAGGTTCCTTAGGCCTTCCCGCATTGCCGTTGTGACCCCTCTCTTCCTCTATCTCATCTCTGCAGATTTGAGCTGGACTCCAGTTGAACAGACACCAAGTCCTTACAGTCCTTTAAGTGGTCATATTGCTGTGAATCTTCCTATAGGGTTCCCTCTGGCCTGGACAGGTGATCCCTTAGTGTTCCACGGGCTTCCTGTGAAACAGACAGCCATTCACTTCAGAGGCAAATCATCAGAAACTATCCGTTGCCCATGCCCTGTGAGGTCTGGCTCTGTTTTCTACCTTTAGGTTATAGCAAATTCTCCCCTTCTTAAGAAACATTCCCTTTAATTTTATCAAGTTTAATTAATCCCATACCCAATGTATCCTGGTCAGAAACAAAACAAACAAACAAAACACCCACGATAGGACACTTGACACACGTATGAATAGCCGAAAGGTCATTGTTGATGTTTCTGAAACAATCCACACAGCTCCCACTCAGCCTTTCTTCCTCCAAGCCAGTGTCTCACCTATACCAATGATACAGGCAACACTCTCATCCCCTCTACTCTCCTCCATGGCTCTTAGCACCATAAGTAATTGTCTGTTCCTTGGGACTATCTTCCTGGCTCCCTAGTTCATCTGAGATGATGTTTGTTCATCACCAATAATCCAACAAGACATAAAACACAATTGAGCTCAAGAAGAAGTACTTGAGAGAAGAAACCTCTGACACAGGGCAGACCACCAGCCCCACCCCTTACTTTCTTCCCTACTCCTAACCCACCCTCATACCTGAGGTTGCCTACATGATCACACGTTGCTACTGCCCTTCCTGGGAACCTCCCAGAAGCGGGAAACTGGCTGACATCCCTGCCCACTTGTCTCAGCTTTGGATTCCTGCCCTGCATTAGCATGCTGGAGAGAAGAACCTCAGATAACCTGCAGCCTTTAACTTCATGTCACTGTCAAGACAGTGCTCTCCGGCCTGCAGAATCTGAAGTATCTGTGATTTTCAAATAAGCCACATATGGAGCGTTGAGTGGATGGAGGCTGCTGTTTTCAAGTGGCCGAAAGATGCTGTTGAGCAGGGAAGACACTAGCCTCTGGCTGCCTGGAGCAAATATTCAGGTCACATTATCATCCCCTATCATCACTGATAGACTATCTGAATATGGTGCATGATGTACTTTTATTACATTAATTTACACACAACACAATACAACCTTGTGGTATATATTTAGATTTTCTGAGTTTGTTTTATTTCAAGACAAAAACTGCAACTTGACATGTAGACCAGGCAAGCCTAGAGCTTAGGTGTTCGTCATGCCTCTACCGTCTGAGTGCTAGGAGGACAGGTGTGCACCAGCCTGTGACTTTCCCTAAATGGTGGAACTGCATAGCTTCACACCTATGAACAGGTCTGGAAGGAAAACAGGTCATACTGTACGGAACTCATTGGCTGAAGTCGATGAGAGCTGTGTTCAAGCAGCACTGACTTGAGCATGGAAGAGGACTTCTCTGTGATGATCCAGTATCCTCGGGGACATTCGAAACCCAATCTAACCCCTGGGATTCATTCCCCTAGCAGGGAGAGCATCAGCTGTGACTATTGCTGAAGGGTTTAAAGCAAAAAACCTGGACTCTGGCAGCTCAGACAGACTAGGCTTGGCCATTGTCCCCAGATAGAGGAAAGCAGACATTGATTCAAGGTGGCTACATTGAGAAGAAAGACAGAACAACGGGTCCAGTGACTGCCTCCCCAGTCCATCTTTAGGGTGCTGACCTGAGGTTTTGATTTAAACAGAGGGCAAGCAGCCCTGGTTAAGGTGTGTAGTCCTACCTATCACTAGTCCGTCATTGCTTTAGCTTCAATAACTTGTTAAACTGTTAGCTGCTGATGGTACTCTCATCCGAACGGATGATTGTCCTCATCTGGGGGCGTGGTCTCTCTTGGCTTATCCTTCCATTCAAGATGATTCTAGAGAAAGGGCTAAGGACAACCACTTCCCCCAAAGTACAGACACAGGGAGGCAGAAACAGACATCAGGCCTCATCCTTTGTCTAGTCTGGAGTCAGGACTCTTTGGCACAGGCCACTCTTCCAAGTGTTTCGCCACCATGAACTGCAACTTTCAGAACACAGCAGTGAGGCCTCAGGGAACTGGGGCCTTGATTTGTAATTCTTTACAACTTTCTCCAGGCTCTGACTGGAAGACACATGGCTAATATTTAACACTGGTAATGGGCCCATCATAGCTATCCAGCAATATATGTGATCTGAGGTGGTTGGGTTTTGTAGGGAGAGGTCTGCGGCACTGTTCTAAAAGACTTGATTAATTTATGCTGTCTTTAAGCTCCTTAATGGCCACTCACTGCTCACCTGTGTAACTGATTCAAGATTCTTGTGATCATCACGTGAAAGCTTTTGGGTTGTAACCTTAGCAGATGTGTAGCTTCCTCCAACTCAAAGGCTAAGAATGTCACCAGACAACATCGGAGGCCTATAGTAGAGATGGCTGCTTTGCAGCACCCACCTACCTGGTGTCTCCACTACTGTACTTGGAAAAAAAAGCCTTATCTTATGATTTTTTTTTGTTCTGTAACTCTAAAAATCTCATGAAACTGTTCTGTGCTAAATCATGTTGTCTGGGGCAACTGGAACCTGTATTTCCATACCTACACTCTCCCCTGAATAAATCCTTTCTTACTGCCTTTGAGGTGAGAGCTAAGTTCAATGGTCACAAGTCTGAACTGTTAATCCTGACACAAACGTTACCTAGGGTTCAGCATCAGGGGAGGGAGGAGAACAAGTTAACTTGTACACGTTATTTTATGTATTTATTTCCGTATTCTAAGCATGATTTGATTATATGGTTCAGAAACTAAGATATGTTCACCTAAGGGACTCTTCTAACAGATTTGGAAGCTTATGTAGCAAAGGAAGGTGTGCCTACCTTCAACGTTTAAGACCAGGACAGATTACACCCACCCCAGAATTACAGCGAGCTACACCACACAGTCAGGGCAGTAAAGGCACACACCCCACACTATCAAGGCTACAACTCTGAGAGCCTCCTTTATCTATAAATGTTTTCCACCTTGAAACTTCCCAGGACTTTGGTTTGTTTTTTGTGTTTTATTTTGTGAGCAAAATGTAAAAAAAAATGTAAAACATGTCTCTAAAATACAGCCTGACTTACTGCTGTGAGCCTAGCATTTGGGGAACCAACAAAAAACAACAATTTTATCAAAAGAGGGGGAAAAAAACCCATAGAAACAGCTCATATTTTTTTCATTTTCATTGTACTAAAACTTCAAGGAATTTGTCTTTATTATTCTAATAAAAAATAGGGTGGCTCCTGGGAGGTTTAGGAAGAGGAATGGAGGGGTGAATATGATCAAAATACAATGCATGTGTGTATGAAACTCTCAAAGAATTAATAAAAATATTATATTACAAAGCAAACTTGTTACTTCCCCACACCACAGAAGAAGGGAAGGAGAGAGGAACTGAGGGACTCGGGGTAAATTTTGTCATACAGAAGAGGCATCTATTTTTAATTGATTTTTTTAGACAGGGCCTTGTATAATCCAGGCTGATCTTAAACTCTTGGTCCTCCTGCCTCCACCTCTGCAGGACTGGATTTACATGTTGTTTTAGTTTGCTTTTCTGTTGCTGTGATGAAACACTCTGACCCAAAGCAATTTAGGGGAGGAAAGGGGTTTACTTGGTTACAATTCCGTCACTGAGGGAATTTAGGACCTGAAGTGGAAACTGCAGCAAGAGGAAGGGTGCTTTCTGGCTCTGACCCATGCTCAGTAGTTTTAGCTTTCATATGTATGTGTATGTGTATATGTGTTATGTTTGTGTATTATATACACACACACACACACACACACACAACATATAACAATATATCCATCCCAGTCTTACCTAGGAATAGTGCTTCCTATAATGGACTAGAACCTTCCACATCATTTATCAATCAAGATATTTCTCACAGATTCAACCTCAGGCCAATCTTACCTAGGCAACCCTCCAATTAAGGCCCCCTCTGATAACTCTGGGCTGTGTTAGGTTGACAGACAGCTTAAGCTAATCATGAGATAGCAGAGTGCCACCATGGTTCTGCAGTGCTGGGATTGAGCCCAAGGTCTCATGTTCTACCCACAGAGCCACATCCCCAGGTCAGAAGATTTAATTTTATTGCTTTGTTTGGGAAATATTTAACAAGTCCACAAACTCAATTTTCCAGGTAATTAAAATAGTGTAAATGTCACTGTTACAATCTCTGATGTTTGGTTTGGGTCCTGACAGAAAGTGATGATTTGTAGGGAAGGAATCGTCCCACTCAAGCACCTGGGTTAATGATTGCAGCACAAGATGCAACATTCCTCTGCACACTTGAATCAATGTGTATGCTGGACGGACACACTTACCAGCACCATGCTTCATCCCTGGAGCCTGTCAGGCTCTCCTGACACTGCCTCTATTGTCTCTGTTGTGCTCTCTGTTGTGCACTGCGGGGGTAATGATCTCAGAATGTTTCGAGTCCCAGGGTTAGCAATCTGGGATAACTAGGACACTGTGTCCTCCCTGAGGATATAGACCCTGTGCGGTGGCTCACTCACACGCTAAAGAAAGCCAAGCATATGTGGCTCCTGGAGAGATGGCTCAGTCAGTAAAGCACTTCCCGAGTAATCATGAAGATCTGACTCTGATCCCCAGCACGCATATAAAAGCCAAGTGCCTCCAGATGGAGACAGGCAGCTACCTGGAGCTTGCTGCCTGCTAGCCAATCAAGGAGCTCTAGATTCAGTAGGAGACAGCTTCAAAAGAAAAGGGAGAGTTGGAGAGCTATCTCAGCAGTTATGAGCACTGGCTGCTCTTCCAGAGGACCTGGATTCAATTTCTAGCACCCATACACAGGCTCACAGCCATTTATACCTTCAGTTCTAGGGGATTTGATGCCTCTGTTGAACAGCTTGAATGTAGTGCACAGACATACATGAAGACATACATACACCAGTGTCTTACTGTCTTAACACTGGTTAAGGGGACACTAGTGTCAACCTCTAGCCTATATTTGTGTATACATACATGTACATATATACACACAAACACACACACACACACACAATCATCTGGCTATGTACTTCTAGTTCATTCACTAGGAAGCAGTGCACACAGTATTATAGCATAGAGCCAGTCATCCTAATCCAAACCCAGTTGAGAGGTCTAGCAGGCCCCCCCCCCCAAAAAAAACCCCCAAAAAAAAGGGGGGGCCCCCCCAAAAAGGTTTTAAAACCCCCCCTTTTTTTGTTTTTGTTTAAATTTTGGGGTTTTTTTTTTTTTAAAAAGGGGGAAAAAAAAAAAATTTTGGGGGAAAAAAAAAAAAAATTTTTTAAAAAAAAAAAAAATTTTTTAAAAAAGGGGGGCCCCTTTAAAAGGCCAAAATTTTTTTTTTTATTTTTTTAAAAAAAAATTTTTTTTTAAAAAAAAGGGGGGGGGTTTGGGAAAAAAAAATTTTTTTTAAAAAAAAAAAATTTAAAAATTTTTTTTTTAAAAAAAAAAAAAACCCCCCCAAAAAAAATTTTTGGGGGGGGGGGGGGAAAATTTTTGGGGGGGTTTTTTTTTAAAAAGGGGTTTTTTTTTTTTTTGGGCGGTTTTGGCCCCCCAAAAGGGGGCCCCCCCTTTTTTTTTTTTTTTTTTTGGGCCTTTACCCAAAAAAAAAAAGGGAAAAATTGGGGGGGTTTTTTTTTTAAAAACCCCGGGGGGAAAAAAAAAGGGGGTTTTTTTTTCCCCCCCTTTTTTTTTTAAAAAATTTTTTTTTTTTTTTTTTTTTTTTTTCCCCCCCCCCCCCCCCCAAAAAAAAATTTTTTAAAAAATTTTCCCCAAAATTCCTTTAAAAAAGGTTTTTTTTTTAAAAAAAAAATTTTTTCCCCAAAATTTTTAAAACCCCCCCCCCCCAGGTTTTTTTTCCCCCCCCGATAACTCTGGGGGTTTTGGGGAAAAAAAAAACAAAATTTGGGGGCCCCTTTTTTTGGGGGGGGGGCCCCCTTTTTTCCCCCCAAAACCCCTTCCCGGGAAAATTTAATTTTTTTTTTTTGGGAAAATTTTTTTCCCCCAAAAAAAAAAAAAAATTTAAAATTTTTACTTTTTTTGGGGTTTTTTTTCCCCAAAAAAATTTTTTTTGGGGGGGTTTTCCCCCCCCGGGGTTTTTTAAAAAATTTCAAATTTCCCCCACCAAAAAATTTTTTAAAAAAAAACCCCCCCTTTTTTGGGGGGGCCCCCCCCCTTTTTTTTGGGGCCCCCTTTTTTTGGGGGGGGGGGGGGGGAAAAAAAAAACCCAGTCCGGGTTAAAAAATTTAAAAAAATTTTTCCCCCCCCCCTGGGGGGCCCTTCCCCGGGGGGAAAAAAATTTTTTTGGGGGGGGGAAAAAAAAAAATTTTTTAAGAAACCCCCCCCCCCAAAAAAAAGGGCCCCCCGGGGGGGGCCCCGGGGTTTCCCCAAAAAAAATTTTTTAAAAAAAAATTTAAAAAAAAAAGGGGGGAAAAAGCTATCTCAGGCAGGTTTTGGGGGTGCTCTTTTAAAACCCCTTTTTTTTTTTCCCCCAACCCCCCCCCCAAATTTTTTTTTTTGGGGGGGTTTTTTTTTTTTGGGCCCCAAAAAAAAAAAATAAACCATTTTTTTTAAATGGGTTTGGGGGGGGTTTTTTCCCCCCCCTTTTTTTTTTTTTAAAAAAAAAAAAAAAAACAAACACACCCCAACCCCCCAAAAATTTTTTTTTTTAAAAAAACCCCAAAAAAAAAAACCCCCCAATTAAAAAAAAATTTGGGGGTTTGGGGTTTTTTTTTCCCCCCCCTTTTTTAAAAAAAAATTTTTTTTTAGGTTTTTTTTTAAAATTAAAAAAAACCCCAAAAAAAACCGGGGGCCCCCCTTTTCCAAAACCCCCCTTTGCCCCAAAAAAATTTTTTCCCCGGTTTTTTTCCCCCCGGGTTTTTCTTTTTCCCTTTTTAAAAAAATTTTAAAAACCCCCCCCCCCCTTTCCCCCGGGGGAAAAACCCCCCCCCCCGCCTTTTTCCCCTTCCCCCCCAAAAAAACCCCCCCCCCCAAAAAAAACCCCCCCCAAAAAAAAAATTTTTTTGGGGAAAGGGAAAAAAAATTCCCCCAATCCAAAAAAGGGGGGGTTTTTTTTGGGGGGGCCCCCCCTTTTTGCCAAAACCAAACCCCCTCCCCTTTTTTTTTCCCCCAAAAAACCCCTTTCCCTTCCTTCCCCCCCCCCCAAAAAAAGGGGGGGGGGGTTTTTTTTTAAAGGGGGGTTTAAAAAAAGGGGGGGGGGGGGGAAAAGATAAAACCCTTTTTCCCCCAAAATTTTTTTCCCTTTTTTTTTTTAAACTTTAACCTTTGGGTTTACCCCCCCCCAAAAAAAAATTTTTTTTTTTTCCCTTTTTTGGGTTTCCCCCCTGCCCCCCCCTTTTTTTTTTTTTTTTGGGTTTTTCCCAAAAAATTTTTTTTTTTCCCCCCCGGGGAAAAAAATTTTTTTTTTTTTGATCCCCAAAATTTTTTTTTTCCCCCTTTGTTCCCATTTTTTTTTTCCCGTTTTTCCCCCTTTTTTTTTTTTGTTTAAAAAAAAAAAATTTTTTTTTTTTTTTGGAAAAAATTCCAAAAAAGGGGGGGTTTTTTTTTTAAAAAAAAAACCCCGGGGGGGGGCTTTTCCCCAAAAATTTTTTTGGGCCCCCGGGAAAAAAAATTTTTTGGGAAATGAAAGGGGGGGAAACAGGGCCCAAAGGGGAAAATTAAGGAAAAATTTTTGGGGGGGGCCGGGGTTTTTTTTAAAATTTTTTTTAAAAAAAAGGGGGGGGAAAAAAAAAAAATTTTCCCCTTTGGGGGGGGGGGAAGGCCCTTTTGGCCCCCCCCCCGGGGGGGGGGGGAAAATTTTTTTCCCCCGGGGGGCCCCCCCCCCCAAAAAAAAATTTGGTTAAAAACCTTAAAACCCCGGTTTTTAAAAAATTTTTTTTTTTTTGGGGAAAAAGGTTTTAAAAAAATCTTTTATTTTTTTTTTTGGGAAGGGGGAAAAAAAAAAAAAATTTTTTTTTTTTTGGGTTTTTTTTTAACCCCTTTTTTTTTTTTTTCCCCCCCCCCAAAAAAAAAAGGGAAATTATTGGGGGAAAAAATTTTAAAAAAAAAAAAAACCCAAAAAGGGGGGAAATTTTAATTTAAAATTTTAAAAATTTTTAAAAAAAAAAAAAAAAATTTTTAAAAAGGGGTTTTTTTAAAAAAAGGGAAAAAACCCTAAATTTTAAAATTTTTTCCCCCCCCCCCAAAAAAACCCCCCAAAATGGCCCCCCGGAAATTTTTTTAAAAAATTAAAATTTTTTGGGGATTTCCCTTTGGGGGGGGAAATTTAAAAAAAAATTTTAAATTGGGCCCCCCCCCCCCAAAAAAAAGGGGGGGCCCCCCCTTTTAAAAACCACCCCAAAAAAAAAAAATTTCTTTTCCCCCTTTTTTTTAAGGGGGGGAATTTTTGGGAAAAAAAGGGGTTTTTTTTTTGGGTTTTTTGGGGTTTTTTTAAAAAAAAAATTTTTTTTTAAATTTTTTTAAAAAAACAAAGTTTTTTTTGGGGTTTTTTAAAAAAACCCCAAAAAACAATGACTTTATTTTGGGGGGGGTTTTTTTTTGGGGGGGATTTCAAATTAGGGGGGGTTTTTTTTGGGCCCCCCCTTTTTGGGGTTCCCCGGGGGGAAATTTTTTTTTAAAAAAAACCCCCGGGGGGCCCCCCGGGGGGGAAAAAAATTTTTTTTTAAAAAAACCCTTTTTTTAAAAAAAATTTTTCCCCAAAATTTTTTCCTTTTTAAAAAACTTTTTTTAAAAAAAAAAATTTTTTTGGGGAAAAAAAAACCCAAAATGCGGAAAAAAATTTTTTTTAAAAAAGGTTTAATTTTTTTTTTTAAAAAAAAAAATTTTTAAACCCCCCCCTTTTTTCCTTTTTTTTTGGAAAAAATTTGGGGGGGGGGGGGCCCCAAAATTTTTTTAACCCAAAAATTTTTAAAGGGGGGGGAAAAGGGGTTTTAAAAAAGGGGGGGGGGGTTTTTTTTATTTTTTTGGGGGGAAAAACCCCCCCTTTCCCCCCCCGGGGGGGTTTTTTTTTTTTAAAAATTTTTTTTTGTTTTTTCCCCCCCAACCCCTTTTTTTTTTTTTTTAAACCCCCCCAAAAAAAAAAGGAAAAAAAATTTTTTTTTTTTTTTAAAAAAATTTTTTAAAAAAAAAGGAAAAAAAAATTTTAAAAAAAAAGGAAAAAAAAAAGGAAAAGGGTTTTTTAAAAAACCCCCCAAAAAAAAAGGTAAAAAGGGGAAAAAAAGGGGGAAAGGGGAAAAAATTTTTTTTTCAAACCCCCAAAAAACCCCCTCAAAAAAGGGGTTTTAAAAAAAAAACCCTTAATTTTCCCCCCCCAAAAAAAAAAACCCCAAAAAAAATTGGGGTTTTTTTTCCCCCCCCAAAAAAATTTTTGGAGGGCCGGGGAAAAAAAAAAGAAAGGGGGGGGGGTTTTTTTTTTTAAAAATTGGGGAAAAAAAAAAAAAAAAAAGGAAAACCCCCCCAAAAAAATTTTTTGGGGTTTTGGGGGGGGAAAAAAAAACCCTTTAAAAGGGGGGGGGGGGTGGGGGGAAAAAAAAAAAAAATTGGGGTTTTGGGGGGGTTTTTTTTTTTTTTTTGGGTTTTGGTTGGGGGAAAGGGGGAAATTTTTTTTCCCCCCCTTTTTTTTCCCCTTTTTCCCCCCCCCCAAAAAAAAAGGGGGAAAAAAAAAATTTTTTTAAAATTTCCAAAAAATTTTTTAAAAAAGGCCTTTTTTTTTTTTTCCCCGGGGGGGGAAAAAAAAAAAAAAATTAAATTTTTTTAATTTAAAAAATTTTTTTTTTTTTTTTAAAAAAAAAGGGGTAAAATTTTTTATCTTAAAAAAAAGGGGGTTTTTTTTAAAAATTTCCCCTTTAAAAAAATTTTTAAAAAAAATTTAAAGGAAAAACCCTTTTGAATTTAAATTTTTTAAAAAAAAAAAAAATTTTTTTTTAAAAATTTTTTAAAAAAAAAAACCCCTTTTGGGGGTTTTTTTAAAAAAAAAATTTTAAAAAATTTTTTTTTTTTTCCCCCAAAAACCCCCTTTAAAAACCCCCCAAAAATTTTTGGGGGGGGTCCTAAAAAAATTTTTTTCAAAACCCCCCTTTTTTTTTTTTGGGGGGGAAAAAAAAAATTTTTTTAAAAAATTTTTTTTTTAAAAAATTTTTCCCCCCAAAAAAAAAAAAATTTATTTTTGGGGGGGGGGGCCCCCCTTTTTTTTTTTTTTTTTAAAAATTTTAAAAAGGGTTTAAAATTTTAAAAAAAAATTTTTTTTTTAAAAACTTAAAAAAAGGGGCCCCAAAATTTAAAAAAAAGGCCCTTTTTTTTTTCCCGGGTTTTTTTTTTTTGTTTATTTGCCCCGGGTTTTTTGGGTTTTTTTTAAAAAAAAAAATTTTTTTTTTAAAATTTTTGGGGTTTTAAATAAAAGGGGAAAAAAAAAAAAATTTTTTTTTTTTTTTTAAAAGGGTTTAAGGGGAAAATTTTTTAAAAAATTTTTTAAAAAAAAAAAAAAAAGGGGGGGGGGGGGAAAAAAAAAAAAAAATTTTTAAATTTTTTAATTTTTTGGGGAAAAAAAAAAAAAATTTATTTTTAAATTTTAAAAAAATTTTTAAAAAATTGGGGAAAAAAAGGGGGGGAAAAAAATTGGGGGGGCCCCAAAAAATTTTCCGAAGGGGAAAAAAATTTAAAAAAAAAACCCAAACCCCAAAAAAATTTTTTAAAAGGGGAAAAAAAAAATTTTTTAAAAAAATTTTTAAAAAAAAGAGGGGAAGGTTTTTGGGGGGGAAAGGGGGGGGGGTTTAAAAAAGGGGGGGTTTTTAAAAAAAAAGTTTAGTTTTTTGTTTGGGGAAATTTTGGGGGGGGGGTCCCGGGGGGGGTTAAAAAAAAAAGGGGGGGGGGGTTTTGGGGGGGAAAAAAATTTTTTTCCCCCCCCTTTTGGGGAAAAAAAACCCAAAAAAATTTCCTTCCCCCCCTTTTTTAAAAAAAAAAAAAGTTTTTTAAAAAAAAATTTTTTCATTTTTTTAAGGGGAAAAACCCTTTTTTTTTAAAAAAAGCGGGTTTTTAAAAAATTTTTTGGGGGTTTTTTTTAATTTAAAAAAAAACCCGGGGAAAAGGGGGAAAAAAAGGGGGGGGGGGAAAAAACCCCCCTTGGGGGGAAAGAAAAAGAAAAATTTTTTTTTTTTTAAAAAAAATTTTTTATTTTAAAAAAAAAAAAATTTTTTTTTTAAAAAAATTTTTAAAAAAAAAGGAAATTTTTGTATTTAAAAAAAAATTAAAAGGGGGGGGGTTTTTTTTTTTAAAAAACCCCCCGGGAAAAAAAATTTTTTGGGTTTAAAAACCCCCCCCCCTTTTTTTAAAAAACTTTTTTTAAGGGGGGCCCAAAATTTTTTCAATTTTTCCAAAAAAAACCTTTTTCTTTTCCCCGGGGGGGGGGAAAAAAAAAATTTAACCCTTAAAATTTAAAATTTTTTTGGTTTTTTGGTTTTAAAAAAACCTTTTCCCCACCCCCTTTAAAAATTTTTTGGGGGCCCCCCCTTTTGGTTTTTCCCCCCGGGGGGGTTAAAACCCCCCCCCAAAAAAAAACCCGGGGGTTGGGGGGGGGAAAAATTTTAAAACCCCCCCAAAAATTTTTCCCAACCCAAAAAAAAAAAAAAACCCCCCCCAAAAAAAAAAATTTTTTTGGGGGGGGGGTTTTTTATTTTTTGGGCCCCCCGGGGGGGGAAAAAAGGGGGCAAAAAATTTAAAAAAAAATTTTTTTTTTTTGGGGGGGGGGGGAAAAAAAAAAAAGAGAAGGGGGGAAAAAAAAAAAAAAAAAAAAAATTTTTTAAAAAAAAATAAAAAATTTAAAAATTTTTTTTTTTTCCCCCCCAAACCCCCAAAAAAAAAAGGGGGGGGGGGGGGGGGAAAAAAAAAAGGGGGGGGGCCCCCCAAAAAAAAAAGGGGAAAAAGGGGGGGAAAAAAAAAAAGGGGGGGGGAAAAAAGGGGGGGGGGAAACGGGGGAAAAAAAAAAGGGGGGGGGTTTTTGGAAAACCCTTTTTAAAAGGGGGGGAAAAAATTTTTTTTTAAAAAATTTTTTTTTTTAAAAAAAAAAAATTTTTTTTTTAATTTAAAACCCCCTTTTTGGTTAAAAAAATTCTAAAAAAAAAAAAATTTTTTTCCCCCCCCCCGGGGGGTTTGGCCCCCCAAAAAAAAAAAAAAAAAAAGGGGAAAATTCCCCAAAAAGGGGGGTTTTTTCCCCCCCCCCGGGAAAATTTTTTAAAACCCCCCAAAAAAAAAACCCCAAAAAGGGAAAAAAAAACCCCCCCAATATTTTTCCCCCCAAAAAAAAAAATTTTTTTTTTTCCCCCCCAAAAACCCCCCCCAAAAACCCCCCCCCAAAATTTTTTTTTTTCCCCCCTTTTAAAAACCCCCCAAAAAAAATGAGTCATCAGAGGGGTTGTGTGTGTGTGTGTGTGTGTGTAGGGGAGAGGAAGAGAGAGAGAGAGAGGGGAGAGACGAGACAGAGAGACGAGAGACAGAGAGACAGGAACAGAGATTTTAAAGAGTTTAAAATATTCTTTGTAACAAAGCCAAAAGTATATCAATAAATGCTGACTTAGTTACATACTTCAGAGACTGACCAATGAGGAAATACAGCCTATGGGTTAAGGATTAATTCCTGGCAGGTTGTTATATGTGGGAGTCTTCACAATATAACTTTTTCCAGTTTCTGAATGTTTGAAAATTTCCACAATAAGAAAAGATGTGGAGAAGAAGAGAGGGAGGAGAAGGAGGGAAGAAGGAGGAGGAGGAGGAGGAGGAGGAGGAGAGGAGGAGGAGGAGGGAAGGAGGAGGAGGAGGAGGAGACTTTATGGGAATGATCTAAGAACTCACTCATGCTGAGTTGAAATGACTTAAGAAAATGCCAATTTGGGTAGCTTTGGGACAGAATTATCTCTAGTAAGTTATCTCCTCTTATTAAAGACAAAATTGGGGAGTTACAGATGTCATCAATATTTTTTAATAAGAAAATGTATAATGTAAGTTGCCCCTAAGCTCCTGTGGTGAAGGTGAGCTCCCAAATTGGCTAATTAAACCCAAGCAAAGGAAAGGCCTCACCAACCATCGGGGCCTTTCTGCCACCTCTTAACTAGCAAGACTAGCAAGAGTGTCTTAATGAATGCCTGGGAGCCTGCCCTTTCAGGCTGGTGCATTTTCTTCAGTGTGAATCCTCTCTCTCTCCAACATCCTGACTCTAGAAAGAAAGTACACACCGGCACAGAAAGAGAAAGACAAACACACAAACACATTCTCTTTCCATCCCTCCCTCTCTCTGTCTCTCTCTCTTCTTCTCTCTCTCCTTCTCACTCAGACCCCCCTCTCCAAAAGAGCCAATGAACAACTCTGTTTGAATAACCCAGCAAGTGTGGCAGCAATGAACCAGAAGTATATGAATTAAATTTTCCCTCAAGTCCCATAGAAATCCAACAAATAAATTAAGTACACGTGGATTTAAAAATTAAAGGCCAACAAGGCTGGAGGCAAAGTGCATTTGACATTTGAAATAATAGAAATCTGAGATGAGGCATGTAGAAGATGTGTGCTCATCTGGTGTGATAGGTCCTTGCTCACCTTGTCTTCCAGAGTCTGTTGGTGTAGTATAATGAAATTGCAGGGAAATTCAATAAAAACTGTCAGGGCACCAGGTGTGAGCTGAGTGTCATCTTTTAGAAGACATTGCCAGCAGGTTCCAGCTCAACCCTGAACCTGTGAGGACTGTGATTTCCAGGCTCCTTTGTCCCTTCCAAATACCTTGGGAAAGGTTTTTCATTGCATGAATTGGGTCTGGGAAAGGGCTAGTGTCCTCCTCCCTGGGCCCCAGCAATATGTTGCAAAAACATAAAAAAAAAAAAAAAATTGTTTACATTTTACTCAGGTTTCTTAGTTCCTTTTCTAATTGCTGTAAAGAGACACTATGACTAGGACAATCTATAGAAGACAGAGTTTATTGGAGGCTTGCTTACAATTTCAGAGGGTTTGAACCCATGGCCACCATGGCAGGGGAGTATTGAGGCTGGAGGCCATGGTGCTCAAGCAATAGATGAGAGTTTTCATCTGGTTCATAAAACATGAAGAAGAGAGAGGGGGGAGGAAGAGAGAGAGAGAAAGAGAGAAGAGAGAGATAGACAGGGAGGACAAAAGAAGAGAGAGAAGCGCACTTGGAATGATAGTGGCATGGGTTTTTGAAACTTGAAAGCCCACCCGCAGTGACACTCCTCCTCCAACAAAGCCACACTTCCCAGTCTTTCCAAAACAGTTTCATGTGAAGGAATGGATGTGCTAGCAAGGTGAGGGCAAGCATGTAAAGAGCAAAAGCTTCCTTCTTCTAAGTCCTTATAGAGGCTTCCATCAGAAGGTGTGGCCCATATCAAAGGTGTGACTTAAATCTCAAGATCTGGATCAAAGGCATATTATCTTCCTGCCTTAAGAAACAGATCACAGGTGTGCCCTCCATTTCTGGATTGTAGTCCATTCCTGATATAGTCATCTTGACGAAGAGACATAGCCATCACAGTAACATCTTACTAAGTATGGAGGAAACAACTAATTGAATATTCATTGTAACTCAATTGGAGAATTAAGTCTTCTTCAGAGAGGAACATCCTATAGAGTTATCCATCCCCAGGACTTGCTTTTAAGTCCTATCTGTACCATCCCAAGCCTCTACCCTGACTCAGCTTCATGAGCAACTGAGTGAGTCTTTGCCAGTCCCTTCCTCTGAAGGTACTCACAACTCCTCCTCATCCCGATGCAGACACTGTTGTGAGACCTCCCCTCTTTGTGTGCAATCAAGTTTAGCCACAGCACAGATCATGTTGTTTGGATAAGCTAGACAATAATTCACATTTCCTACATAAGGATAGATACTTAAACCTGCTTGAATTTTAATTTATTATATTATAACCAGAATGAATTATGAATTATTTTGTTTCCCATATAAAATAGATCAACACAACTTTTAAATGAAGTGTTAGAAGTTAAGGAAAGAGTTCACACCACTTATGTGAGGGCTTGAGAGCTGAATGATGCTCATTCTACAATGACCCCCTTGAATGAACTTGGTTTATGCAACCTCACCTACACAAGGTCTCAGAGATCAGCAGTCCACCATGCCAACTGCTCCAGGCCACTCCCAGTTTCTCCCGTTAGCCAAGCTTTGGACTTACTGTCCCAGATCATCCTTGATGAACATAAAGGTAAGGGGGACATTGAGAAAGTGATACCTAATGGCTGGCCCCTTCAGTTACAATCCTTGAGTGCAAGCAGAAGTTTCTACTGAAAGTGAAGTATGCTGTGACATAAAACATGTGGCACTTCTTTTGTGGTGACTTGAATAAGACTGGTCACTCCCAGCCTCATATGTTTGAACACTTGGCTCACCATTGAGGGTGTCCACTGGGGAAGTTATGGAACTTTTAGAACACAAAGGCTTGTTGGAGGAGGTACGTCACTGGGAACTGATTTCCAAGTAACCTTGGCTCATTGTCATTGACTCCAGTGTGTGGCTGAGATGCGATCTCTCAGCACCCTGCTCCTGCTGCCATTTCATATGTACTGGCTAGTTTTGTGTGTCGACTTGACACAAGCTGGAGTTATCATAGAGAAAGGAGCCTCCCTTGAGGAAATGCCTCCATGAGATCATCTGGAAGGTATTTTCTCAATATGTGATCAAGGAGGGGAGGACCCAGCCCATTGTGGGTGATACCATCCTTGGGCTTGTAGTCCTGGATGCTATAAGAAAGCAAGCTGAGCAAGCCAGTAAGTAACACCCCTTGATGGTCTCTGCATCAGATACTGCCTCCAAGTTCATGACCTGCTTGAGTTCCAGTCCTGACTTCCTTTGGTGATGAACAGCAATGTGGAAGTGTAAGCCGAATAAACCCTTTCAGCCCAACTTGCTTTTTGGTCATGATATTTTGTACAGGAATACAAGCCTTGACTAAGATACCTTGACAGTCATTACCCCAAATAAATGCACTTTAAGATACTTTGGATCATGATATTTTGTCACAGGCACAAAAAAATGCCTAATACCAACTTCCAAGCCATCACAGGTGTTGGTCATTGCCAACCTTCCTGGGATCAGCTTCCTAGTGCTAAGCTAATTGCTGAGTGACAAGCAGCAAACAGAAGGTTTTTAGGAGTTGTGAGGATGAAGTCCGTGTTAGGCAGCAGCAAAATGAGGTAGATACAAAGAAAGAGATCAGACAAGAACGTTCTTTGTGTAGGAAAGCACCCTAGCTGTGGTTACTATTTGCAGAGCCAATGGGAAGCATGTTCCTCAAAAGCCTGATATTGAGAGGCAATATTGGAAGTTTTGCCAAAGAAATTATGAGCTGGGATTTTTCTCAGACCTTAAATCAGAGCGTAGTGTGATTTTGTTTCTCAGAGTTACTTGGTGATATATAGGTTTATAAGATTTTTGATTGTGTCTAACCAATGTCTAGCAGACAGAAGCCAAAACAGATCAGCATCAAAGACTTCTCTGGCCTAAAATGTTGTTAGAAGTGAGACTGGGAGACTCTACCTTAAACCACCTACCAGAGCCTCCAATTTTATAAAGCTTCCCAGCTCTCAGGTAAAGAGATCCAGGAAAAAAAAACACATAAGGGAATAAGTCTACCGAGGACAATACTCTTGCAGGCTTGCAGATACTACAATGGTGACCAGCATGGCCAGATAGTACAGGGAAACTTACATTTGGCCTTTTCTTTTCTCTTATCAGTATATCATGGCATTTAGGGACATGAAAGATGTGGTAACAAACTTGCCTCTGGGGTTTACATGTCAATGACCATGAAATACAGCAGCTGAACTAAGAGGTTTGATGTTACCCTGAGGTTTGGGACATAGAGCACCGCAGAAGTACCAGACTAGGATTTTGAGTTGTGTTCAAGGAAGAAGGGCATTTATGTATGGGAAGAGGGTGTAAAAGTTATTTCATGATCAAAAAGACAATGCCATAGAGTCCCCAAACCTAGCCTTGAACACATTTCCCATCCTCACAAGTAGTTTGATATGGCTGCAGACTGACCTCTGACCTGTATAATATATATTATTCTCACATCTGACTGGCCTAGCCCATATAAACCTCCATTCAAGCCACTTCACTATGACTGGGTTGATGTCAATAAACATAAGGGATTTGGATGCCACGTGCTAAAGAGTAGGGAGCCACAATATGGAAAGAACCTGGAACCCTAGTATACTGCTTTGAAGAGAGCTAAGTGTTCTTCAAGGCTACATATGGGAAGACAAAACTTCTTTTATGGTTGCCACCACTATTTAATGTTTATCTGTTAATGTTCACATTATCTTAACTAGTGCTCCAACAGAAGGGAGTCCCAACTGTTTGAATTTTTAACTACTATGGGTAAAACAACATCTCTAGCCTCCCTGACAAGACTTACCAATGTGGGTCCTAGGTGGGTGATTCCATCATCTCTCAAGTCAGAGAATCGTTCACTAAGGTCAATTCTGCTTGGGACTGGTCAGAGAGCTTGAGGGATCATTTGGAAAGGGAGTAGAAGTCCTCTCCATGAGGATGTCCCAGAGGATCTAGAGAGTGCATGTGGGTGTCTGGGATCTATGAATCACTACCCCAGGTGTCCCCTCACTCTGCCTTTATGAAATCCAACCCCAGCTGACTTTAGGCTTGGGTCAAACATGGCCCCACCACTTCATGCAAAATGGCTGCTTGGACCTGTCCCAGTGAGGGAGAGAGGAGAAACAGAAGAGACAAAGCATAAAATACAGAGGAGACAAAGACCTTCCTAGAGGCCAGGGCTAGACCCTACTCAGGGATCCTTTTCTGGTAAAGCAGAGCTCGTCTGCACCAGAATATTCTATCTTAAGGAGTCCAAGAGAGTATCAAAACCAGTCTCAGTGTGACACTTCCCCCCCACCCACCCCATTAGCACAGGGTCTAATACAACCTTGGTTCTCAGACCAGCAGAATCAATGAAGGGTGTGCTGAGAAAAGAAATACTAGCTCAAATTCTTTATGCCTTGAAAGATATGCATTGGTAATGCTAGTCAGTGATTCCCTTCAAACTGAGCTGTTTGAGTACAAAGAGTTTATTCTAGCCCTCTCTGTATTTTAAAGACCAGCCAGCCTGCCTGATTTGCACTCAGCATTCTTGTAAGTGAATCTAATTAGCCTAGATACACAGACAGAAAGATGGAGTTTGGAAGATCAAGATGATCTTTACAAGGCAGCTTTCTCATTGTATGGCTTCCTCCCTGTTAGAGCAACAGTATGTTTTTGAAATATAGCAACATGTACTCTGTCCCTGTAACATGCCTATGTTATGGTTTGAGTGTTGCTGGGATCTGGACTTCAAAAACCTACATTCATAGGGCTAGAGGCATGGCTTAGTGGCTAAGAGCACTTATTGATATTGCAGAGGACCCAGCTTGGCTTCCCAGCATCCATATGGTGGCACACAAACATCCTTAAATACAGTTCCAGGCAATCCAAAGCCCTCTTCTGACTTCCATGGGCACCAGACACACTCATTGTAAACAGACATACATACAGGCTCTGGTGGAGGATGTTGGGTAGCAGCCAGCAGGTCTAAATCAAGGTTGGGGTATTGTCTTCCTGGCTTCATGAGATCAATTTCTGACCACCTTGCTATGAATGGCTCAGCCCAGTTGGTGGAAAAAAAGAGTCACCAGAGAAACAAATTTCTGGGGGTGTCTATGAGGGAGCTTCTAGATTAGGTTAATTGAAGTAAGAAGATCCACTTAAATGTAAGTGGCACCATTCCAGAATAAAACAAAACAAAAATGGAGAAAGCAAGAGCTGAGCACAATCTATTTCTTTGCTTCCCAGCAGAGAAATCTGTACATGCAATGCACTCATCTGCATCCTATAACTGCTGCCCTGTCTTCCTCACCATGATGGACTATATCCACTGAAACTGTAAGCCAAATAAACCTTTTCATCCTTAAGGTGCTCTGTCAGATATTTGATCATAGCAATGAGACAAGTAACTAACACGGCCCATTTGAGGATCACATGATCAGCTATCCTGAGCATCCTTTCCACCTGCCATAGGCATCCAGAGTGACTGAACACACCCAAACACAAATCCCTTCAGTGCTGTCCATGACCTGATGCAGAATGTTCAACTAGAGAACAGGAATGAGTCCCTTTGCTTGCCTTGTGGGAACCAAGTGATTCCTGAATGTTATCAGTGCATCTAAGTTCCTATCCATTATTTTCCAGAGGACTTGAGGCCTCAGCAGGAAAACTGTGCAAGCTCTTGGACATGTTATTGACAGAGAAGCTACGCATCTGAGGGCTTCTGCCCCATCAAAGCTGCCAGTCAGTCAAGATACCTGGGGAAAGCCAGGGGTGGGGGCTCATATCCTTAATCCTAGCACTCAACAGATAGATGGAGGCAGGCAAATAATTGTGAGTGACCAGGCCAGCCTGGTCTACATATCAAGTTCCAAGTCAGCCTGAAACCCTATCTCAAGCAAACAAACAAACAATACCTAAAAATAAATAACTGGGTTTAAGCAGCCTACAGTAGTAAGCTAAGTGTTTCTTACATTGCTTGTATAAAACATACCTTCATCATTTGGGTACAGCTCTAATAACAGTAGCAAACTGAACCAGGAGTGGAGATGAAGGTGGGATGCCTGTGTGAACTTATGCACATGTATGTGTACACACATGCAAAGGGAAACAGCCATCCATATGGGGGCAGTGTGTGCCACCAGCACCCGGCTTGCTGGTCACAGCAGCTGCACTTCACAGAACCCCCCTCCTGTCTTGCCACTGACGAATTGCACTGATCTGCAAAACAGACAAGCCTGCAATTGCCTGCATGCATTTAGTCTTCTCAAATTACGCCAGCTTCGCTTCGAGCACAGCATATGGAATTTTCTGGGGTGTTTATAAACACGGATACACTCAAACCCTCGTCCACTCTGCTTAAACTGAACCAAAAATAGCATGAAGAGCAAAGCCATCTGGATGGAAGGGATGATCTGCCACCAGGGCCACATGCTCTCAGAGGTGGGAAGGACGTCTGTAAGTAGCTGTGGCTAAGGCGGAGACTGTGCTCTGGGCGACACTGGCTATATTCCCACACAAATGTGTTAAGTTTGGCTCATTTTGTGTTTCTGAAGGGGGGAAAAAACCCTTAAGAATTGAGAAAGTTGAGCCTGGAAAGAGAGCTCAGTGGTTAAGAGCCTGCATACTTCCTGCATACTGGCTGCTCTTGGAGAGAGTCTGGGTTCAGTTACCAGCACCCCCATGGCAGCTCAGAACAAGCTGTAACCACCAATGGTGGGGGACTATAAGGGTTAAAGCTATGTTTCAGGTTTAAATAGCTGCACTTAAGAGATGGATAAAACAAACACACCTAGAGCCTGTGCTTCACTTGCCCAGGACACTTACCAATGTCCTGGAATGCTGAAGGCTGCTGAAGTAAGACAACAAGCCACGTGTTTTCTATGACCGAGGTTGGTTACTCCAACCACACAGGACGTGCTTGATCACACATGGGTGGGAGGCAAGAGGTATGTCAAGGATGTATGCTTGTCCCCAGCTGGACAAAAGCAGGAAGTACGTAGGCTTATAGGGTTTGCCTTTCTAAGTACCTAATGTAATTCACAGCATTCTCTGAGAATCCAGGGCATAGACTTGGTCAGTGTCCATCACCCTGGCCAGTATTTATATAAGCTTGCTTCAAAGTTGGTGCAAAAATTGTGCTGATGGTCTTATTCTTGCTCAGTGGGATTACCAGGGTCTGATGACCTCTTCTGGGTTCTGAGGACACTACACACATACATACACTCATATATACGCATAAAATAAGCAAGTCTTTTAAAAATCAGCTCAAAGAACTCAGAGCAAAGTCCTGAAACTTAAAAAAAAAAAATAATAATGAGGAATTCGCATGAAAAATCAGACTTCCTGTACCTTTTGAAAGTAAATGGAACTGTGGCCTCACCGTGTTCCTACCTGCTGTGGGGGGCTAATGACTCTGGCTCTTCCTTCTGTAACAGGCACATAAATAGTGATTTCATGTAGAAGTATCAACCAACCCATCATTTGGGATCAGACAATAAGTAAACTCAGGATAAAGCCCGACATCTCTTCCTGCATTTTACCTCTGTCTGCTTTACTTGGGTCCTACGTTTGCCTCAAGGGGGGTTTACCTAGAAACTAGTCCCTGCCTTGTCCCCTCCAAGGCTGAAAGGACGTGAACAAGAATGATTGAGACATCTGACTTCCAACTTTTTACCATGCCCCATTCCTGACATACACACTCCCTGAACTCACAGCTCCTGAAAACCTCTTAAATGTCTCAGTTGCCCTAAACCTAGAGTTTAAACAGAACCTGGAAGGGCAGATCACCCTGAGATGAGAATGATCACCTGTTTTAGTCAGGGTTTCTATTCCTGCACAAACATCATGACCAAGGAGCAAGTTGGGGAGGAAAGGGTTTATTCAGCTTATACTTTCACATTGCTGTTCATCACCAAAGAGAGTCAGGACTGGAACTCAAGAAGGTCAGGAAGTAGGAGCTGATGCAGAGGCCATGGAGGGATGTTACTTACTGGCTTGCTTCCCCTGGCTTGCTCAGCTTTCTTTCTTATAGAACCCAAGACTACCAGCCCAGGGATGGCACCACCCACAGGAATGGGCCTTCCCCTCTTGATCACTAATTGAGAAAACGCCTTACAGCTGGATGTCATGGAGGCATTTCCTCAACTGAAGCTCTTTTTTCTTGATAACTCTGGTTTGTGTCAAGTTGACACAAAACCAGCCAGTACATCACCCATGATGGCAAGACTAGGGAAAAGAAGCCACTATCTTCTAAGAACAGCTTGTCCCCTAAGTAGTAAGGACTTCTTCAGACCACTTTGCAGAATCAGAACTGGGACAATGGTGAACTCAATCAGGGCTACTGACTTAGGCATATTCTTGCCTCTTGTCATCAATCTCCCTGTGTAGTCCTAAAGCTCACATCAGTACCCTAACGACCCAGACCCTTTGTCTGTTCTTCCCAGTCCGCTGTGTGCATGGACTCAGTGACTCGTTCTTCTCTCCCTTCCAACATTACTCAGCTGTCTAACAGGCATGTTGAGATACATAGCTGAGCCTAACCTGTCAGACTGTCAGAATTAACACTGCTATAAAACTACCACTCCGTCCCTACTCCTTACCCCCCAGACCACCTATCCATACCACGTTTTCTCTGTGCTGTTCTTGGTCTTATATATACTTGTTCTACCATCCTTATCTTGTCTAACAAGATATTCATTTTATAGAGGAAGAAACCGGGTCTGTAAGCCCCAAACTAACTTGACCAAGGCCCGTGATCAAGAGCTGGAGACCACATTTGCTCTGCAGACATAATGAGCGCAGCCCCACAATACAAGGTTAGAGGGCTAAGAACACAAGCTGTCCCTCATCCCAGGAATTCCTTCATATTTCAGATAAGGCTTTGAACTTATGTCTTAATTGTAGAATTGGGTAGGATGATGAATTAAATTGGTTGTACCCATGTTTTGTCAGTTTAGGGGACCACAGATGCCAAGGAGATCAGAAGGGGAGATCTGATTCTTGGAGTTGACTAGCTGTAGATCTCAGTTCTAATCTCTAAACATTAGGGAGACAAACATATTAAGGGTTGAGTTGCTTGTGAAGGAGCTTCCAGCCCAGCAGAGGTAAAAAGACATGTAAGAACACAAGTTACAGTAAATCCCTTCCCTTCCTCCCTCTCCTCTATTTGGGTTTAGGTGGAGGGCAGTGCTGGGCAGTAGCAAAGGCTGCAGGCTACTGGGCAGACATGGATTCAAATGCTGGAGCTGCTCCTGCTTGCCTGGAGACAGATACTTCACCCTTCTCTCCTTTTACATGTTTGCCTAAAGTAACCAAATGACGACTTCAGCATGTAAAGGTGCTTGCTGCCATGCTTGATGACATGGTAGAAGAAGAGAATCAAATTCTACAAGTTATCCTCTGACCTCCATAAGCAATCGTGAACACACACACACACTTAAAAATATTAATAATTTAACATCTGCCACACAGGGTTTTTATAAGGAACCCTTTTAAAAGCTCCTTACTCACAAAGAGCATTTAATAATTGGTCGCTCTTTTACAAGGTTTTCCAAACCCTGTTCCTCCGTCTTTTCCTCTCTTCCCTCTTTCATCTCCCCCCCCACCCCACAGCCTTCCTCCCACTCACTCCTCCCTCCCTTTTACCTCCTTTCGACTGTCTCTCTCTGTTCATGACATTGATTGTTTTAAATGTTGAGATTTCCAACATTTCCTCTGGCACCACAAGCAATTCCTCTGAGGAACGGGAAAGACTAACAGTGGGAGATGCTGGCACTTATTAAAATATGCCCGCGCTGCCTTGACTCGCAACTGAAGAATTGTTTGTGTTACTTCTTTGAAGGACAGAAAATTACTGAGAAATAAATCCTTAATTATTTGGTCTCATTTGCATGGAATATCTTGGTTGACAGTCCTGCTCTGGGTTCCCAAAATTCTTCTGGGCCTTGAACATTCCAGATTCAAAAACAAAACAAAAGACCAAGAGCTTTAAAAAAAAAAATTCTTAGATTTTTTTAATCCCAGGACAGATGCTGGCTCCCTTGTTGGCCAAAAGCAAATTACCTCCCCAACTCACTTTCCCCAGCAGCAATGCAGAAATCAATTATTTCCTTGCCTTACTCGAGGGCTGAGAGACTTAATTAAGCTTTTGGAAGATGGTCGTTAGTTAACCTAATTCTCTTTGTAAACTAACAATCCTTTGCTCTTCTAATCACATCTTCCAAACTCCTTATAAATTAGTCCCCCTTTCTTAAAGTCCCAATGTAGCTTACGCTTCCTTTTTTACTAATACTCTCCTGTACATTTTTTTTTTTTTCATGACACCTGGCTTGATTTCCCATAAACAGACCCATGGTGGAGACATTCTGAAAATATCAAGAATGTCCAAGACCTTGAATATGGCTGGAGAGAAACCTTCTTCTTTCTACAGAACAGGAGTCTTCTCTTTGTTCTTGACAATGGAAACGGTCTTGGGCCCTCTGGTAACTTGGAAGAGAACTGTGAATTAGGCCAAACTGCTTATTTTACAATGGCATATGCAAGAGTCCTTTAGACTTTCCCTCAATCTTTGATTTGGGCAGGATGGGGGTGAGCAACCTTCAACACCAGCCTCGTCTAGGAGACGGTGATCAGAGAATCTTCCTGGGCTCATCATGGGGATGAAGTGAGGCCAAACACACTTCCACTTCATGACTGTTGGCAAAGAAATGTATGACCAGGTAAAAGAAAGAGCTAGCTAGTAGGTGTTTGCCCAATGTATTATTCCACTGGAATTCACACTACAGTGCTTCATTACACTGTGGGCAACAGAGTTTGACACATATTTATTAAATGGGTGAATGAATAAATGAATTAATGAATGAATGAATGAATGAATCACCCAACCAATCCATCCCTACGTCCTATTTTTCAAATGTGTACATGCATGCAATGTGTGTTTGTGAACACAAGAAGTTGACATCATGTTCCTTTCCTGATCACTCTCCACTTTTAGTTAGTTAGTTAGTTAGTTAGTTAGTTAGTTTATTTACTTACTTAGTTAGTTAGCTGTGTATTTACTTAGACAGAGTCTCTCAATGAACCTGAAGCTTGTCCCTCTGTCTAGACTGACTGACCGATGAACTTCATTTCTCTTGATCTCCACCTCCCCAACAGTGTCAGTCCAGACATAGGATACACCACACTGGGCTTTTTGAGTAGGTTCTGGGGATCCAAACTCGGGTCCTCATCCTTGTGCATGGCAGACACTTTAGTGGCTGTGTCATTGGCACAAGTCCCCCTCAAGTGTAGCTCACGTCCAATTTCCTTTGAGTCCTTCCATCCAGACAACTGCCACCGAGGATGCAAAAGTGGTGGGCTATATTGCTCTGTAGAGTTAAACTGTGCATCAGCAGAAAGCACTTAACCTTAAGTTCCAGAACTATGGACTTAAGTCACAGCTGCACCAATTAGCAGCTAGATGACCAGGACCCGGTTGCTTTCATCTATGGTACCGACAGGTTTTACCTGTTCCTTTGACGGTTATGCAAACAATGGTCTGTGGCTCATGCCCCCATTGGAAGACCACAGGATTGAATACAAATCACAGTACTTTGGGACCTGCCTTGCAAACACAAATGCTATTCATATTAATCCTCTTTACATTATTAACTGGAAATGCTCAAGGCATTTCTCCTCAAAGGGCATCTGCATTAGAGGAGAAAGCCCTGAACAGCTTTCTAGTTGTGAAATACCAGGAACTTGCCTGCTAAGCCCTTGCTTTCTGCACGGTGTCCCTTTGCCCTAGTAGTCACATGTCAATACTTTCCGTAAGAACCATCTCAGGGGAAGCAGAGAACAGGGAGTGTGTGAATCTGTCATGACAGCAGGCTCCGGGATCAGGAGGAATATGCAAACATGAGCTGGTTGTGTCAATGAGATTCAGACCAATTTACAGACGGGGGAGGAATGAAAAGAGCACAACAGGGAGAGCAGGGCAGAGGTGCTGAGCTACACCAGACAGAGGGTGTCTCTGACAAACGAACATCAGCTGATCCAAAAGGAAGGGCTAGCCAGAACTGGAGGAAAACAAAAGAAAGAAAGGAAGTAATTTAAGGCTTATAAACTCTTCCTCCAGAGCAACACAAAAGTTCCTTTGTGATTTGCATGGGATCTAGGAGAATTCTAAAGTTAATGCTGACCCTCGATGGGGCCATAATTTGAAGGGCACTCTTTCCCACAAACAGAGTTCTTACCTTTCAGGAAAGGAAATGGTATGGCATTACAGGAAGACACCCGTTATAAAGCCAATAGAAGGGTCATGAGGACCTGAATTTGGATTCCTCAGCGCCAAGATGAAAATCCAGGTGCAGCAACACATGCCTGTAACGTCAACTCAGGCAGGTGGAAACCTTGTTCGTCAGTGTGAACCAGTGCACTCCAGGTTCGGTGAGAGACTGACTCAAAAAATGAGGTGGAGTTGGGAAGATGGTTCAGTGGGCAGGAAGACCTGTTGTGCAAATGTGAGGACTGAGCTCAAATCTTCAGTGCTTGTGTTAAAAGTGTGCATAACACACACACACACACACACACACATGCACATACATACACATACACACACACACTCACACACACAACTCAAACTCAACAACTTGGGTTTTCCTTCTGCCAAGAAGGGCAGGCCTCTTCAGTCTCACCTTTCACAGGGCCCTGAGGCATGTACACAAATCCTCAAAAAGAAGTGACCTTTTCTGAATACCCTGTTCCTCAGCCCAAAGAGATCTCATCAAAGAGGCCTCTGCTCCTCAGATTTCTGCCAACACTCTGACCCCAGCCCTTTAGGCAGTCTCTGGAAAACAAACAAACAAACAAACAAACAAACAAACAAAAACCATATACTTGCCCTGTAGCTCTCTTCTAAGACCTCACCAACATCATTCTAAACTCTCTATCCATGGAAAGTCTAGGCTCTTTCTAGTCTTTCCCTTCAAAATCATCCATCTCTACTGTCACTTACGTCCCAAAGCCAAGTCTACATTTTTCATGTAGTTGTCACAGCAACATCTGCACTTCTGTGTATCAAATTTTTCTATTGTAAGCCACTCTCTGGTGCTATAACAGAATACACAGGCTGGGTAATTTATAAACCAGAAATCTATTTGGTGCATAGTTCTGGAGGCTGGGAAGCCCAGAAAATAGCACCAGCATTAGGGGGGAGGTCTTCGTGTTCTATCTTCCCTAAGTCGAAGGAAAAGAAAGAAAAGTGATGACTTTCATTTTTTTATAAGCACCTCCTCTACATCCGGGGACATTCCAACCCCAGCACCTGCGTTTCCATTGCGGAAACTTGTCCCCTGTGCCTCTTAGCCATCAAAGTCTCTTTCTCAACCATCTATCCTGAGCAACCACTTCTGGTAAGTTCAGTCATGGGGTGTGGATTTGCATGCTGAGTTTTCTGTCTTCCTTTCCAACCAAAACATATGCTCCCAGAGGGCAGAGCGCTTGTCTGTCTTGTTCCCAATGGTTGTAGTGTGTGACCGCCCCAAATGAGAGAAGTTTAATAAATGACTGTGGAAAAGATGGATGGGGAAGGAACAGGACTGTCGGAATGACTAGTAAACATTTTAACCCTAAACAACCCTGCATCCCACAGACGGATCTGCATCCTGAAATACCGGAGCCCCTGGGAAAGGCGGCGGTTGACTGAAATATGTTGTGGCGTAGAAAGCACTCCTATGAGACCCTTGCCTCGAAAAGAGGCTCTGGAGACTTCAGCTAGGAAGAAAAGGCAGAAAGAGAGCTTGTCGGATTGTCACCTGGGCAGGCAGGATACAGACGTGTGGGGGTAGAGAAGCAGGCTTCCAGACACAACCTGCCCCACAAAAGCCAATTTGCATGCATCACCATGACATTGCCTTTGGTGTAGCATCCATCATCGCTTTCATCAGGGGGGTGGGGCGAGGGAGGGGATACCTTTCAAGACTGGGCATGAATCCTGAAGTAAACAAGCTTCACTCCGCCCTGGTGTGTGGGTTTTAACTCTTCCTGATGCTCAGAGAGCAGACTGAAATATTGAAGTGATGGGCCATGCAGCTTCCATTGCAGGGCTGGAGGGAGATAAACATATAAAAAGGCATGCAAAGGTGCCAAGAGCCTTCTTCTGAGAAAAGGCATGCGCAGCTTGTGCTGTCTGTGCTGAGCCGCCTTCTCCCTTCTGTAGAGCTTCTTTCTTCCCTCTGGAGACTAGGCATGCGCAGCTTGTGCTTTGTCTGTTCGGAGCCCCCTTTTCTCCCCATGTTTCTTCCCTCTCTTGCTCCTCGTCTCTTTCTTCTCATCCTTCCTCCTTCCTTCTTTCCTCACTGTTTTCTTTTTCATTTCTTTCCTTCCCTTCCTCCTTCATTTTTTTCTTCCTTTTCTTCTCTCTCCTCTCCCATACACTTGTAAGATCAGCGAAGATTCTAAGAGTTAAAGGAGATATCAAAGACTGCTGGGCATCCACCATCTTGTCCAAGTTCACGCATTCCAGAACAAGAAATTACATAGGGACATTTTCTTAGTTTTTGTGTTCTACTGCTGTGATAAAGACCATGACCAGTCGTGGAGGAAAGAGTTTGGCAACGTGGAGGGAAGTCAGGGCAGGAACCTGGAGGCAGGAACTGAAACAGGACAAGGAGGATTCTGCTTATTGGCCTGCTTCTTGTGGCTCTTGTTCACTCACTGTTTTATATAATCCAGGACCAAACGTCACGAATCGTAATAACCACAGTAGCCTGGACCCTCCCACATACTTGCTTACAGGCAGTGTACTAATCTTTGAAGCAGATCAGAAAGAATTTCATTTCTCCACCATGGGCCCGAGGTAGATAACATTCTTTTGGAGGGGAGGAAATAGATTTCTTTTAATAGGACTCAATAGAGTCCTGAAATCCATCCTCACTGGCCTTCAAGGCTACCGTCACATTACTCCTCAAAAGCTGACACCATAAAATCACTTAGAAGAAGAGCTGAAACTGGGGAGTAACTCATCACTTCTCTGAAAATTCGGAGATCTGGTTCCAAAGCTGAAGGAATCATTGTGTAGACTGGAGTTTCCAGCACACCCTCGGGTACAGTCTTCAGGCAGGGGTGCTCATTTAGAAGGAACCAGAGCTCCCTTCTGGTGTCCCTGGCTTCTGGAGAAGACAGAATTAAAGCTATTTGTTGCTTCTGGTTAAGGACAAGAATGAGAATTGTTCACTTCTGGGCTCCCTGTCCCTAAATCTGCCGACCCAGTCCCTATTCCCTGGTCTTATCAAACCTCAAGCTCCCACACTTGCTTTGGTTTTATTCAAACCGAGAAGTATTTTCTTACAAATGTATGTGATGCCCTTTCATCTGTTTCATTTCCCGTGGAAATACTTCAAGATGCATTTTAAGGCACAGAAGAGGACTGGAGTACACCATCATTTTTGATGAAAAAAAAAGAAGAAAAAAATTAAGTCTCATAACAGAAGCTGGTTAAATACCCTCACTGTGATGTTGATGATAAAAATGGTCTTGTGGTTGTTTGTCTATTACCATGGAAATGTGTCCATGATTATTAGAGAGAGAAAAACAGCCTAGTATAGTGGTGCACACCTTTAAACCCTGGAGAAGTAGAGGCAGGAGTACTTCTGAGTTTGGGCTTAGCCTGGTCTACAGATGGAGTTCCAGGATATCTAGGGCTACAGAGAGAATTCTTGTCTCAAAACAAACAAACAAGCAAAACCAAAAACAAAACAAGAAGAAGAAGAAGTTGGAGGAGGAAGAGGAGCGGGGGCAGGGTAGAAGGAGAGGAGGAAAACCAGGATTTAAACAAAATGTCAAAATCCATTTGGCCAGTAAATACACAATATGCATGTAAAAAGCCCACAAGGATGGAAATTTTTACGTTTATTTTTAAATACTAAGATCTTAGGAGCATCTTACCATCTTTTACTTCTCTATATTTTTCCTACAAAGAGCTGCATTCTTTTTTTTTTAATATTCATTTTTTTAGAATGTTTAGAAAGGTGGAGAGGTTTTGGTTTGTTTGTTTTTAATTTTGCTTAAGGGCTCAGAATTTAGAAGTATTTGGGGGGATGGAACATCGGGGACATGGTTACTCTACGTAGCCTTAGCAGTCCTGGAACTCACTCTGTAGTCAGGCTGGCCTCAAAGTCACAGAGATCTGCCTGCCTCTGCCTCCTGAGTGCTGGGATCAAAGGTGTGAGCCACTGCCACCAGCCTTTGTTTGTTTGTTTGTTTGTTTGTTTGTTTTTATTAGTCACTACACTTAGGGGAATAAAAATACTAGTCCTGAACTCACACTTGGCTAATATTGTTTCTTTCTGTAATTACACTGTCAATCACTGGTTAAAACATAAAAGGCTGCAAACCCTTAATGAGCACATGACACTCAGTGAATGTCCATGAATACTCATATCCTTTCACCCGTGCCCTTTGCTTTTCTTCTCCCCTGTTTCACTGTGCAAGCTTTTATTTTCCCCCCCTTTGGACCTTTAAAATGTTTACTTTGTGAAAATTTGGAGAATCCAGACAAGACTGAAACAGACTTGTCTCCTATGAATCAACTAAAGGTTTGTCTAGTGAAGAGTCACATAAGCGAGCAGAGGGGGTGTGTTCGGACGCGCCTCAGGAAAATCTTTAAGCTTTTTAGTGTCCTTCTGTTCTCGGTTATCTCATGGACCCATTACAAATGATTACAATTTACTGAGTTGATCTAGCAGAATGTCTTCCTGAAACCATTCCACTCTCTGCTAGTTTTTGTGGCTTGTCAGCATTGACAGAGACACATTATTTTCCTTGTAAATATGGTGGTGTATGCTCACTCAGAATGTCCTTGAGAGCTTGAGTGGTTTGTGCACTCACATCTGATTTCCCGGTCATGTCATGTTTTGGAATCCGATTGTATGAGTTACTTTTCTGTTGCTGTGACAAAACGCCATGACCAAAAGCAATGTATGGAAGAAAGAACTGATTATGACTTACAGTTCCAGAGGGACAGGGCTCCATCATGTTAGGAGATAGAGCAGGTATGGCAATCGAAACAGGAAGCTGAGAGTTCAGATCTTCAGATGTAAGCACAAAGCAGAGGTTCTGTGACATACTTCCTCCAACTAAACCATACCTTCTAAATCACCCCACACAGCTCAACCACCAACTGACTGAGGACCAAGTATTCAAATACGGGAATCTGAGGGGACCATTTCTTGTAAACCACTCCACCATTATACTCCCCCTTTAAGATGAGAACAAAAAACAAAGAACAACCCAAAAATACAATGTGGCCTGGCCTGGTCTGGGGAGAGGCCTCAACCAGCAACATGCCTGCTGCTGAAGCATGGGGACATCAGTTCAAATCCCCAGCACCCACAAAAGGAATCAATCTTACTGGCATGAATCTGTAATGTCAGTGCTGGGGAGGCAGACACAGGAGGATCCCTGGAGTTAAGATTACTTTTAATTATTTCTTTTATATATATGAGTTTTTTGGCTGTATGTGTCTATGTGTACCGTGTGCAAGCAGAGGCCAGAAAGAGAGCATTCAGTCTCCTGAAACTGGAGTCATAGGTGACCGTGAGCACCATGCGGGTGCTGAGAATTGACACTGGATCTTCTGGCAGAGCAGCAAGTGTTCTTAACCACTAAACCATCTCTCCAGTCCCACTTGCAGGATTTTTGAGCTCTAGACTCTGTCTCAAGAGAAAGAATCAGGGGAGGGGAGAAAATTGACGAGTATTAGAGAAAGATACTCAACACTGCTATAGCAGTTTCAGGTGACTGAAGCTTAGGACCCCACCTCCTGTTTTCCTGGTAACACTAGAAATGTAAGCATCAGCTGGGCCTTTTTTTTTTTTTTTTTTTTTTTAACAGACCCAAAATGTTAAGATTTTATTTACAAAGCTTTTCCTTGTTGTACAGAAAGTAAAAATGTTGTTACAATCGCAGTGTAACTGGCAGCCAGGACGGTCAATTCACCAATCACAGCTGTCACGATACAGCAAGAGTCTTACACGAAAACCTAACAACGTTTACAATTTTGTTGGGGCGAAGTCCCCAGGCTTGGTGGTGGATTACCAAGGGGCTAAACGGAGGAAGGCGGAATGTCGCGGGAACTATTCTTTGGCTCTTTGGGTGGGAGTGTCCTGGGGCTTGTATCACAGCTACCTTTTTAAAACAGCTACCAAATCCATGAGCAGTCCAACCAATACTCAACAGTTCTGTTTCTTGCAGGTTGTTTCGGGTCTTAATCATCTTCTCCTTCGTCATCTGTTTCTCGCTTTCTCTTTTCACCTTTCCCACTTTCTTCCTCCTCTTCGTCCTCATCTTCATCCTCATCTTCTTCATCTTCATCAACTTCTCCATCATGTCCAAATTCTTCTTCCTCTCCGCTGACTTCATCTTCATCATCTTCTCCCTCTACATCCTCGTCTTCATCTTCATCCTCTTCCTCCTCATCCTCTTCTTCCTCACCATCCTCATCTTCCTCCTCCTCTTCCTCCTCTCCTTCTTCATCTTCCTCCTCTTTGTCCACACCATCCACCTCTCCATCTGAGTCGGGGGCTTCCTCTACACTATCCACCTCCACATCGGAGTCAGGTGCTTCCTGGTCCTCTCGGTCATAGCCATCCAGATAGGACAGCTGGGGCAGAAGCCTGAAGACAGTTTCTCGGTAATCACTCCGGTTAGTGACCTCACAGCCAAACAGATCCAGGCTTTTCAGACAATCCAACCTTTTCAATGGCTCCAAGGTGCTGATATCTTTCAGGTTATTTCCACTTAGGTTCAGATGTGTGAGGCTTGGAAGTTCTTCTGCTAGTCTGTCCAGCCCTCCGAAGATTCTATTTTCACTGAGCTCAAGCTTTTTCAATTTAGGTAGCTTCGGGAGGTCTGAAACTGAAAACAAGCCTACGTTTATTAAACTGAGGAACTCTAGGTTCACAAATTCATCTGTTAACCCCTCAATTTTTCCATCAATTGCTTTGCAATTGTCCAAGACAAGTTCTCGAACAGCTGCCGGGGTCCGGTTCCTCAGCTCCAGGTGGATCCTCCTCTTCATGTCCATGTTCCCCTCGTCCCCCCTCTCCAAACTTAACTTTCCGCGGCGGGGGCGGAGGGGGGAGAGGCGACCCGGCCTGCGCGGCGAGGGCCGTCGGAAGGAGGCGGCTGGAGGAGGCGGCGTGGTCCCGGGCGGCGTGCGGGCGTGCGGGCGAGCGGAGCCCCCGGAGCCAAGTTACTCGCGGGAGCGGAGAGAAACCAGGGAGGGACCCTTTTTTTTTTTAATAGTTTAAATTACCATATTGAAAAGGATCCGTTCTAAGTCCCATCTCTATCCCTAGGTCCAGCCTTGACATTCTAAGCTACCCAAAATTACAAGAGAGGTAGTCATCATTAGAAAGACTTCCTGGGGCAGCTGAGGGGAGCAGACACAGAGACCAGCATCCAAACATTAGATGGAGCTCAGGGAACCCTCAGAAGAGGGGATGAAGAATGCAGGAGCCAGAGGGGCAGAAGACACCAAGAGAACATGGCCCACAGAATCAACTAAGCAGGGGGCTCACAGAGACTGAAGCGGCAGTCATGGGGCCTGCATGGATCTCTGCTAGATCGTCTGCATACATGCTGTGGTTGTTTAGCTTGGGGTTTTGTTGGACTCTTAACAGTGGGAGAGGGGGTATCTCTGACTCTTTTACCTGCTTTTGGAAACCTGTTCCTCCTACTAGGCATCCTCGTCCAGCTATGATCTTAAGGTTTGTGACTAGTCTTACTTGTTATGTCATGTTCTGATGATATCCCTGTGACACTCACTCATTTCTGAAGGGAAACAGAGGAGTAGTGGATCTGGGGGAAAAGGGAGGTGAGAGGAGGAAGGATAGATTGTGGTTGGGATGTACTATAACGAGAAAAGAATAAATAAAAGGAAAAATTAGAAGAGGGAACTATAATTCTTTTTATGGAATAACATAGGTTCCCCCACCCCCACCCGGGGCCTGGTCTCAGTTCAGAGACGTGTGGTTTTCATCACGTAGCTCACAGAGTCTCCACCATGTGCCTTAATTAGGACTCAGAAAAGCATAATGCTTTCTTCTACTTTTCTTTCTCTCTCTTTTGGGATAGGCATGCTTCCTCTACTCTGGGCATTTATACTTTCTAAAGCCTCTGTCTCCTTCCTCGGTGTGGTGCTCCTTCCCTATTGAGAGCAGCCCGGGTTCCTCTCATTCTCTTCTTGATCTTTCTGTTGGAAAAGAACAATCTTGAAGTTACACAAAGGAACACAGAAACAGAGTAAAAGCAACTTGGCAAGGCAATTTATTTTGTAAAAAAAAAAAAAAAAAAGAGTGCACCAGAACCCCAACCAAGCTAGAGAAGTTAATGGCCAAAATGGCCTCTCTTTTATCCCTAGTACAGGTGGTTACTATGTCTCCTCCCACTTGTGAGAGCTCAACTTCACAATCTGCTGTGATTGGCTAATCAGAATGATGGGACAGGGAAAGGTTCAAGCAATATGGGCCCTCCTGGTCCTTGTCAGGTTGTCTTGTTTTGTTGTTTGTTGGTTTTGTTTCTCTATGTATCCCCAGCTGTCCTTGAACTCGCCCTCCTGTAAACCAGGCTGGCATCATACTCGCAGAGACCTGCCTGCCTTCAGGAGTGCTGGGATTAAAGGTGTGGGCCACCACCACCTGCTAACGACTATTGATAGTGGGGAAAAGGGATTCTCACATCCCTTCTCCTAGCAGCTGCCAAGATCACCATGCTATTTGTCTCTAAACTTTAATAAAACTGCCCTCAAACTTTTTCTTTGGTCTGTTTCTAAATTCTTTTATTAAGGAGACTAAGGATCACAAAAGGGAACCTCATCAAGATCAACGTCTAGCTTTCAACACTCATGTATTATAAACACACAAACACACACACACACACACACACACACACACACACACACACACACACGGAAGACTTGCTTCCAGGCAGCTAGGTTGAGGGTATTTAAGCCCATCCCCACTCCCCCGGCCAAAGATATATAAACCAACACACACTTGAAATAGTGCTATGTTGTCCAATAAGGGTCTCACACTGTATAGGGAACCTAAGAGTCAGCTCAGGACACCCCAAGACCAAGTTCTCAGTATAAAGGAAATTTATTTGCTCAGAGGAGTATAAAACAGTGATAAGGAACTAAGACAGGGGTCAGAGGTCAAGGAAGAAGGGAAAGAGTATTTCTCCTGGAGGATATATCTCTCTGGATAGAGAAGAGACAGATGTAGCTCATAGGCAAGTGGTGGTTTATAAAGGTAAAACAGGCCTATAGGATGAGGTGTTTGATTTTAATTGGGCATATTAATAATGTGAGCCAAAGGGGTCTTTTAATAGCTAGATATTGATGGTCAGCCCCTAGGGGAGGAAGTAGACAAATAAAGGCATGGACCTTGGTAGCTAGCTTTAGGAATGTAATCTAACAATTTTTAGCAAGGCAGCAGGAATTGGGAAAAAGGGAAAGGCCTGCCAGAGCCATGCCTACTAAGCTTGAGCTGACCAGAGTCTCTGCATTCTGTAGTTCTGGTTGGCCCAGAAGTTGTTATGTAGTCCAGCTGGCCTCAAACTTGCAACAACTCTCCTGCCTCAATTTCCCTCAGAACAGGGATTATAGACCTGAATCATTATGTCCTGCTGCTTGCTTTTTCTTCCTCCTCCTCTTTCTCCTCCCCTTTCTCCTCCTCCTCCCCTTCTTCTTCTTCTTCCTCTTCCTCCTCCTCTTCTTCTTCCTCTTCCTCCTCCTCCTCCTTTTCTTCTTCTTCCTCCTCTTCTTCTTTTCTCTTTCTCTTCCTCCTTCCCTTCTTCCCTCCTCCTCCTTCTTCTATTGACTTTTAAAAATGTATTTATATGCTTGTGTGTATATGTGGCACATGTGTGAGTTCAAGTGGAGGTGAGAAGACAGTGTCAGTTCTCTTGGACCTGGAGTTACAGGTAGTTTTGAGTATCTAACATGAGTGCTAGGAACAGTACTCCAGTCCTCTGCAAGAGCAGAGCATGCTCCTGATTGTTGAACCATCTCTCCAACACCTTTACCTCCCTACATTTCTGAGATAGGGTGTTACTATGTAGCCCAGGTTGGCCTCCAACTCACAGAGATCCCCCTACCTCTGCCTCCAGAACACTGGGATTGAAGGAACTTCCACACCTGTGGACATTTTAGTTTAGTTTTTATACATGTATGTGCATACACAACAACTACCTGACTTGGCTGAACTCAAGTCTGATCTTTGCAAGAGTAGCAAGTACTCTTAACCACGGAACCATTTCTCCACCCTCGCACCCAGCTTCTTTATAATTAAGTAATCCTTAGCATCCAATCTCTTGCCTGTACTGGCCTTATTACAAGGGCTCAATCACCTGTTGTGACTTGAATTTGTAATGTCCCTCCAAGGTTGACACTTTGAATCCTTCATCCACAGTCTACGGTGCAGTTCTGAAGGCTGTGGAAGCTTTAGGAGATAGAGCCTAGCTGACAGAAGTGGGTCACTAGCTAGTGGACCTTCATATCTGTCCCTTGTTTCAATAATGATTTCTGCTTCCTGGTCTGCCACCACGTGAGGAGTTTCTTCTGCACACTCCATCAACTCTGCCACTAGGGTGGACTGAACTTCCTTTTGCTTCATCTCAGTTGTCATCTTGACAAAACAGAGAACTGGCTGTGAGGTGGGCCTCTGAACAAACCTGTGTGGTGTTATTATGATTACACTCATTAATGTGGATGACCCATCGGCATGGTGGGTGAGGTCTGGTCTGGGAAAGTAGAGATGGCTTGCTGAGCCTGGACCTGCACACATTTGTTTTGTTCTTTGTTCCTAATTATGGATGCTGTACAAGCAGTTCCACAGTACAAGCTGCTGCCACAGTAACTTCCATTATAGGATGAGGATGGACTGGAAACCAGACTGAACTAAACAAGCTCGTTTAACTTAAATTGCTTTTGGTTCACACAGCACCACCGCCATAACAACAGCAGCACTGGAACTCCTTGTACTTGATCTTGCTTCCCTAGCCCCAGTCCTGTGATATAAATAAGTCTTTTCTCCCTTAAGCTGCTTTTTACACACACACACCACACACACACACACACACACACACACCACTATAGCAATAGGAAAGAAACTAAGACACCCTCTGATACCATGAGCCAAAATTCATCTGACCTGCCTTGTTTCTGTTGAGTACTTGGTCACAGCAGCCAATGCACATCCTGGTAGGCACCAGGTCAGACAGAGCAGGGGTGAACGTTGTCAACATTCTTCAGTCTGTTTAGTTAGTTATTTCATTGGCATCTATTCATTTATTCTTGATGCGGGATATGAATCCTACGAGTTGAAACATCACCATTAACCCCAACTGCATAAGCTTTTTTTTTTTTTTCTCTGTCGGACCCTGTTGCTCTGGAGTTGGATATGGGTCAAACTTATAAAACCGTGATTAAAACTCCTTCATAATATAAATGTTCCCATGTGGGCTGAAGCTGTCTTTTATGCAGTAGCCACATTACAAACACTGGAGTAGACCAGGACGTACAAGAATACACCATGGACACTAGTATTCTCTTGTTACTATGGAACAGGCCACCCAGAGTGATGGTCTTTACCATCTCCCTAAGTCCTGTGGCCAGGGATTTACACATGCAGACTGAGGCATGAGCAAAAGGGGTCTCTGTGCAGTGGCAGATAGTGCCTGGGGCTGGGCCCTTCATGAAAAGCATTTCCCTCACCCATGACTGGTGTGGCATAAGTTAGGGACCATTCTGGAGGGAACAGTAACCTCACTCACACTCAGCATTCAGAGGCTCCAGCTTCCATCCTCTGTGGAGTACAGGAGTTCCAGTGCACTGGGCAGCCCTCTGCTGTTGGTTCTCAGCAATGTGCAGAGTTTATGTTGGAGTGGCATCTGTCCTGACAGCTGGTTCTGACTGCACATAGTGCATCAGCTAGCCTTTTCCCAGCCAAAGCAGGGTTCTAAATCTGTTTTGTTTGTATGTCGTGTGCTAGTTTATTTGCTTTGGCTTCTTGACACAGGGTCTAATTATACAGCCCGGTCTAGCCTTGAATTCAGAATCTTCCTGCCTCTGCCTCCCAAATCCAAGAATCAGAATTGTATGCCACCAAGCCCATCTGGAATTCTATATCTTTATTGTACCCTGGATCTCTGTGCCAATGCTGCAAAACATATAGTTCCAAAAAAAAATAATGTTTCCCAAGGCAAAACAAGTGAAAATATAGAATTACAAACGAAACCAGTTGTGTGGCAACAGTTACCAAACCATTTAGTTAAACTATGATTTGATAATATCCAGCAGGCTCTAGCAGCAGGTCTTATAAGTACTATAATTTCAAAGTTGTGAGGAGTATAAATATTTAAAGACATTCATCGTAACAATCATGATGTGTTATAAAGAGATTTGTGATTTCCAGCAATGATGAATTCATAAATACCGCTAGCTCTGTTGTGGCTTGTTGCCTACATTCATACTGAAAGGAAATGCTAAATTTCAGTTAACAGCTAGCAGAAACAAAGACGTGGGGGGTTTCTGTGCAGATTGCTTGCCCCTCCAGGCTTGCAGAAGGTTATGTCAAGCTCAGAAGCTCCAAGCGTCTCCCCCATGGCCTCTTCTCAGCACAGTAGCCATGCTCTGACCTTAGAAAAGCAAGATGAGGTACAGGCTGGCCCAAGGTGGACTTTAGGCAAGGAGACTGAAGCTAAAGTGTTATGCATATGAAAGTGACTAGGCTCTGGATATAGGGAAAGAAGGTTCTAGAAGGAAGAAAGCTAAAGACCAAGGTCAAACAAGTCTCAGTTAAAGTGTGTGTGTGTGTGTGTGTGTGTGTGTTCTCTCATTGGAAAGGCTAAGAAAACATTACCCTACTCCACCTCTGCCCCTTCCATCCCCACCCGCTCTATTCTCCCCACTATTCTCTCTATTCTCTCTATTCTCTCTATTCTCTCTCTCTCTCTCTCTCTCTCTCTCTCTCTCTCTCTCTCTTCTCTCTCTCTCTCTTCTACACACACACACACACACACACACATCATCATCATCATCATCATCATCACCACCACCACTACCACCACCATCACTGGGACTCCTAGTATCTGATTTTGCTACCCCAGTCCCAGCCCATGGCCTGAAATGACTCCTTGTTGCCCACAGTGCCCCGCTCCCTTTTCCCTGCCAATCTAGATTTTTACCCAGCAGATAAAAGCTGAATTTTCTGCCATAGCACCTGCTCTGAGCCAGTTGGCCCAGCCCTTCCTTGGGCACTGAGAGAACAAATTAACTCTATTTCTCTTCGTGTGCCTAATCCTAATCTGGGTGAGAGAACTGTGAGTCAGGAGGTGGGTATCAAAATATCTGCTTTTATTGCAATTACAACCTCCATTGGAGGGCGTGGCTCAGATGTTGGGTTCTTGTTCTTCTCCTCCTCTATCATCAGCACTCATCAGTGAAGCTGAGAACCGGCAGGGGAAGGTTGCTGTCTCAGACGCTGACATACTTATCTAGGTTTGCTGCCTGCCATTGATTCAGGAGGTAGAGCCTGAAGAGGTCCGAGAGAGGCATGCACACCTATTAGTGTTCTAGATGTACTTTAGTCTAGGATCATGGACTACGGTGGCCACCCACCAGCCAGATTCTCACCTCATCCCCCTATAGAAAGAAAAAGGAATGTGACAAGACCAGGAATGCTTTCGGGAAATAGCGGAGTCTCCAAAGTCTTATTCAGATCTAAGCAATAATTATAATTTCTCATTATTGTTAATATTAGCATCTTCTTGTATCAAGAGGAAGAAATTTGAGAGGGCTTTTTCTCTTGTAACAGGACACTAAAACATTAATATATATTATATGTATTTTATATATGATATAAAATTATATATTTGTATAATACATAAATAAATATTAATATATACATTTCATTAATCCTCAGTTGTAGAAAGTTTAAATGCATGAAACTGTTACTGTCTGGCCATTTTGACTTACAAAAATGGTGATTTCTAACCTTCAACCGAATGACACCCTCATTCTTACATATAAGATCACTGAGGTCTGGGTAAGTCCATCGACTTATCAGAGATGGAGTGGCCATTAAGCCTTCCATCTGTAGCTTACCCTGGGCTGACCTCACAGTCTGTAGTGGGAGGTACATGGTAAGATGGGCTGCAAGACACCCCAGAAAGACTCCTGGAAGGATGTGAAGCTCATGTCACACAGTATAGCAAAGTCCCTAACTTGTCTCTTACGAGGAGAGAAACAAATGAGAGATCAGTAAGATCAGTAATACAGTAACATAAAGGATAAGCCTCTTGTGCTGGCTTCATACAGTAAATGTTCAGTAAGTATATTTAAATCAGGTAAATCCCCCAGGCTCTGAGGCTTCTTACATCCCAAACAAGAGGAAGGCCAAGGTGTGCCACCTCCAGCCTGTCAGTTGGTCTTCGCTGTTTAGAAGCTAATATGTACATGAGATCTGTGTTAGCCTGCTTTCTGCTAAGCACCTGATTAAGGGCTGAGAGTGGTGATAACTTAGCCTGCTTTCTGAGAGCTCTACTTTGCCACTGTTCAGAAGCCAGCCAGCTAACAATAGAAATCAATGCAGGTGAGGGAGACGCCTCTGAGAAATTTAAAGAAATTCAAGAGATTAGGAGGTGGGGTAATCTGAATTTTTTTTTTCCTGAGCATGAATCCATCCTAGACTCTCATGCCCCACATTCCTAGGGTGAAGGTCTTCCATAAAGTTCCGTCTGACCCATGAGATGGGGCGGTGGGAGCTGCATCCTGGCAAGCTGGTTTTGCCTAGTTTTCAATATAAAGGTCTGGAGGGGTGTGCCCGCTTTTGCTGTAGCCACAGACCAGAGTCAGGTGGGTAATAATCTCTTCTGCAAATTATGAATCTGTTAAGAACAAGAAGCCAGCCTGGATTAAGTGTCTGAATCTGTTCTGCGTTGCTATGGCAAAATCTCCCACAGCTGAGTAACTTTTTTGTGACAGGATCTCTTTGGCTAATGATACTGGTGGCCACGGGGGTTCCAAGCATTATGGTGCCGGCAACCTGGGGAGGGCTTGCTGGCTGCATTACAATAAGGTCCAGAACCAAGCAGGGAATCCTGTGTACGTGCAGAGGCCATGCATTTGGGCTGGCCTTGTACAGCATTCATTTGCATGTGAGGATAGACTGTGTAACCGAATTACTTTTCAGAAGGCCCTACTTTTTGAAGATTCTGTCACCTTTTGTTGAGGGCAAACCACATGAAAACCATAGCAACAGGGTTACCTGGGAACCCTACAGAGGTTAGCAAGGTCTACCCAGGGAGACTGGGGAAAGGAAATAGATTTTCCTTGCTTCAGAGACTCCAAATGTTGTAATTTTTTTTTAAAACCCAAACACTAAACTCTGACTGAGATAGATATACCGTGAAAGAATAACATTAGTACTTTTCAAGCTTATACTTAATATATAACTAAATCCAAGACATAACGTTGTATTACACGAAAGCCAATACAACTATTTGCTGTGAGCATTAAGAATGCTCTCTAGAGCCTGAAGCTCTGAGTACTGGAGATTTGTTAAAACCTGATATAATAGTTCTAAGGTGAAGAGACACTGTCAAAGATCTCAAGGTAATCCTGTGGGTCTCATCCATCACTCTTGATGTCATAGCACAAGAAAGACACTGTCAGTGAGATTTGGTCCCAAAACACTGAATGTTCTGAGAAGATAATAAACATATGTTATGTGTGTGTTTACACTTGGTCTCATCTCACAAAGACCGAGTGAGGGGGTTAACTTGAAATGTAAAATTGAAACAGGAAAACATCAATAAATGTTAAGATATAGTGTCAAGACAAGAATGCACTGGAATAGATGTTATTTGGGGAACTGAAGGGAAGAGACAAGAGCTCATTTTTGTTTTGGTTGTTTGTTGATACGGGGACTCACTATATATCCCAGACTGGCCTCGAATGAAAATTTGATCATCCTGCCTCAGTCTCCCAAGTGCTGAGGTTACAGCTACCATGCCTAGCTTAGAACATAGTTTGGAAAGCCAGAAGAGCCTCGGTGGCTTTATAATTGGAAGAGCTGGCAAGTTTAGCTTATGTTCTCAAATGCCCAAGCAAGAAAGAAATATGAGCAGCGGTATTTATCATCAGGCCGAGAACTGTATCTCAGACCTGCACAACTTCTAAGTGCAGTTCTATGCTCTACATGAAATCTAGCTAGGCACACTTTGGTTGGCAAGGAGCACTGAGAAATTTCAGATAGCACTGAGACAGGTGGAATGGAGCTTTATTTTATTATAAGTAAAGTGATCTCCTATCGCTAAACTACAACGGAAAAGTCACAACCTGTTCTGTCCTTATATGTCTGTCCCAAGGTGCTGAAAAGAATTGGTTCATGCAACACTCACTAAAGCTCACTGTCTTCCAGGCACTTTCTGCTTTGACAAACACTGGAGTGAACTTTCCAAGTCCAGCCTCTGGCTTCTATGAGTGCTGCCTGCAGCCAGCCCATCAGGATCAGCCCAGTTTAGCTACCATCTGGGCTAAAGGGAACTGCCTGACCTGGGGCTCCTGGCATCTGATGACCATTACTGTTGAGTAAAGACACTCCAGCTCCTTATCTCAGTTCAGTTTGGGACAGTGCCACAGGGACATCCTAGCTTCTGTGGAGACTGCGTCACAGATCAGCTTTTCTCTCTCTTCACTGTACTCTTCCCATGATGGTTGCTATTGTCAACCTGATAGGATGTATAATCACCTAAGAGACAATCCTGATCTTGTCAGTGAGGGGGTCTCTAGATAAGGTTAGCTAAGGTTGGAAGACACGCCTAAATGTGGGCAGTAACATCTCATGCTCTGAGTCCCAGAGCATGAGTCCCAGAGTGAACAAAGGGAGAAAAGCAGAGTACCAGCATCCATCTTTCTCTGCCTCCTCTCTGCAGACATAACGTGATCAGCCACCTCACACTGCTGCTACCATGCCTTCCTCACCATCACGGACTGTACCCTCAAACTGTGATCAGGGAACAAAACTCCCTTACTTAAGTTGAGTTTGCTGGGTATTTTGTCACAACAATAAGAAAAGTAATTAGTGCTGCTTTTCTTTCCTACAGGCTTGAATCCTAAAAGCCCTTTCCTAATGAGCTTTAGTCATATCCTCAATGCAAACTCTTGGGAGAAGGAAAAGAGATACTAGGTTAGCTGTTGTAGGTTACAGTCCTGTGACCTCTCCCAGAAGCCACAGCAGAGAGAGGAAGGGAGGATGCTCATTGGAAGACAGGAGGGAGAAGGATACTTGTTTCTTAGTGTTCCAGAGCCTGAGCAGGTCAGTATGCAGCTTCTCTCCCTTGTTTGCCTTCTATGGGAGTCTTGGGCTCTCAAGCCTCTTTCCCTTCTTTCATCATCTTACCTTAGGAAGCTGGAGAAATGGCTCAGTGCTTAAGAACAATTGCTTCTCCTGCACAGGACCTGAGTTCTGTTCCTAGCACCTGCATCAGGTGGCTCAAAACCACCTATCACTCCACCTACAAGGGACCTGACATGCTCTAATCTCCACTGGTATGCACACAGCAAGGCATACACTCACACAGACATATACACATAAATAAAATATAAAAATAAATCTTTAAATTCTGTTGATGTATTTTTAAAACTAACCTTGAGCTGTTTCCTTATATTTAATGAGAGGGAAACAGACTCGGTGACTTGAAAGCACCGTAATTATAATCCTTAGAATATTTAAAGAAATAGTCACGTTCTTTTACATCTTAATCCACAGATTTTAGAAAGCCCCGATTTGTGTGAATGCAAACTAAAGGAGGCCACAACGTCGTACTGCTTGCATTTTCAGTACTGTATTTTAGTAAATACATTTACGTCACCATCATTGAACATTCAATGAGCATCTACCAGATGTAGCCTATAGCACTTGAAAAATCAGCAGGATGGGATGTTGGCATGTTTAAATTTGGCTCAGATTACATGAAGCAAAATGACTGCATAACTTAGCTTAGAAATTACATTTCTACTACATGGCTGTTGTTACTTCTCCTTCTTCCTTTTCTTCACAAGCTGCCAGATGGTGTGCATCAAACCAGACAGCCTGTATTTCTGCAGCTGAGTATCAGGGTCAGTGCAGATTTTTGTGCAATCGCCGTACCAAGGACAGAATAGCACCCCCTACCCACACCAGCACCAGTCACGGTACGGAAGGACATTGGTAGATACAGCAACAGTTTCAAATGCCTATTGAGAATTTCTGGAATAAAAGTCTGTCTTATGCATTTTTAAATCTTTGTTAAAAATTTAAGTTTTAGTTTTAGGTTTTGTTTGTTCATTTTTGAGTTCTGTTTCTGTTTTTGTTTTTGTTTTTGTTGTTGTAGTAGTTGTTTTTTTTCCAGACAGGGTCTCATTATGTTACTCTGGCTATTCTGGAACTCATAGCAGAGAGAGCCAACTGGGTGGCACACATTCTCCAGTAAGGCCACGCCTCCTAATCCTTCCCAAGCCGTTCTATTCACTGAGAACCAGGTATTCAAATATATGAGCCTATCAAATATTTGAATTATCATTCAAACCGCCACAATCATCTTCATTATAAAACTATAGTGGGGGAGGGATGAGAAATATAAGGAAATACACAGCTCCTGTCAGACACATGGCAAACTCTCAGAACATATATCCACTATTAAACTGCGCAAGATTTGAGCAAAGGAAATTTCCCTCAAACATCTCAATGTTGGGTCTCATATGGAACCTTCACCTTGGGGGAGCTAAAAACATTGGTTGTCCACCACATTTAACCAGGAATGGCTCTAAACATCTGGATATGCACTGAGATGATACTCTGTGTGCACACTCATGCACTTGGTACCTCTCCAACACTGACAAACACAGAAAACTGAAAAGTGTCACTATTTATGTTCATATTCTCATACAAAGAAATACAATATTGACAAACATAAAAGATAACTCAGTTTACAGATGAGGAGAGAGCATCAAGATACATAAAGAGGCAGAGTAGTGGGGGTGCATGTCTTTAATCCTAGCACTTGGGAGGCAGAGGCAGGTGAATTTCTGAGTTCGAGGCCAGCCTGATCTACCAAGTAAGTTCCAGGACAGCCAGGGCTACACAGAGAAACCCTGTCTCGAAAAACCAAAACCAAACCAAACCAAACCAACCAACCAAACAAACAAACAAAAAACCAAAAAACAAGATACATAAAGGGAAAAGCAAGATGCAGAATGTTATAATTGATGTAAAATTCATGGATATGTTCACATGTATGCAAACATATACACATATGTGCATAGACAGCTTAGATATGTACATACATGAATATATATGACATCCATTCATAACTATGCACAATATAGAGAGATAGGCAGAGACATATGACTAATATGATGATACATAGGGACATAGATGATAGATATAGACAGTGAGAGAGGACAGACATGGAGATACAAAATCTACATTTCTTAATTTGAGTTCCTCTAGAATCAAACATTGAGCAAAGACACAAGAGTAGTCTGTGTATGACCACAGAATGTTCCACAGGGCACTGGAGTGAGTCGAGGAAAGCCCGTCAACCAGGGGCATTATCTGCCAGGTTACCATCGACAGCAACTGGGTTGCAGCCCTGCTAGGGGGATGCCTAGACAGCCAGGTGTGCAGAACTCACGACTGAGCTCGCTCATGGCCATCAGGCAGCTGAGTATTTATCCCCTAGGTTCCACGTCTTTGGCTGTGGTCCATTTCCAGAGGCACCGACTCTCAGGCGATTCCAACATACTGATAATGTCCGGAGGACAGTCGGGAAAACCTCCAGGCAGGAAGGCCAGGTATGCACAGGAAGCAAGATGCAGTGTGCCGAGGTGAAAGAGGAGGGGATAATAGGCAGGCTAGAAGCTGCTGTTGATGAAGAGGAAGGACAACTGGAAGAGATGAGGAGGTACTTCGGATTGCTGTGCTCCCAAACTCTTTTGAAAACAGAAAATCGGGTGACACCTGGACAACATTCCTACAGTGTCCAATGGCCAGAGCTAGGGGGCAGTGTTGACTGTGAGGATGACAGAAACCTGTCCACAGTGTTTAAAGTCAGGGGTTAAGCTTTCTCTAGGAGCCACATGGCAGAAGGTAGAATCAGGGCTGAGCAATGCCACTTCAGATCTCGACTTCTCTGACTTGACACTTTGCTGTCTTCAGCATGTGGCACTTGCTCCTCATGATCTCAAGATGGCTGCTGCACATCCAGCTAAGCGATTGTGCTTCAAGCAAAAAATGGGGTGAGGAGGACAAAGGGCAGAATCTCCCCTAGCAAGGCTTTGCCCTTTTATATATGAGAGAAAGTCTCTCCAGGGTCTTCTACTCACATCTTAAAAGTCAGAAGTGAGCCTCTGTGACAACATTTACTTTAGGTTGGTCTAGGGAAATGGATCTAACAGGGTTGCCTAAGACTATAGGAAAACACAGTATTTACATTATGGTTTATGACAGTAGCAAAATTACAGTTATGAAGTAGCAACAAGAATAATGCTATGGTTGGTGGTCACCACAACATAAGGCATTGTATTAAAGGGTCACAGCATCAGAAAGGTTGAGAACCACTGCTCTAGAGGATTGACTACTTTATGGCCTCCAAGGCTAAGGAAAGAAAAGAGTTGGAAAGGCTGAAGAATTCAGATTAAAATATCTCTGCTTACAGAGTCTCTCAGGTCAAAATTGTCATTCACTCACGACCTGGGCAAGTATCTGGGCCCACTTCCTCTGCCATTGTGTACCATATCTGCTGCTATTCTCATCAGGGTATGCTTTCAGGTGTCTCTCCTGCAATAGAGACCTTTTAGATAGACATAAGTCTCTGAGATCCCTATACCCAGCTAATCTATTCCATTCTTAGTCACCAGCTTCTGCTCACATCTAGGAAGAGATAGTTTACATCGTGCCCTAAGAAGAGATGGAAAGTCACCAATCCATCTATTCAAAATCACTTTGAAAGACAAGGATAGTAATGAATATATGTTCAGCACTCAGGAGGCTGAGGCAGGAGAATTATAAGTTTGAAGCCAGACTGAACTAAGTAGTAAGTACCATGCCAGCCTGGACCACATGAGATGTTGTCTGCTACCCTCAAAAAATCCAGAGGCATGTTGTGAACTGCCATCTTTGGACATGATGTAGCCATTGCTCTCATGAACCAACTGCAACCATGACTATCTGCATTAAACTTGCATAGGATCCATCTGTCCCATTTCCAGCAGGATGTTGGAGGGCACATGAGGTCCCACCCCTACCTTGAGAAACTACTGGCAATTAAAGGAGGTGAAGTTATTTTCTTCAGGGGGGTATGGTCAGACTTGAAAGTAGAAGGGGAACTTGTTGGAAGGAAGAAGGGGACCAGAGGAAGTAGGAAACCTGTAAGAGAACTGGGGGTGAGTCTGATAAAGATACAGTATATACATGTATGAATGTATCAACAAATACATTTAAAATGACTACTTTAAAAATCCTTGATCATTGAGTGGGGCTGGAGAGATTGGGGGGGAGCAAGCAGGGGAATGGGGAGAAAGTGGAGCTGGAGTAAGAGGGAGAAGGGAAAGGGAAGAAAAAAAAAAATCTTGACCGTGCTGTCCACATTGTCATGGACTTGGTGAACAGTAAGAACATCCTTTCACTACTCCACTGTCCTGTTCTTCTTTTGATTGACACTGGTGGTCTTCTACCATATTTCAAGGCAGGCTACCAAAGTTCCAAGAAGTGACCTCTATTCACTACAATGATATTAGTGATTTATAGAAAGTCAAAATTCCACCCCTCTCAACACCTTATTTCATCCCTGACTACCATTTTAAGGAAGCATACAGCAACCGGCATGGTGCAGAGGCCTAAGTATGCAGCAAAATGAATCATTTGTAAAACCCCAGTAGTCATTTAAGGTGTGAGCATTCTTTCTATGAATTTATCAAGAGGAACTGTTGAGAAGGAGCCACCTTTGGCTGGAGTATATAACTCAAGTTGATGTGGGCCCAAGAAGATTAGGTATTTAATGTTAATGATACCTAAAGATGGAAAAAAACAAAAAAAAAACAAAAAAAAAAAAAACTTTGGGTCCCATTAAAAAGCAGAAGGCAAAATGCAGATCTCAAACATACCAACCCCTTTCCCCCTTTCTTCCTCTGGATCCCTCTCTGCTCATAGTTATTCTTTGTTTTCATACCTTTCCCCTTCCTGTCCCCTTCCCCCACTCCCACCCTTCCCACCTACTGGCATACTTCAGAAAGCACTACTAAAGGCTCAGCACATTTCTACACAAAGTATTAATTTGGCTCCAACATAGATATTCAAATGTATGCAGGGTGCCAGCCCGAAGTTGCTTATTCACATGCACTTCATGTTGGGCTTCACATCAGTGTTCAAAACCGGAAACTCTGGAATGTGCAGCATTGCACAGAGCCCCTGGCAAGGTTTGCCTCTCTTAATTTACTTGCTCAAGGTAGTATCTGCCGCAGGGACTCTTGGGAAGAACAAAGGTCTCTACTTTAGTTAGCACCGTGACCCCGGTGGGCTTGGTTGCTCAATTGCATCTGTTCACCGACATTTGACAGATTTTTATTTTGAGCTCTTCCTGCACCCAGGCACAGCACTGAACCCTGGGGTTTCAAAGATTCCCTCAGATATGCTTAGCCCTCTAGGGCTCAACCCCTGAAGGAGTCTATTGTCCTCTGTATAAGGGACTTGCCCTCTGTAAGAGCCGATCACCCGAAGATCAGTTCTTGTGGAACCTGAGTGCGTGCCAGAATTCTCTGGAGTCCTGGTAAGAGTGTCAGCTTCAATGTAGTCCATGTGGGCTGGAGTCCCAAAGCTTGCAAATCTAACAAGTCCCCAGGTGAGCCTACACTGCTGGCCTAGGGCCACACTTGAGGCAATGCAGTCCTTAGGGTGGGTGTCAGCCAGGAAGAGGGAGCCTGGAGGGGGCTAAGAGAAGCCCTGGGGAGCAATTAGAGGCTGCTTCCTCTCCATTGCAGAAGCCCATGCTTCAGAAACTCCAGTTAAGTCCTTCTTCCAGGCTTTGCCCTCACAGTAAGGCCACAGTAAAGCCTGCTATTGCATTGCCACGAACCAGAGAAGTATTTATTTTTCAGTTGTATGCAGAGTCATCTCAGGAGATGCATGGTTAGAAAGGATGCAGGGGACTACTGCCTAGGAATGGAGCAAAGGAGCCTAATTACTGTTCTTTGAACATTGTACTAGGTGGTTTTTAGTGTCTCCTTGACACAAATTAGAGTCATCTGGGAAAAGAGAAGTCCATGGAAGAATTGTCTAGATCCTATTGGTTTTATGAGCATGTCCATGGAGCATTTTCCTGATTGCTAGTTGGTATAGGAGGGTCGAGTCCACTGTGGGCAGCCCTATCCCTAGGCAGGCATATCTGGGCTATGTAGGAAAGTCTGCTGAACATGCACCAGAAGGAGCTATCTGGTAAGCAGCATTCCTCCATGGTCTCTGCTTTAGAGCCTGCCTCCAGGTTTCTACCTTGACTTCCTTCAGTGATAATCTGTGACCTGGAAGTGCAAAATGAAATAAATCTTTCTTCCCCAAATAGCTATTGTTCATTATGTTTATCTTAGCAGTAGAACGCAGACTAGAACTATCTTCCTTTCTCTTTGCTGTTGTCATTGGGAAAAGGTGTTTGTGTGTGCACCATACCTTCCACTGTTCTCCATGAAGACCCTTCTCACCCCATCCTCACAGCTTGTTGCACTGGCAGAATTCTTAAGGATTTTCAACACAGAAGACACTCAGTAAGTGCTTCAACAATCTTGAGCAGAAACACATACTCTTGATGTCTTCATGTTGTTGTTGTTTCTAAAGATGGGGTCTGATTATGTAACCTTGGCTGGTCTAGAACTCTGGAACTCACTATGTAAACCAGGCTGGCTTCTGCCTCTCTCTGCATTCTGACTGCTAGTATTAAAGGCTTGTGCCACTGGACCCAGTCAAAGCTGTTGACTGTTAAAGCCTGAAGTCAGATTCTAGTAACAAGCTTTTATTTTCACTTCCTCTCCCTGTGTGTGTGTGTGTGTGTGTGTGTGTGTGTGTGTGTGTTGTTGCAGACTTAATTCAAAACCTCTTGTGTGCTAAGGAAGTACCCTTCTACTATGCTACCTCCCCAGCCCTTTTGTTCCTTTTTTTTTTTTAAATAAAGCTGTGTGTCAGGAACCCACTGTATGGGAGCCTTTGTAAAATCAGTGACTTCTCAGTCCCTGTGTGGTGTTTTGAATAGGTTTGGGCTCATAGATTCATGTGTTTGGATATGCTTGACCCTCAGGAAGTGTCACTATTAGGAGACATGACCTTGTTAGAATAGGTATGGCCTTGTTGGAGGAAATGTATCACTGTGTAGGTGAGCTTTGAGTGCTCAAGCTCCACCCAGTGTGGAAAAGGCCCCCTCCTGGCTGCTTTTGGATCAAGATGTAGAACTCTTGGCTCTTCCAGTACCACTGCCATGCATCCCATCATGATGATAATGAATTGAACTTCTGAAACTGTAAGGCAGCCCCAATTAAATGTTTACCTTTATAAGAGTTGTCTTGGTCACAGTGTCTTTTCACAGCAATGAAAATAAGGTTCCCTCAGACTCCAGACATGTGCTATTCTATGAACTAAAGCTGTGAAACAAACAAGACTTTCTGTCTTACTTTTGGTTTTTTTGTTGTTGTTGTTGTTGTTTGGTTTTGTTTTTTGAGACAGGGTTTTTCTGTGTAGCATTGGATGTCCTGAAACTCTGTAGACCAGGTTGACCTTGAACTTACAGAGATATGCCCGCCTCTGCCTCCAAGTACTGGGATTAAAGGCATGTGCCACCAGAATCTGGCTAAATAAGACCTTCTGTAATACTTAACTGCTCTTGCCTTTGGAGGTTGACTTGGAGGTTCTGCTGCTGTAGACTGGACTGGTTCATATCTGGAGGTCACCCTGTTGTCAGAAAACTTAGAATGGTCCTGTAGTGATCAGGCTCTGCTCTGTATGTCCATACTGTTACAGGCATATTTTTATGGGAACAGTAGAGACAGGGACCCAAGTGCTTGTCCCACACTATGTCTTCTTAAATTCCATTAAAAAAAAAAAAAGCCGCCTGTCTAGACCAGAGTGCAGGTAGAGGAAACTGAGGTTACGTTGAAAAGGGTCTTGTTTCCAGAAAGAGAGAAAGGCTGGGCTGCTATGCAATCCATTGCCTGGGCTTTTGCAGGCGACAGAGGAACCTCAGTCAAAGTTGAGCTCTTCCAAGCAACATGCCTGCACTCAGTACACAAACATCCACCCTTCCCCTGCTCTCAGAAAGACAGAACAGCTGGGGAAAGTCAGGAGAAAACAAAGGCACCCAAGAGGAGGGAGCACAGCGGAGTATTTACTGACAATGTTCTATTCATGATCCATATTTAATTCGGGCTCAAAAGGACGCATTTACAATCTGCCAGGCTTTAACTTCCCCACCCTTAAGAGAAGCTCTGCAGTGGCAGAAATACCAAGATTTCTGCCTGTTGCAAAAGCAATGGCATGAGCTGGCAAGGTAAACAAAGGGAAATAAAACAGCAAATGGCAGAGTGTGGAGTTGTTGGGAGATATCTAGTAGGGTGCTATGGGACAGGGTGCGCTTTCATTCTGGCCTCATTCATCATCTTCACTAATGATCTGGAAGAAGGCATGAACAATGCATTGATTATCATCAGAGCAATACTAACTTGGGAGCTGCAGCTTCCACCAAAGATAGGGACTTGAGGATCAGGCAGAAGATACAACCAGCTTAGAGATGGCCAAAGGCACCTAGGAAAACTATACAGCATCCACCAGGAAGGAAGCTAGCTCCCTGCATCCTATCTGGAGCCAACCAGGGTATTTACAAATCAACTAGAAGGACAAACCTTTCCAATAAGAAGGTGTCCCAAGAAATGAGATACAGGCAAGTCATAGCAGGAGAAGGAGAGATCAGACATAGGGATATGAGCAGAGAGCAGGGGCAGGGGAAGCTTGACACCCTTTCCTTTGTAGCCTCTGTCCCCCTAGGAAGCAAGCTCATGAGAACATAAACCCATGATTTTTGTTGATTTGTTTTCGGTTGTATGCCCAGGACCTGGAATTATGCACATACAACACAGACATCCCTGGATAAGTATTTGTTAAATGAATTCAAAACAGAAGAGAGAAAGGTAGGTCATTGTGGAAGAAAAGGGAGTGAGTAGGAGAAGGTGAGTGTAAAAGACAGGGTGATGGGTGAATAGATCAAAGTAAATTGTGTACATGTATGAAAATGTCATAATGAAAATTATTATATGTAATTAATATATACTAATAAAAACATTGAGGGGGGCAAGACGAAAGCACTTGCCATTAAACCTGAGAACCGGAACTTGATTCCTAGAACCCACTAGGTGAAAGAAGAGCATCAACTTGCTTAGTAGTTCTCTGACAGCCACATGTGCATCATGATCAGACCCCACAAATAGATAACATATATATGGATGGATGGATGCGTGGAAGAATGGATAGATAGATAGATAGATAGATAGATAGATAGTTTTGAAAAATTTAAAAGTTGGGCCTGGTGGTACATGACAAAAGAGGCATGCACAGCCAACTTGCAAAGTAAGAACATAAACCTGTTTTTGGCTGTAAATATAATGTAAGGGAGACCTAAGAAATCTTCAGAAATAATGCATGTCAGAATTAGACTTGTTATGAAATTTTGAGAGTTTCTTTTTGTTAAATTTAACTTAAAATAAATAAAAGTAATGTTCCTCTGTTTCCATTTTACATAACTCTGGCATTAGAAGGAAAATAGAGATCAGACGGTGGTGGCACATACCTTTAATCCCAGCACTCGGGAGGCAGAGGCAGGCAGATCTCTGAGTTCAAGCCAGTCTGGTCTACAGAGTGAATACCAGTTCAGCCGGGGCTACATAGAGGAACTCTGTCTTAAGACAAAAAAAAAACTAAAAATACAAATTTAAAAAACAATCATCTAAAGGAAAACAGAATGGAGGAAGGATGAGAAAGGAGAAATGGAATCAAAAGGCAATCAAAGATGCTTCATCTCCATGAGGATTATATCAGCATCAAGATGGAGCAAAAAGAAAGCAAAGAAACAGAGCAGAAACTGGGGGTATAGAGATGTGAAGCAAGGAAGAGCTAACCAAGTTCCCCAGGGAGCAGAGACCCATTTGGTTTTGCAATAGACATTCTACTGGAGGCAGTCATAGTGCTTAGGGTGCCTGACCCTGCTGTCTGGGTTTGGTATGCATTCTGGATTAGCCAGCTCGGTATTTCACATATGCTCAGAGTATACCTTCACATTGCTCCCATTTTAAATATGATGAACAGAGACTGAAGAAAAGGTTCCAATCTGTGGGAGTGTCAATGATCCATTAAACTCACAGGCTTTGTGGTTTTTGTTTGTTTTGTTTTGTGTGTTCTCTACAGTCTTATTCTGCCTCCCAGGCAGTTTGGGGGTGGGGAAAGTACAGGTTAGAGAGAGACTACAGGGGAAAGTAAATAACCAGTCAAGATTTCACAAAGATTCCTCCAGCCTGCCCTCAGGGAGCATGCTCAGACTATTCCAGGAACCACGCCCAGGTTCCCAGGTTGGAGCCTGAGGCTGCAGACTCACAAAGCTCTTCCCTGTGTGGTGCCAGAGGGCTGTAGCTGTAGTCTTTAGTTTTGTATTTCACTTCTCTGGAAACTTGAGTGCGTGCGGTTTGAATATACTTGGCCAAAGGAAGTGGCACTACTAGGAGGTATGGCCTTGCTGGAGTAGATGCGGCCTTGTTGAAGGAAGTATATCACTGCTTAGGTAGACTTTGAAGTCCTATGCTCAGGCTCTACCCAAGGCAGAAGAGACTCGCCTCCTGGTTTCCTTTGGATCAACATGTAGACACTCAGCAACTCCAGCACTGTGTCTGCTTGCACACTACTATGCTTCCCACCATGATAATGGACTGAACCTCTGAAACTGTAAGCCAGCCCCAGTTAAATGGTTGCCTTTACAAGAGTTGCCATGGTCATGGTGTCTCTTCCCAGCAATGAAACCCTAAGAACGTGTATATTGGAGAACACACATATCATATATTACTAACCTCTGTTGTTGGTATTCCTTGAGAGCTTGTTTTATGTCAGGAGCTATCTAGGATAGGCTAAAGCTGCCAGGTGGTCTTCCTAAAAGGTGGTCCACTATTTTTGCATGGTCTTCCATGGGTGAGCTCAATGGCAAGATCCCAAAGAGACTTAATCTCAGGATTGCATCTTTCAGCTGATATGCCTCCTTGTCATTATTAAATTAATATAAAAATCCCTAGGCATTAGCCCACCCTATTGATCAGATTGCCTGCAGATCAACATAAAAATGAACTTTTATGAATTAATGCTGTTTAGATGAATTAGTGATTCTATAGAATTCCTGATTTGATTAAAATAATTTTAGGAAGAAGATTTTAAGAGATAGTCTTATTTGCTTTGCTAGAAAGATGTAATAAAGTTAGAATCAAGAATGTAATGTGTCCACTCCTCATATAGTAAGTAAAGGCTGAATAATAAGAAATATAATGAGCTTTCATAATTACATCAAAAAGAGAGATAGACTTGGGACAAACTTATGTTTAAGGAAAAATAGTTAGTCAAGGATATAGCCACAGGTGTGCACTATGATAAGGCAAGGCCATGTAAAAACTGTTTCTTTGAACTTATAATGAGCATATTAGAAGGAAACACTGCTTTGAACTTAATATCAACATTCTTCTTTTTTTTTTTTTTTTTTTTGATTTTTCAAGACAGGGTTTCTCTGTGTAGCCGGGCTGTCCTGGAACTCACTCTGTAGACCAGGCTGGCCTCGAACTCAGAAATCCGCCTGTCTCTGCCTCCCAAGTGCTGGATTAAAGCGTGTGCCACCACCGCCGGCTAACATTCTTCTTTAACTCCCATTTATGTAACATTTTATCTCTGAGCTAATTTTCTAAAGAACTTTTTTTCTAAGGTATAAAAAAGTCCAGAGAAAAGAAATAAAGTTGTTGGTTGGATGGTTTGGCTTGGAGGGATTCTGTACCATCCATCATCCATCCATCCATCCATCCATCCATCCATCCAAATGTATACTTTGTCTGTACATACGTGTAGAGGTATATGTGTATGTATGTAAGCGTGCATGAATACTTGTGGAGTTGATTGAGACAGATAGTCCGGCCCACCCAAAGTGTTTGTGTGTGAATGTATATGTGCCTGTGCATAGTTATTTTCCTTTCCTTCCTCTCTGGTTCACAAAGAGTTAACCAGCCTAGTTAAAGAGGGTTCTGGCTCCTTGGACAGAGAAGGGAGTGGTAGCAATAAAATTTTTATTTAACTCTCTGCTGCTAGGCAACAGGTGTTAATCTCCCAAGCCAGTGACTTTTAACCATAAAATAACAAAAATATTTTTAGTATTTTAAAAAAGTTCTCAGCAAGCATTCAGTATAGTTAGAGGGCTAAAAGGCCAGAGACCATCAGTCTTTAAAGCTACCACTACATCCAACTCTGCATCCCACTTCAGCCTGTTCCAGGCTGGGCAGGCTCCTCGAAGTCTTAGGGTTCTTTTGTTGTGAAAAAAACCACCATGACCAAAACCCAACTTGAGAAGGAAAAGGGTTGTATCATCTTAGAGCTTGCAAACCATCATGTACGGAAGTCAAAACAGGAACCTGAAATCAGCACAGAAGCCATGGAGGGGTGCTTCTTACTGATTTGCTCCTCATGGCTTGCTCAGTCTGCTTTTTTATATCACCCCAGAACCACCTGCTCAGGGGTAGCCCCACCCCCAATGGGCTGGGCCCTCCCCCATCAATAACTAATTAAGAAAATGCACTGCAAGTCCCACAGGCAGCACAGCAGGTGACACCTTTAGCATGGAACCTCAAAGGTGACAGAGAGTTCTTTCAATTTTGTTCACCTCACATTTAAAACAAAACAAAACACCCATTGTCCTGGGCAACTCTTTGCATTAAGCTACTCTGGGTTCCTTGTCACTTTTGCTTTATGGAATTTAAAATAATTGTTTGTTTTGTCTGATACTTACTGTTTTGTTAAGTTCCCAAGGGAAAAACGCCAACTTCTGTTAAAAATCTTACAAGGCTGATTGACTACTAGAGCTTTAGTGATTGTGGAGGGTTGGAATGTTGCAGACCCAGAGCCAAATTATCTTTGGCTATCTTTATCTGCCTTAATAGACATTTATTACCCAACTCTGTGTCTGACTTAATACCCCTTTGACTATCCTTTTGGAATGCTTTAACAGACCACTAACTTCCACCAACCCTCATGCTAGGGGTCATCAGACAATATCTAAGATCCGTTGCAGAGGTTTCCCTACATACATGTCCTCTACCAATGTATTTGAAAAGATTTAGGACTTTCCTCTGTTCTGTTACTATAACACTGGGTAATTAACCATTATGTGTGTGTTCCTGACTGAGCCATTGAAGTTCCTTCCAAGGATCCCAGATGTGTCAACATGGTGCCGTGTGTCAGGATGGTCTTGGGCCTTACTTCTGTGACTGTGCACCTGGATTCCTTGGAGACCACTGTGAACTCAACTTTGATGAATGTGCCAGTCAGCCAGGTCTCCATGGAGATCTATGTGTGGATGGAGGAAACAGCTCCTACTGTGTCTGCATGGAGTGGGTTCACAGGGACACACTGTGAAACCTTGATGCCCTTTTGTCGGTCAAAACCTTGTCACAATGATACAACATGTGAAGACACTGTTGACAGCTATATTTGTCACTGCTAGCCTGGATACACGGGTGGCCAGCGTGAGCCAGACATAAATGAATGCAGTAGCAACCCCTGTCAGTGTGTGTGGGGTGAAGATGAGCTGAGCTGTCCTCAGAAGATCTATATGAACACATTGCTGGCCTGCCTTTCTCCTTCAAGTACCTTGGAGCCTCAGGCTATGTTTGTATCTGTCAGCCTGGATTCACAGACAGGAGCCAATTATAACTGTCCTCTGAGAGGCTCCACCCAGCAGCTGACCAAACCAGATGCAGAGATCCACAGTCAAACATTAGACAGAGCTCAGGAAGTCTTGTGGAAGAGTTGAGGGAAGGATAGAGAAACCCGAAGGGCATAGAGACTCCACAAGAAGACCAACAGAGTCAACTAACCTGGACTCTTGGGGGCTCACAGAGACTGACCCACCATCCAAAGAGCATACGTGGGCTAGATCTAGGACCCCTGTACATATCCAACGGAAGTGTAGCTTGGTCTTCATTCTGGTCCCCCAACAACTGGAACCTGCCTGTCGATCCTGCTCCTCTAACTGGGCTGTCTTGTCTAGCATCAATGGAATAGAATGTTCCTAATCCTGCAGTGACTTGACATACCAGGATGGGTTCGTTCCCTGGGAGGGACCTCCCTCGTCTTACAGGTGCAGGGAAGGAGAATGGAGGAAGGGTCTATTAGGATTAGGAGGGGGGGATGTGATTGTGATGTAAAGTGAATAAATTAATTAATTGATAGGAAAAAATAGAATTTTTTCACTTGATCCCTAGATCATGCATTCTGGGGTGCTCTCCTTGACAGTTAGTAGCATATTGCTGGGATGGAGGAACAAGTTCTTTTATCTTTGATATCATTCTTATGACTAGGGAGTGTATTCAATCCTTAATGGACTTTCATACCATTAAGGTATCTAGCTCTTTGGAGTCTTAAGCCAAAACAGGCTCTTCCTTAAGTTACTCATGGTCACGGTGTTTCACCATGGCAACAGAAAAGTCAATAAAATAAAGCAAATAAAGGTGATATCAGAGATAAGAGATATTCAACCCTTCTAGCTCAACATTATGGAACTGTCAAGGAAAACATCCCAGAATGTATAATCTAGGGATCCAATGAAATAAACCCTATACCTAGGTGAGAAGGAACCCTGTTGAGAATACACACACATACAGGTTGATCACCATGTCTTGAGTAGCCCCTCTCCATATCTCTGTCATGTGCAGGACGAACCTGAGACACAGCAGGTATGAAAACACATGGAGCTGCTTCCCAATGCAGCACATGAGGCTCATCTGAAACACGCATCTTCTATGGAGCATACAGAAGCCTGCAGTTTTCAAAAAATAGAGATTTAAGGAAGAGGGAAATTTGGGGGTGGGGAACTACCATTTGCTACTCCAGATGTTTTTATCTTTGGTAATTGTGCTAATTCAACTTACGAGTATCTAGAAAAATGGATAAAGATCATTTAGCTTACGTGTCCCACAATTGGGGAATATTTAGTTCAAAAAAATTCATACTAAATCAACTCTAGATAGTGGAAATAAAACTCATGAATGGGCAGCCTACTATACTTAGAGTTTTAAAACATCTCAGAAAATAAAAGATAAAATCACTAATTTATGAAAATTAATATTTCAGAAACCATATCTGTGTTAAAAAGGAGATGTTAAAAACTATTAAACTTAATAAAGAAACTCTAGAGGTTGTCTCAGAACTAGAGACAAATTCTAGACTCTATTTATGTGTTCTCAATTCCCTCCCCTAATTCTCACTCTTTGACCTTGCCCCCCGCTTCCATCTTGATCTCTGAAGGGGATACAAAATTCTGTATCAAAGGAAAGATTGTTATGGTTCATTTTAGAATAAAACCTACAGGGAGGAGAGATTCTATATGAATATTTCATATATTTCAAAGCTTCCATTTGTAAGGACGCCTGCCTCTGGTGAAATATTTATTTTTATTAATTATTTGTATGTGTGTGTGAGTGTATGTGTATGTGCATGTGTGTGCAAGTGCCCACATATACCAGAAGAGAGCATAAGATCCCTCTGAGCTGAAGTTACAGGCATTCTTGAGCCATGGATATTATGAGCTACATGATGGGATACTGGGATTCAAATTTGCATCCTCATGACAGAACAGCAAGCTCTCTTAACCACTGAGCCACCTCTCCAGCCTCCTGGTTAGCTCTTAAACAGGGAAATATAGTAACCTAAATCTGCATAACAAGCCTTTCATTTAGTCTTACTTTTGCTGGGCCTTTCTTACATCAAAATCATACAGAGATGCAAAGTTCACATTTTTGTTTTAACTGAGAAGCAAGCTCACTCTAAGTTAATATAATGATGTTACACATATATGCAGGATAATTGTTTTTTATGTATCATTTTGAGTATAAAACAGCATGGGGCAAACTCCCTATGCCCTTGAAACTCATGAACATACCAGAATAGCAAAACATAAAGCCACTTTGACTCATATTTTAACTTATTGTGAACTAAAATTGAAATTCTCAGAATGGCTAATTTAAGAAGTATGAATGAAGGGACTAGAGAGATGGCTCAGCAGTTAACAGCACTGGCTGCTGTTCCAGGGGACTGGGGTTCAAGTTGCATCAACCACATGGAAGCTCACAAATGTCTGTAGCTTTAGTTCCAGGGAATCCAACATTCTCACACAGATATACATGCAGACAGAATACCGATGCACATAAACAAAAAAAAGTATGTATGTATGTCTGTATTATATTCACATATATATATATTATATATACATATGAAATATAAACGTTTGTAGGCTCTGAAGAAGGATAGGAAGAGGAGAAAAAAGAGAAGGTAGGGAGCAAGAACTTTTTAAAGATCCTTATCTTGGATGGACCAAGACAACATACAATTGGAAACGCCTGAGATTGGAGTTGGGAAAATATGGTCCTTTTAAAAGCAAGCAAACAAACAAACAAAGCTGGAGAGTGGCTTAGAGATTAAGAGCACTGACTGCTCTTCCACAGGATCCAAGTGTGGTGCTTTAAGAATTTCCAGGCCAGCCAGAGCCTAACAGTGATACCCTGACTCAAAAAATAAAAATTAAAAAAAAAAACCAAAACACACACACATATATATATATATATATATCCCATGCTCTTGATTAAATGGTATCTAAGGGTCTGTAAGGTGGCACAGTGGGTAAAGGTACTTGTTGCCGACCTGAGTTCAATCTACAGACCTACATGGGGAAGGAGAGAATCAAGTCCTGCAAGTTGGCCCCACTCACCCACAAACACACACAAAGCGACACATGCTTATTGACACGTTAATGATTATTTAAGGTGCTCTATGGTATAGTTGACTAGGATAAAGAAAAACTAAACATTTATGTTTTGTTAATAAAAAGCAAATGGACAACATTAGGAAGTGACTTACTGGGGTCCTATTTCCCTTTCTAAGTATAAAATAAAAATAAAATTAGGGCTATGCCCACAAGAATCTATAGAATCCTGATTTCTCCCAAATCTGACTTCCTTTTTTTTTTTGGTTTTTTGAGACAGGATTTCTCTGTGTAGCCCTGGCTGTCCTGGAACACACTCTGTAGACCAGCCTGGTCTCGAACTCAGAAATCCGCCTGCCTCTGCCTCCCAAGTGCTGGGATTAAAGGCGTGCACCACCACTGCCCGGCCTGACTTCCTTTTTTAAAGAGTATTTCTTATTTTATGCCTATGAGTTTATCTCCTGCATGTTTTCTGTGCATCACTTGCATACTTGGTGCTGAAGGAAGCCAGAACAACACATTGGATCCCATAACTGGAGTTACAGATGACTGTGAGCCATTGTGTGGGCGCTGGGAATTGAACCCTGGTCCTCTGGGAAAGCAGTCAGTACTCTTAACTGCTGAGCCATCTCCCCAGACCCGACCTTCCTTTTTTCTTTTCTTTTAAGAGTTATTTATTTATTTACTTACTTACTCACTTGCTTACTGACTGTATATTTGGGCTCAGTCTGTATGAATACCTACAGGTCAGGAGAGGGCACTGAATCTCATTATACATGGTTGTGAGACACAATACAGGTGCTGGGAGTTTGAACTTAGGACTCCTGGAAGAGCAGCCAGTGCTCTTAACTGCTGAGCCATCCCTACACATACACACACACAACACACACACACACACACACACACGCACACACACACACCCTACTTCCTTTTTGTATTTCTTCCTATCACTGTCATTAATATTTGGTGCCAAGGAAAAGATGATCTTGTCAGAAGGGATTTAAGGTGGTATTGTATTATCTGATTTTTTTCCCATTTCTTTTCCCAAATTCAAATCTAGTAGAACTCTAAAACAATAGGACAAATGAAATTATTCGTCCTAACTAAAATTTACAATCATTTAGCTATTGAAGAACAATCTTTCCTAGAGAAAACTGAAATTAAAAGGTAATTTAATTTCTTTCAAATTATCCAAATATAAGTAACACACTTACAAAGTACAAATCACTATATATACAGGGGACACATAGTCAGTATAGTTAAAACATAGAATTGCTGTTTGGTTAAATTCCTGTTTTTCTTCAACTGCTATCTATTCTTCTGTAGGCCCTGCTGTGTTCCTGACTATTTCTCTAATATGTCTGTATATTTAAATGTCATATGTAAATGTTAGTTCTGATAAAGAGGGCAGGAGGAAAGGCAACGTAGATCATCATGGCTGATAATTTAAAGTGATCCAGAGATTACTTCCTTAATGACCTTGCCAACTGTTTATCTCCTGAAGACTGGCTTCCTGCCTCCTCAATCTCATCTTTATCAGCTCCTAGAAATAAAGTTCTTAGCACCATGGGACATTTGGCCTCCATTTGCATCAGATGTGATGCTTGGCCAGTGGAGGCCACTGTGAATTGAAGTCCCAAGGAAAATAGTTGAGCTGGTACTAAAGATTCTACAAGGCTGTTGACTGAGTAGGCCTGTGATCGTGGGACACTGGAAAATCAAAGGTCCAGCTCAAGTCACCTTGAGTTATTTTTATCCCCCTTAATAACCTATTCATTATCCAAATCTGTGTTTGACCCAATATCTCTGTGATTTCTGGAGCACGCTGATGCACCATTTGCTTTCACCAAACCCAACGCTTAGAATGTCATTGGAAACATCTCAGGCTTGTAGCAGAAGCTCCTCTGCTTTGCTGTTCCCATCTACATGATATTTCCACTACTTTAAAGGTGCCTTGATTTATGACTTTCTTTTATTCTACTGCTATAAAAACTCCAAGAAACTATTACCACATTGGAAGAGCGACCTGAGTCCCTGTTCTCAGACCGTGGTCACTCATAGTTGACCCCAGCATAAGCCACCTCTTACTCCCTTTGAGGTGAAAGCTGGGCTTTTGAATCAAAACCATGAATCACCGAAGGATGTGTATTTTAGCCTGGAGGCTCACCATCATCTATGGAGGCAGCAGGAGCCTAGGAAGAAACACTTACGAACAGACAGATGTTTGCTACAGCTGAAAAGAATTGGAGAAACACCAAGAAACACTCTTGTGGCACCCAAGGGTGTTCTAGTTCCTGAAGCTAAGGAGTTTCTTCCCCCAAATTATTTACTTTATTTTTTTTCTTTTTATTTCTGTTCTCTGTGGGCATGTCTGTCTTCCTGCCTGCCTGTCTGTCTGTTTCTGTATGTGTGTATACATATACTCATGGCATGTATGTGGAAGCCAGAGGGACAACCTTTGGGTATTGGCTTTCTCTTTCTACGATATGGAGCCCTGGAGTTTGTATTCAGATCATCAGGGTTGACTGCAAGTGCTTTTGCATACGGAGCCATCTCATCCACCTTTTTCCTAATTTTTAAGCATTGTTTTGTTCTGTAATTACATGTGTCTCAATGTGAGCATGTACCCCTAAGTGCAGGTGCCCCTGGAAGCCAAAAGATAGTTGGATCTTCCAGAGCTGGAGTTACAGGTAGCTGTGAGCTGCCCAACATGAGTATTGGGAACTGAACTCCGGTCCTCGGAAATATCTTTTAACCCCTGAGCCATCTCCCTGGCCCCACTATTTATAACTTTTTAAAACAAGATTATCTAGGCTTTAATTTGAAGAATCAATATAGAAGAGCTTCATGGGACAGTAGGAAGTCACAGCTTCTGCTAATCTTCATTCTGTTCTCCTCTATAAATTGCTAAGATTGACTCTGTCTCCAAGGTTGGTACTCAAATAGTGAGTGCTTGAGAATTAGACAAGGAAAACCTCGAACCTTGTCTAAAGGGGGCTGAAGGTTGCTCTCTATAAATCCAGAAGGCAAGAGAAAGGCACTTTCTAAAGCCTTCTCCAAGTAGAATAATGCTCAATATCTTTTTTGCTGTTTGTTGTTTTGAGAGCCACACACATACTCTGTTAAAAGCTCTGAGTCTTCTAGTGCCCAAACTGACTAATGTCACTCAAGCTAGTACTTCCCAAACAAGCCCTAAAAGATTTATTCTCAGTAACACTACCAACCCAGGGGCTCTGTATTCCAGAGCACAGACTTCAGAAAATGTTCTCCATAAATATGACTAATTCAGATAATAGCGTGAGTTACTGCCTACATGAGAGACCTGAGCCTCCAGGCCTCCAAATTGAAAATACCCTCCTCCCAAGTTCCCTTTGGCAGTGAGTTCTACAGTTTCCTACTCTAAAGGCCTTCTAAGGGATGTGCAGTTATAATGGGGTTAGGCATTATGTCAGGTAGAAGGAATAACTCATTAGCTAGCTAAACATTAGCAATAATTAGTTTATCTAAATAGCCACTCACCACCCATTGATTCTGAATGGAGAACGAGTCCCCCAGGAATGCTCTCCATGAGTGGAGTGAGGTAAAAAAGGGTCTTAGCATGGAATACTGGCTTGGCCTATACCGTAGTGTAGTAGAGCAATGTGATTCCTAACCTTTGCTCTGCTAATGACCACTGGTGTTTCTTTGTTCCTTCGTATCCTAAGTTTTTAAAAGCATTGTCTCTCTTGCTGGCTGGCAATATGGTTCAGTGCGTAAGAGTACTTGTTGCCTCACACGCATGGACCTGAGTTCAAATTCCGAGCACCCACTAAAAATAGACAAAAGCAGGGAGGAGAAGCAGAGGCAGAAGGATTACTGGCACTTACTGGCTACTTCCAGGACTAGTGAATGATCCTGTCTTAACAGAACAAAGCAGAAACTGGCAAAACAGGACAGCCAATGTCTTACCTTTAGCCCTCTGTACAAGTATAGTTGTAGACACATGCAAATATACATCACACACATACACAGAGAGAGACAGAGAGAGAGAGGGAGGGAGGGAAGGAGGAAAGGAGGGAGAGAGAGAGAGAGAGAGAGGAGAGAGAGAGAGAGAGGAGAGAGAGAGAATGGTATCTCAAACACCAACTGTGTAGTTCCATTTGTAACTTTACTCTCATGTTTGCTGACCTGTCTTTCCCTCTTGTCAGACAACGCTTCCCCCTACTCCAGCCACAGGCATTGTAGAAAGAGCCTCCATGATCTTCTGAAATTCTGCCTTTTTGTTCCTAATAGTTTGTAAGTCCTGGACCAACTTCAGCCATCACGAACTTCCCTGGAGGTATTCGCTGTCCCATCAGAGTCAGCAAGTCCAGTCCAGGACAAGGAAGGTAGTGGGGAAAGGTGGCCACCAAAGCTATTAGATTTAAATCTGTATGCCGCCAGAAGCCATTTTTCCAGCCACAGAGAGAAAGCTTTGATTAGAATGTGTCCCCAACAGTTCATAGGCTGGGAACTTTACCCTCAAGTGGTTATAGCAGGAGAGGGGAACTTTAAGAGAGGCCTCATACTTAACATCAAATTGATGCCATTATTACAAGAACATGCCTCATACAAAGCTGGCTCTGTGTTCTCCACGCCCCTCCCTCTGATTCTTCAGCCATCGGACATCTTCTACCATTGGATAGGATTCAAAAACAAAAAGGCTCTTGCCAGATGTAGCCCTTTCCAACTTCTGGGATGTTGTTCATCACAACTTCCCATTCTGTAGTCTCTATGGTAATAAGTTCCAACAGGTAAGACTTTGACCCATTCTGTAGTCTCTATGGTAATAAGTTCCGACAGGTAAGACTTTGACCCATTCTGTAGTCTCTATGGTAATAAGTTCCGACAGGTAAGACTTTGACCACATTACTGACATTGGAGGTGAAGTTCTTTTTAGGGAGACTGCACTGAGTCACATAGGATGGTGTGTTGGTTACTTTTCTATTACTGTGATAAAAGACCATGGCCTGGACAACTATAGAAGGAAGAGTTTGTGCGGGCTTATGATTCCAGAGGGTTAAGAGCCCACAATGGCAGGAAGCATGGCAAATGAAGGCTGAGAAACTACCACAAACAGGAAACAGGGAGAGCATACTAGAGGCAGAGTATGGCTATGAACCCCACCCTCCCCCCAAATGATGTACTTCCTCTAGGAAGGCCACACCTCTTAAACCTCTCCAAACACTACCAACAACTGTGGGACCAAATAGTCAAAAGCATGAACCTATAGGATGAGCCATTTCTCCAGATCACCATAGATGGTTAGTTTTTGGCCTCTGTGCACTTGATGCTGATAGCATCTTCCCCTGAGCTGAGATAGCCACACATCTCTCCAAGTGCTGGCTGTGCCCTGGAAAGGGGGCAAAAATCCCTCCCCATCCTCAGGTGAGGAGCCCTAGTGTAGAGCATGAAGCTTACACTCAGAAAAGGGGACAAATGGGACAGGTGAGGAGAGAGTGTCCTGGTGACATTTAAGGCCTCGGCGCCAGCTGTCCCTAAGGCTCAACTCACTTCAGTTCTTCCTGTGGATTGATTTCATGAGCCAATTAGCTCCACTGTTTTCCTCTAAGCCGGTTGAAGTTAAATTTCTTAGTTGCACACAAGAGTACTCTGTTAATCTATAATTTCCATTAGGATTTCTGACAAACTGCAAATAGCTCGCTTTCTTTCTGCTCGGCGCCTCCTCCCTTCTCCCTCCTCCGGCAAGTCCTTGACTATCTTCGCAGGACCTGGGAGCCCCAGTTGCCTGTTCAGCCAGAGACCAAGAACCATGAGGCTTGAATGGAGACTGTGGAAGCTGAACTGAATCCTGAGAGCTGTTAAGTGAGTGGACCCACCCTCCCCATACTCTACCAGGGCAAACCACAACAGCTGCTGGTGAACACATCAGTTTATTTGGTTTTTTGTTGTTGTTGTTTTACTTTGATAAATTAGATAGATGATAGATAGATAGATAGATAGATAGATAGATAGATAGGGCCGGGCAGTGGTGGCGCACGCCTTTAATCCCAGCACTTGGGAGGCAGAGGCAGGCAGATTTCTGAGTTCTAGGCCAGCCTGGTCTACAGAGTGAGTTCCAGGACAGCCAGGACTACACAGAGAAACCCTGTCTCAAAAAACCAAAAAAAAAAAAAAAAACACCAAAAAACAAAACATAGATTGATAGATAGATAATAGATAGATAATTTATATTTGTATAGATATGCACATACACTTAAATGCTTTGTTTTATTTTGAAGACAAACAGCCAGGACTACACAGAGAAACCCTGTCTCAAAAAACCAAAAAAAAAAAAAAAAAAAAAAAAAAAAAAAAAAAAAAAAAACAAAAAAAAACAAAACAAAAATAGATCGATAGATAGATAATAGATAGATAATTTATATTTGTATAGATATGCACATACACTTATATGCTTTGTTTTATTTTGAAGACAAGTCTTACTATGTAGCCCAGCTTCATACATAACCTAGGATAGCCTTGAATTCTGAATCCAGAGGTGGATCTGTATCCTGAGTGGGCTGTGTACCAGCTGTGTACCACTGTGTTCCTAACTGAAGGGTATGTGAAGGGAACTGGGAAATAAGAAAACATTTTTTCTTAAATTTTTTTTAAGAATTATTTATTTATCTATGTATGTGAGTACACTGTCGATGTCTTCAGACACACCAGAAGAGGGCATCAGATCCCATTTCAGATGGTTGTGAGCCACCATGTGCTTGCTGGGAATTGAATCAGGAAGGCTGGAAGAGCAGTCAGTGCTCTTAACCTCTGAGGCAGCTCTCAGCCCGAGAAAACATTTTTTCTTAATGATAGTAACAGCCTACGGAAAAAAAAAACGAAAGAAACAGGAAGTTGATATTTCAAGGTCACAAGAAGACTATTGAATGACACACACACACACAACAACACACAAAGTGGCTATTGGCTATTTGCAATATCTGGAAACATCTCCCTCTCCCTTACACACACACACACACACACACACACACAAAAGAGACAAGAGAGGAGAGCGAGGAGATAGAGAGAGAGAGAGAGAGAGAGAGAGAGAGCACTTAGTGCCTTGCAAGGAGAACTTTCCTAGCCAAGGTTCTTCAGAGCTTTAGAGTGGGAGCTGAGGGCCAAGGATTCAGACTGGATATACCAGGGCAGCAGTGAGGTTAATAAAGCAAAACAAAACTGGGATACTTCCAAGATAGCCGGTGAGAAGATTTTCTTCTAAGCCCTCTTGCTGGGTGGGGGGTGGGGGTAGAGGGTGGGGTGGCTTTGCCAATTCATCTTCTTGCATCACCCTGAAGAGCCTGATGCTCCAGGAACTAAAGGCTTAGAGCTTTATGCCAGGCAGCCCTAGAACCCTGCTTCAGAGCAAGCAAGCCTGCTTCTTTTCTGATTGGTCAGTGATGGTACTTTACTGGATATTAAGTGTTCTGAATATCACACCTGTAAAGGGAATCCAAATCCTGAGGGAGTTGTGGAAGACTAGGCTGATTTAATCTTGCTCTGAAATGCAGCTGACTTGCTGCCAGTTCTTTGCGGGGTGCACTCATTCTAGAAGCAGTTTGAATGTACACTCAGTGATGAAATAGCCTGGGCTCCTGCTGCAGGGCTCAGGGAGCAGGTGCAGTAGCAGGGAGAAGATGTGTGTTCAGAGCCATGGGTAGATAGAGACCTGCTCCTACCAGGAGGCTGAGACAGTTGTCCTTTCCTGTGGAAGTCAGGCTATGGCTCTGTAGTTTTCTGGGGAATTGGGATGGATTGGGCAGGCTGCAGTCATGCCCCTTTGGTCCCTCCTGGCGGGCACCCGTGGGAAGTTCACAGTCTTCCTGACTCAGAAGAAGCTCACCCAACTCCTTGTCCACATCCCAGCTTTGTATGACTCACTGGGCCACCAAGGCCACATGTGTACCAGGGGACTCATGCAATCAAGTACAGCTAAATATAGACCTGAGGGGAGTGTTATAGCTATTTCCTAGCATTGCTCTTACTCTGTCTAATTTAGGCAAAGCAGAGCTATGCCAGCATCCCTCCTTAATTCAGCGGATGTTCAGGTCAAGGAGAAATGAACCAACCATTTTAAATCCACTGCTGTTGAGAAGGCAAAGGAGGTGGCTGTGGATAATGGTGAGCAAAGTTCACTTGGACCAAAATAGAAGAAAGACCAGCAAATGACCCTTCCATAAATACCCTCTCTCCTTCCTGAATCTTCCACACTGTGGCCCTGTCCCTCTGCTGTCCTGTGCTTTATTAAAGCAGGATCTTGTGTTCATTCCACAGTCAACCATTAGCTGATAAGGCTTAACAACCCAGTAGGTATTTGCATTTTAATAGAGAATTATTGAGAACTGAAAAGCTTCAGGGTCCGCAAGAGCAAAGCAAAGAATTGGAGGCTGTAGGGTGATGTTTCGGGGAGCAGAAAGCTGAGCAGGTCATTCTCAAGTTTCCCCGTGTTTATTTCATTCCCTTGCCAATGGCCACCGCTTGTCTGGACCTTCTGACATCCTCCCTCTTACACAGTCCCATCTCACAGGACACATTTGCTGGCTGCGACTTGTTTGCACACTTGCAGAAGGAAGGTTGACTTTGATCAGGAGAAGGGGCGAGTAGGGTGAATTGAGAAGTATGTGGATGGATGCTTAAGTCATGATAAGAAAACTGAAATAGAAAAGGTAAGAACCTTTACGGAAAAAAAAAAAATAGATGCATGGAGAATATGGAGATGGCTAAGCGCTTGGTTAAGAAAGGTCAATTAACTTTTAAAATAGGAATGCTGTTCTAGTTTGTGAGGAGTGCATCCTGGCACTGGAGACAGCCTCAAGCAGAAGAGCAGAGTCCTGGGGGAGGGATGGCAGCACATGGGAACTGTCAGTTACAACAGTGATATCAAAGGTGACCCACGGTCCACTCCGAGTAAGTAAGTCAGCCAGGGCCTCTGCAGCAGGACCACAGTGCAAGCTCACCTTCAAGCTAAAGCAGCTCTCAAATCTTGTAAAAGGATTCGAAAGCTTTCTGTTGGTGATGCTGTATGTCTTTCGTGTGTATTGCCATTATTATCGGTGTACTGCAGTTCCATCATCATCTGCAGAACAGAGGTAGTAATGGAGCCCACCAGAAATTCTAAGAAGTGGCTGCAATTTCTACCCCTTCTGGAATCCATTCCCCTCACAGTGTAAGTCTTGGAGCTCCTCACATCAGGAATTAAAATCTGTCTCTTCATTCCCTTAGTCTGGGTTATCCTTGGAAATTGTCCTGGGTCAAATGAAAATGCATCAGAAAGGAGTGTATCGGATTTGAGTCCCAGCCTCCAGGGTTCAAGTATGGCATCCTTGAAATGGCTCTCCTGGCCCAGACCCTACCAGGAGGGCCAGCTAGAGCTAACTTACTGGAGAAGACCAGATTCTAAAACAAGTAAATTGTTTCAGCAGAGAACTTTCCAGAGCTGCCAGCTCCCTCCATCCCCTCCTCGCTGCAGCCCAGATGCCCACAGCCAACAGGCAGCTGCCCTGGAAGCAGAAGGGCCCAGCCAATCATGAATGAGGGAGCAAAAATAAATGTTCTCTGCTGAGAGTTTATGGCTGTTACCCAGTCTCAGTATAATAGATAAGTGTTACAGTAACACTTCCACTGCAGACGGAAGCATATAAATGTGCAGAACTTCTCCTGGTGCCAAGACCAGGATCCACCCTCCTTAAATGTTTCTTGTTACTGTGGTTGTCACGGTGGCACGGTCAGAGCATGCCCTGGAGTCTGATTGTTTATATATCTGCCAGGTTCTCCTATATAACTAGCAGCTCTGGGGTGATGGGAAATCTGATCCCATTCATCCTGCATGATCTATTTCTCCATATTCAGGAACATATAATTCAACAGGGAGATTGACAGCTACATAAAGCCTGCAGCAGGGGCTGGAGATAGGAAGCGTCCAAGAGTGCTGAGTACGGAGCTAGCAGAAAAGTCGATGTCATGTACTGATAGAGCTGACGACGGACAGCAAACATCCCTTGCATCAGGGCATGTGTGAACAGGCAAGATGGACCTGAACAGAGCTAGCCTTCTCCTGCGCCAGGCGAAAACATGGTCAGGGCAATGAAGGGCTGCTCTAGCTGTTTTATAGCCTAGCTGTGGCTCCTGCTTTCAGGCTCCCTCTCTCTCAGGAGGCTAACGGGCACATGATGCAAAAACTAATTAGAGCAAGCATGGTGCCCAGAATAAGCAGCCTATTAAGAGAATGTGAGCCAAAAAAAAAAAAAAAAAAAAAATGCAAAGGACATTTATTGTAAATCTACTCTTAACAAGTATTTATTTTTGTTCTTTCCAAGCTTTCCTAGGGGAGTTTATTGTTTCAGAAAAGGTAAAAACAAGAATGTTTTCACAGTGTCCCTCCTGGTCCCTATAGAGCTCCTCTCTGGGGCAGCAGGCTGCGTCGAGCCAGCTCCCCATAGAAACACGCAGGCAGCAAGGTTAACAGAGACTCGGGCAAATTCATCTTCATTTCATGTCTTCGACAGCCTCTCAACTTAGGTCAGGTCCAAGGAAAACCGAGTGATTTTATTAGAGGTAGGGAGAGGTGGTGGAGAGCACGGACACTCGGACTTCATTCCCAACTCCAGGACCCACAGGCGTGGAGACCTTGACTTAGCTCCTTCATTTTTCTGAGTCTTTATTCCCTCATCTATGAAACATGGATAATAAGTCACCTTGCTGGGTGTGGTGGTTCGTACTGTAATCTCAGCACTCGAGTGACGAAGGCAGGAGGAGCTGGAATTTAGTTGCATGGGAAGTTCAAAGCCAATAAAGTTTACGTGAAACAGAACACACACACACACACAGACACACAGACACACAGACACACACACACACACACACACACACACACACACACACACACACACGGCGGGGGGGGGGAGGAAGAGGAGGAGGAGGAGAAACTGGTAAGAGAGTCAAAGAGATGCCAGTCGTGTGAGTCACAGTGGTGAGAATGTAGGGCAGCCTAGTCTGGTGCCTGAGAATCAGGCTTGCAAGTCCGACAGTCTATGTTCTAGCACTTCCCCTTGCTAGCCATTTTACCTCTGTGTCTCAGATCCTGTAACAAGATCAAAGTGGGGAAAAACCATTGCCATCTCTGAGGTAACCGTGATGATCGAATGAGTTAGCATATATCATGGCAAGTCCACTAGGATTGTTGTTTAAATCTCATTACTAATAGAGATCTCTGATGGCCAGAGACCTTCTAATCGCCTCACTGGAGTTCAGATATCAGCTGCGGTGTATCAGCTCAGATGCACAAATGGTGAGCGTGGACTGAAGCAAATCATAACTCAGTGAGTCACCATTCCAGTTTGTAAGCGGAGAAGCTTTGTTGTTCAATTTTTATAGGCAGCTGGGCTGCTAATTAAGAAACCCTTAATCACACCACCTGCCGAAGAAGCCTCACCCCGCCCTTGCTTGGCTGTGCTTTCCTCACTCCTCCCTTGCTCTCGCCATTGCTCCATGTGTGCCTGTGTCCACTGAGGGCATGTCAGTCGTCAAAAGACCCAGAAAACAACAGTATTCCTGAATCTGGAACTTACGCACTCTGTACAGTGGGACAATAATCCAAGGCTCCCCGTATTGGTGAGTTTGAGGGTGATAACTTACCAGAGAGCCTCAAGAGTAGGGGAAGCAAAGAAAATGATTCATAGAAGCCAGGCAGTGGTGGCACACGCCTTTAATCCCAGCACTTGGGAGGCAGAGGCAGGTGAATTTCTGTGAGTTGGAGGCCAGCCTGGTCTACAGAGTGAGTTCCAGGACAGCCCGGGCTATACAGAGAAACCCTGTCTCGAAAAACCAAAAAAAAAAAAAAAAAAAGGAAAGAAAAAGAAAATGATCCATAGAATGTACCCAAGGAAACAAGAGTCTTAGTTTATACAAAACTGTATAGGTAGCTTTGTGTAGGAACTTTGATCATAATTGTCCCAAACTAGAAGCAATCCCAGTGAATGGCTAAACAAACCATGGTGCTTTCATACTGTGGAAAACACCAAAGGCAAACAGAAAGGGCAAACTAATGGATTAATGAGAGTGATACATTCTGAGAAACATATTCTAGAACGTTTTGCCATTGTGCCAACAATACAAAGTATCCTTACACAAATATAGATGGCACAGGTTAATCACTCCACACAGCCTCTGGGAGGTCATGGAGACACAGCTAACACAAGATTGATGAGGCCACTGTTGGTCTGGCATGGCATACTGTATTCTGATTGGCTTGTTCTTTTATAAGTAGCAAAACAGAAAGTAGAGTAGATAAACAACCCAATGACACAGTTGTTTCCTGTCATTAGCAAGGGTTCTGCGCTGTGTATGACTGTGTGCCAGAGTGTCTTATGAACGGTGGTACAGTGGCATGTTTCCTTCACCTTCAGCCCAAGTACAGGATACTACGGCTTTACAAAGACTGCTGTCACTAGATCGCAGACATTTTTCAGTTCCATTAAAATCTCTGGGACCACCATTATATATTAGTGTATCATGATCCGGTACAGCGGCTCTCAGCCTTCGGGTCTTAACCACTTTGGGGTCCTGCATAGCAGAGATTTACAGTATGATTCACAACAGTAGCAAAATTACAGTTATGAGGTAGCAACAAAAATAATTTTATGATTGGGGATCACCACAACATGAGGGACTTTATTAAAGGGTCACTGCATTAGGAAGGTTGAGAACCATTGAGCTAAAACGTTGTTATACAGAGCATGTTGTGTTAGCACGAGCACAGTGTGGATATGTCTCAAATGACTTAATTTAAGCAAAAGAAGGCAGATTCCAAAGGATACATGTTATGTGATCTCACATGCAACACTCAGTAGTATGCGGTCAGTGGTTGTTGGAGCCAGGGCTAGAGACCCTGGCTAGCTATGTGGAGCCCTGGTAAGCTTGAGGAAGACTTATGGATGCTCTCTATGTAGACTATGTTGGCAGATATGTTTGTCAAAACTCGTACCCAAATGGGTAAATGTTATTGCATATGAATTATACCTCAACATACCTAACTTGAAAATGAACGCTTTCATAGGAGCCTTGGAGCCACAAAAACAACAAAAAGAGACCTCCCAAAGTCAAACAACCTCTATTTAAAACAAACAAACAAAAACCCAAAAACGTTTTATGCTGTTTGTTTGCTTGTTTTACATGGGGTAGATGGAGGAAGAGGTCAGAGGTCAGGCATCCTGCACTGTCCGGGTCCCTCACTGAGCCTGGAGTTGGGCTTGCAACAAGGAAATTCAACTGCTCTCCAGTCTCCACTCCCAACAGCAATGGGAGTTATGGGTGCTGAGGATTAGGACTCAGGTCCTCATGCTTGTGCTGTGATTGCTCTTAGCCACAAAGCCATCCCTCCCTCCAAGCTCAACTCCATCCATGTCTGACGTACCTGTGAGTCTCTAACGTGTAGTTTTAACAGTAGGAAATAACTGATCTCATCAAATGTGGCAATGCGGGCAAAGGAAAATACTTCCATTCTCAAGTAAAATCGACCTTGGAGGAAGAACCAGATAAGAATTCTGTTCTGCTTGGACCCTGACACGTCCTCCACAGGCTGATGGTTGGGTCATGTGTTACCCAGCTGGTGGTACCCTTTAAGGAGTCGTGCAGCCTTTAGGAGGTGGGACTTGGTTAGAGGTAGTAGGTCTCTAGGGACTGGCTTTAGAAAGTTATCCTAGACCCAGCTTCAGGTGCTGCTCTCTCTGATTCCTGATCTGTTCCTGAGGGAACAGCCACCTTGTGTTGCACCTTGTGTGCCACCCCTGCCCTGTGTCTTCCTCCCCCTGCAGGCTGAAAGCTCTTTGAATCGAGGAGCCAGAATTTTTTTCTCTCACATATGCTGGTCACATAATGCAAAAATAATTCAAATCCCACCAAGGCAAACAGGTTCATAGCCTTTCTCCAGATCAGATGTTGGATGTCCTAGAAGGCCTCCAGAGAAGAAAGGAAAGGGCCACCTCTGTGCCTTGCCCAGGCTATTCACATTGACCTAGAAAAAAACACTTCAAAATTCTTTCCACAAAACCAAGGCAAAGTTAAACAGAGCTGTACAATGGGTGAGGCTGCCAGAGTAGAAAGTGTTCAAGAGACCCGCCAACATGGATAACAACCCAGGAATTCCCATTTAGAATCATTCCAAACCTCTCAGGGCCCGGTCATGCACAACAGACCTGCTTTTCACATACTATAACAATAGTCAGAGGAGGACCCGTTGATGTGAGTTACCAGTTCCAGTTCAAACCATTTCTCTATCTCCAAACACACTTCATTGCTGAGCCATTAGTGCTAGCTGCTCAGAAGGATGGCAGCGCCATAGTGTCGGTTGACAGTTGAAGACTCCAAGGCTGGGTGAATGTGGAGGAGGCCACCAACAACACTAGCCAGACAAGAGTGTGTGTGTGTGTGTGTCCCCTCGTCAAGTCCCACCCTAGCCAACGAGGAGCATGTTATCACCACGGTACAGACAGGAGAGAAAGGCTTTGAGAGGTGACACCATCTGCTCTTAAGCATTTTATATCTTCAAATGCAAATGTTCTGTGAGCCTGTGTTAAATAGAAATGGTGATTTCTGAATTAAAATTAGACAGGTTGCAGGAGGCAAGCGAGGAAATAAAATCATAAAGGAGTGGGCAGTGGTAGCTGGTAGGGATTTAACAGCCAGTGCTGACATGGGGCAGGAAGTCACTTATACAATAAATATTCCTACCAGTGGTCACATTCAGGTGATCCTCCTGAAGCTTGCAGACTTCCCACAAATTTCACAATTAGCTCTCCTGAAAGGTGCAGGTAGGGAGTGTGTGTGCATGTGTGTGTGTGTGTGTGTGTGTGTGTGTGTGTGTGTGTGTGTGTGAAAATATTGATTCAAAGAAAATGTAAGAAGCATGTTAGTGTAGCAGATAGTATCAGGGAGAGGAACAGGGTGACTGAGGCAAAGGAAAGATGAAAAGTGTAGGGAATGATAGAAAAGAGAAAACCCAGGGGTGGCTTAGAGGTCTCCTCATACTAGATGGAGATCTTGCTGAAAGTATAGAAAAGTCAGAAGAATCCAGATACCTTGACTTCTAAGGTCAAGGCTTTGGATATGGTTGGTGGCTGCTTCTGGAATCTAGAATGAGTGTTAAAGAATTTATCTTGTTTAAAAATTGCTATGAGATGGGGTATATTTGGGCAACTTGACACAAACTAGAGTCACCTGGGGAGAGGAACCTTTAGTTGAAGGATTGCCCACATCAGACTGATGTGTAGGCATGTCTATGAACACTTTCTTGATTAGTGATTGATGGGTAAAGGCCCAACCCACTACGGGTGGTGCCATCTCTGGGCAGATTTTCTTGAGCTGCATAAGAAAGCAGATTGAGGGGCTGGAGAGATGGTTCAGCAGTTAGGAGCATTGGCTGCTCTTTCAGAGGTCATGAGTTCAATTCTCAGCAACCACATGGTGGCTCCCAACCATCTGTAATTGGAACCAATGCCTTCTGGTGTGTCAGCGACAGCATGTTCATATACATAAAATAAAGAAACATTTTTTTAATTAAAATAAAAAATAAAGATTGAACAAGCCAGTATTTTGACAGAACCACTTGCATGCAGATCTTATGTAACTGGAGTTATACGCAGTTGTGAGTGGTCATTTGGATGCTGAAAATTGAACCCAGTTCTCCTGGAAGAGCAATCAGTGGTCTTCAACCAGCCCATTGTCATAGTTCTTAAAAAGCCTCTGTTGAAGAAATGGTCAGGAACACAATGATTACTGGACAGGGTTTAGAAAGTAAAAGGATTACCTCTTCATAGATGGATAAGCCAGTTAAGTCTCTGTCCTCTGAATTTTGCGTTCATATCCATTGTCCATTTCTCTTTGGATCTTTCATCTTTTCTATATGGATTGGTATGAACTCTTCATATGTTCAAAGAATCAGACTTTCATGTATGAAGAACAGTAAGGGTTTGTTGTTTCTTGTTTAGCTTTTATTTTTGTCTATGAATGTTATTGGTTTGAGAGAGACTTCTTTTGCATACAAATGTCAGAATTTTGGGGAAATATTTAAATAATCAGCGTTATTATTGGACATGAATGTTTCACAATTTATGTCATATTTAGTACAGCTGTGTCCATTTAAACTTAAAACTTATGCTTCCTTCTAGATGATTGGTGATTTATGGCATTCCTTTGGGGGTTGGAGCCATTGAATCTCCTTTGGTTGAAAGAAGTGATCCAAGTGGCCTTTGTCAAGTGGTTTTCCCTTGTTTGCAACATGGCTCACAGATGAAACAGGAGAAAGTTAATGGAGCCATCACTTTGCTACTGTTGAGACCAGTTCTATTCTAAATAGCCCTCATGTGTGTGTGTGTGTGTCTTTTCACTTATGAATTTAGATCCTCTTTAATGGACTCTGTTTTCACACCAGTGCACAGAGAGTTGACCACTATGATGTGGTCAAACACTTAAGTATTTAACAGATGTATTTTCCTATTTAAAATGTTTTAATTAACTTGTTTGTATATGTATAAGTACTTCGTTCACATGCCTGTGAGCTGTGTGCTCTCTGTGTGTGTGTGTGTGTGTGTGTGTGTGTGTGTGTGTGTGTGGTGTGATGCGTGTTGAGGTCAGAAGAGGAAACCCGATCTTCTAGAACTGGAATTGTAGACAGTTGTAAGGATGCTGCCACAAGGATGCTGAAAATGTAATCTGGGTTCTCTGGGATATTGTTTTTAAATTTTTATTTATTTATTATTTCAAGAGTGGCTAGCCTGGAATTCACTATGTACACCAAGATGACCTTGTGCTCACAGAGATCTGCCTGCCTTTGCCTCCCAGATGCTGGGATTAAAGGCATGTGTTTTGGAGCACCTAAGTTAGACAATGCACAAAAAATGATGCAAAGTATAGTCCTTGAGAGTCCTCATAAGATCCCGTAAGGTGGAGACCTTATGGGATGATTGTTTCCGGGGCAGGGTTCAGCTGTAAAACAGTTCAGAACGGAAGCAACTCCTGGGCAGGGGTGATGGACTGTTATAAATGTGGGCTCGAAGAGTTTGAAGAAGGGCTTACTTTGCTACGGATTTGGTGGTGGAGGGCTTCTAAAACATGGTGTGTTAACTGGATTTTGAGGAAAAGAAAGATAAAACTACTGGAAACTTGATGTATTCAAAATGATTTTCCTAATTAAAAATACCTTATTAGGTAAATATTCATCAGTAGCAGGTACAATACATAAGTGCATCTTCATAAACATAATTGAATTTGTTAAATAGCATATACGCGTATGTTCACACATATGAGTCTTTTTTGTGCTGCATAATACAAGTACTTTTCCAGCTAGCACTATTAATTTCTATAGCACAGAAACGCAAGAACTTTACAGTTAAATTTGTCACTTCCTGTTTAATTTCTCCCATTGTTTTGGTCTTTCGAAAGCTACCATCTCTACAAAGATCTAGTCAATAGATTCTCATTTCAGCCACATTTTAACAGTCACGTGGAAGTTCTGAACAGCATCCAAAACATGACAAGGAATGAAAAGTAGGTTTTCATTTTTTCACAAGTAAAAGTGAAAATAGAACGGACTAAAGAGAGAACTTTTGTATTGTCCCTGCAAATAATACAGAAGATGATGAGCAATAATTGTCCACATCCCTTCATCTGGGTGAAGAGGAAAAATGTGAAGAGCAAATTTTCCAAAAGGTTTTGAGGAGCACAAAGAAGAACTTATTTACTATCATGACATTAAACTAATGGAAAACTTTCAACAAAGGTGGGGGCCCTGCCGCATATATCTTATCCTTAACGATATATCCCAGTGCTCTGTAAACAGTTTAGAACTGAGATAGAAGGAGTTCTTTGGAGAATCTCACAAATGCTCTTATCTGTAATCTGACCTCTCCTAACAGAGGTGTAGGAGTTCTTTGGAGTAGCTTTCAGAACTGAGTAAAGAGAGAAGTTAGGACTCAGCACCAGCTCAGGCCATGGATCTACTGACTAAGCAGGAAGATTGGGAGAAATGGGTCTGTCCTGTCCTCTGTTCTCAGGTGGAGTTCCTATTCCATGGAGAACCCAGGATCTCTTCTCTGCATTACTTGATATCAGTAGTCAAAGTGCAAGTGACTTTCTTAAAGGTATCAATTTTGATGATGCATGGTGGATAAGAAAAACAAGACATGTAAGTCTGATGAGCTGAGTTCCATTCCCAGACCCCACATAAAAAGCCAAATGTAGGGGCTAGAGAGATTTTTCAGTGGTTAGAGCACTGGCTGTTCTTTCAGAGGATCTGGGTTCAATTCCCAGTGCTCACAGGGCAGCTCACATCTGTCTGTAACTCCAGTTCCAGGAGGTTTGACACTCTCACACAGACATGTATGCAGGCAAAACCTACTGCATAGAAAACAAAATAAATAAATCATTTAAAAAATCCAAATGGGCCGGGCGGTGGTGGCGCACGCCTTTAATCCCAGCACTTAGGAGGCAGAGGCAGACGGATTTCTGAGTTCGAGGCCAGCCTGGTCTACAGAGTGAGTTCCAGGACAGCCAGGGCTATACAGAGAAACTCTGTCTCAGAAAAAAAAAAATCCAAATGGCACATACCTATAATTCTATCACTCCTACAGTGAGCCAGTACTCCTTCTGTAGAGACAAGAGAATTGTCCCAAAATTCGCAGGTCAAACTGGAGTACCCAGTGTGAAAACAAAACAAAAACAAAACACATGAGAGGGGCTAGAGAGATGGCTCAGTGGTTCAGAGCACACACTGCTCTTGACGAGGACTTGAGTTCAGTTCCTAGTGCCCATACAACTGCCTGGAGCTCCAGCTCGGGATGTCTGTGGATGCCCTCCTTTGGCCTCCAAGAGCACCCACATTTACGGCAACCCCCCCCCCCATTCTCATCATTAAGAATAGAAATAAAATACAGAGAAGAGATCCTACCTAAAAATAAGGTGGAAGGAGACAGCCAAGTCCTCTGACTTTACATGTACCCCATGGCATGTATCCATCCACATTCACACACACACAAGTGAGGCTTTATATACATATAAACTTACATACATACACACACACATATTTAAATATATAAATGTATAATATATTTTATATAGACTATATACATAACTTTATATATATATATATTACTTTTTTAAAAAATGAATAACAATTTTGAGCTAGGCCTGATGACATAGGTCTGTACTCTGAGTCTGAGACTAAGGTAGTTGAAAGATCTAATCTGGATCCTCTGGAAGAACATTTTTAAAATTTTTATTTATTTATCTGAGACTGGCTGGCCTGGAATTCACTATGTAGACCAAGATGACCTTGAACTCGTAGAGACCTGCCTGCCTCTAGGATTAAAGGCATATGCTTTTTAGAGCACCTAAGTTAGACAATGCAGAAAGAATGATGCAAAGCATAGCCTTGCTCTCCGTCGTCGTCTTATCAGACGAGTGTTTCTGGGAGGGACTGTAGGAGGCCTCGTCAATACAGAGAGACGCTGACTCAGTAACTCAGTATCTTATAATCACAATAATAGACTAGGATGAAGCTCAACAACAGAGCCCTTAGCTAGTGTGCACAAAGCCTTGGGTCCTATCACTAGTACCATACACACATACACAAAACAAGAAAAAGAAAAGGGGCTAGAGAGATGGCTCAGTGGTTAAGAGCACTGGTTGCTCATCCAGAGGTCCTGAGTTCAATTCCCAGCAACCACATGGTGGCTCACAACTATCTGTAGTGGGATCTGATGCCCTCTTCTGGTGTGTCTGATAAACAAATAAATCTAAGAAAGAAAGAGAGAGAGAGAAAAAGAAAGAGAGAAAGAAAGAAAAATAAAAATAAAAGGAGAGAGAAAAAAGAGAGAGAGAGACAGAGAGAGAGAGAGAGAGAGAGAGAGAGAGGAGAGAACACATCAGAGGCTAGACATGGTTCAGTGATTAAGAACACTGGCTGCCCTTCATGGTTCACAGTTCAAGTCTCAGCACCCACATGGTGGCTGTCAACAGTCTGTAATTCCAGTTCCAGGCATCTTCTGCCCTCTGAGGCAGACAGGCCTGTCTGTAGCATGCTGACATAAATGCGGGCAGAGCATCCATATACATTAAATGCAAAAGGAGCAAGTAGATAACCCATCTTGGGTGACTGTGGGACTTTGTGATCTTTACTGATTCATCCTTGGCCTTGGACAAATGAGTGAACAGAGACCAGTTTGTCCCTCAAATCCAACATGTTACAGAATTATATTAAACAACCAGAGCATGGAGAATATCATTTTCTGAAAGGAGATAATTTTTAAAGCAAATTTTTCTGTGACTGAGGAATACTATGTAGGCAGGAAATGCTATGCTAAGGTATGTTAGATAAAAATAGTTTAACATGTTCCCAAACTCTCAAATCAACATTTTTTTTTTTTAGTAGGGGAAGCCTATTCAGCACAGAAGTCAATGGTCAAAAGCTGGTCTTTTGGTGATTTTGAAAACAGACTTAAAGATGCATATTTGAATTTCGAACCATCTTTAAGTTGACTACTAGAGCCGTGGTAAAAGGAGATTAGAAAGTTTCCCAGCTGCCTGAGCTTTTCAATGAATTCCCTAAGGATGTGGGTGGCTATCTTTGATTTTACGATCGAGCCGATTAGTGGGAAGGAAACGGAGTGTCGGACATTAGGAACACATTTTTTATTATCTCACATTTGTGCCATTCACTTCCTCCCTGAATCTGAAGCATACTTCATAATGTCTTGGTTAGTATGGGCGAGGTACAGTTAATGGGCTGCAGCTGTGCATAGAGACAGTGGTGGCTGGCAGCCCAGTCATGCTGCATAAAACTACCTTGTAAAAGGAAGGGTGGCCACTGAGGCCCAGCGTCCAGGAACACCAACTCATCAGAATCATGCAGATGTGAGGACAACTGACTCACAAACAAGCAGACTTTCAAGGTAGAAGACTGAGTGACTGGTAAGAGTGACTTTCAACTGCCAAATCCTAGGCAAGCCCTGAAGAGTTACTTTTAGGAAGAATTGGTCTGTCACAGAGAAGGGAAGAACAACAGAAAGTTTCTACAGCGAGCTGCAAACACAGAATTATTCCTAGGGGAGAAAAAGCATCGTGATTTAAAGTCAAGAGCAAAAGGCATCTTACAGAAAGCGATTGCTTAAAGCAGGTAGGAATGGGGCCAGTGAGAAGACCCAGCAGGAAAGGGTACCCAGGTGCTGCTGTCTGACTTCATTCCTGGGAAAAACATGGAGAAGGTGGGAAACAGCTCCCTTACCTGTGCATCGTGTGTGTGTGTGTGTGTGTGTGTGCATAAAATAATAAAATAATAAATGAAAACTAAAAACTCTTAGGAGGACTGGTTTACCTCAGAGTTGCACGTGTAAGAGCAAACACAATGCACTAGTTTGTCCTTCTCTTGCTCGTGGAGCTGGGGGAATTGTGTGTCTACATGTGGAACATGGAAGACAACTTAGTAGTCATTCCGTAAGTACTGTCTATCTTGGAGTTTTGGTTTATTTAATTTTTATGTGTGTGTATATTTTTTCTACATGTATGACTGTGCACCTTGTACATGTAGTGCCCTAAAAGGACAGAAGATGTCAGATCCTCTAGGATCTGGAGTTACAGATGGTTCTGAGCCGTCACATGAGTGCTGGGAATTGAATCAGAGTCCTCTAGAAGAGCAGCAAGCACTCTTTGCCGTGGAGCAAGGTCTCTCCAGCCCTTCTCTTTTTAAACGTTTTTATTTATTTATTATTTGTTTTATGTGTATCGATGTTTTGTCTGTGTGCCTCGTGTGGTGCCTGGGGTCTGCAGAGGCCAAAAGAAGGTATTAGTGCCCCTTGAATTGGAGTTAGACGACCATAAATCACCAAACAGCTTCTACGAATTAAACCAGGTCCTCTGGAAGAACAGCAAGTGCTCCTAGTTAACCGAGCTATCTCTCTAGTCCCCTGTCTACCTTGTTTTGTTTTGTTTGTGATAGAGTCTCTCAGCAATGCAAAACTTAACAAGTACACTAGGCTAGATAAACAGTAAGCGTCATCTCCCCAGCCCTTAAGTCCCTTTCATGTTCCAGGCACCGTTCCGGGCATCTGAATAACATCAATGATTAGGATGACATGCTTGCTTCTTGCAGCTTTCGTTTTTTTTTTTTTGGGTTTTTTGGTTGGTTTTTGTTTGTTTGTTTGTTTGATAAGAGAAAGGGTCTCACTATGTAGCCCCCAGCTGTCCCGGAACTTGCTCTGTAGACCAGGCTGCCCTGGAACTCACAGAGATCCACCTACCTCTGCCTCCTAGGTGCTGGGATTGAAGACTTGGAATATCCTACCAGTCTCTCAGAGATTTTTTTATATGAGCAGATAAACAACAAAAGATAAACTTAGTGTCTCACGTGTGACACTTGTAATCCCAGCACTCAGGAGGCAGAGCAAGATCTAGAGTTTTACATGGCCAGTATGAGGCCATTCTATTTTATATTAAGCTTGATCTCAGAAAGCCAAAGCGAAACATAAACATTTTGGTGGATCAGAAAAGGGTGAGAGGTATGAAACATGAATTGTGTCAGGGTAGGAGGATGGGTCTTGACTAAGTAAGACATTCCAGGATGGTCTGTGGGAGGAGTGAAGAAAGTCCTCTTAGCACTCTCCTGCGGAAAGAGCATTCTAAGAAGCCGACAGGGTGAAGAGGCACAAGGGTAGGAGGAAGTATGCCTGACAGGTTGGAAGACATGCAGAGAAGTCACAGTGGCCTTCGTGAGTAAGCTGGAGAGTGGAAGGGGCTGAGGCTGAGGGTCACAGGGATTGAGAGTCTGTACATGTCCCTACATGGACTTTGGGGATGACCTTAACAAAAATGAAGGCAAGAGCCGGGGAGTGTATGGAGGAGTGGAAAACTCCGAGTCCTAAATGAGGGAGGGATGGAGCCGAATGCATACCCAGTCAAGGATGACTGCTGAGGACTGACTGTAAGTGGGGCTAGAAGAGGCATGGGGAAACCAGGGATCCAGCGAGGGCAGTTTTGCTGCTCAGGGTTGGAGTTGGGAGGGACAAAAGTCACCTGTTTGGAATAGTTTTTTGAAAGTAGTGGGAGCAGAAATTTCCAAGAGAGTTATGGATAACCCATGTGTAGTCTCACAAACTGACTGTCGATAGAAATCTCTCTGAGGTCACGTAAAGTTTGGAGAAGATGAGAAGGGTCAGAGGGCAGTTGGACAAAAGTTCCATTTGGGGTCATATGGAGATTGGTCTAAACAGATGTCCAAGTGCAGCTGTCAGTAGTCAGGAATCCAGCATCTGGAGCCCAGGAGAACCCTGAGAAGAGATAGACTTGGGGGACTGTAAATATACGTGTTGCATGTAAAGACCTGAGACTGGTTAAGACAGACACATAGGAAAGTGCAGACAAGGAAGAGACAAACAATTAAGAAGGGACAGCAACCAGACTGTCTTAGGAGAGGCGAAAAAATACTGTAAACCTCAAACTTGACTTAAAAAAAGCAATAACAAGAGGAAGCTAGAGGGACCAAGAAACTATTTAGGAAAAGGGGAAAAAAAAAGAAGAATCCATTGCAGAATGGAATCTATCATATCTTTAGGTGAAGGACTGTATTTTTTATTTATTATTTCAAATTACAAGGATTCAGACTGATTGAACAAGTCAAACAGCACAATTGTGTTTAAAAGAAACAATCCACTATTGCACCCACCTCTACTCCCTTCAGGGTACCATGCTAACAACATGGCATTTGTCCCCTCCTATCATTTGCATGGCTCAGTAGTATTACAAGCATTTACATAGCTCAGCTCTGTAGACCTTCTTGCATATGTCCACTTTGTCAAAAATAGTGTTATCACATATGTTACCATTTTTTAAATTTTTAATAGTTTATCAATCACATTCTCAAATATTTGGGTATAGTTAATTCCATCTTGTTCTAATATAATATATATTATTCTATGTATATGTACATGAAATATACATATATATGCATACATTCCCCCCACACACACACATACAATGTTTAAACATACGATTGTGGTCTGGATGCAAAGTCTCTCAAATAAGAATGAGTGTTTGAATATTTAGTCTCCAACTAGTGGTAGTATTTGTGGAAGTTGTGGACCATTTGAGAAGTAGGACCTATCTGGAGGAAGCAGCCCTCTGGGAGAGGACTGGTGGACTTGAAGTTTATTGTCTACTCCACTTCCTGTCTCCTCTCTGCTTTTGTTACACCTAGATGTGAGCTAGCAGCTTCAAGAGATCCTGTCATCACAACTGAAAGCTGCTTCTCCCACCATGGCTTCCCTGCCATAATGCCTCCCTCCCCCAACAAGTATCAAAGCAAACCCTTCCTTCCTTAGTTGCTTCTTGTCTTGACTTTGGTCACAGAAACAAGAAAGGCAAATAATAAACACAGTAAGATGCAGATACATTAATAGCACATCACAATAGGTTTTTGTTGGTTTTGTTTTGTCTTGTTTGAGACATGGTTTCACAGTGTAGCCCTGACTGTCTTGGAACTCCTTCTGTAGACCAGGGTGACGTCAAGATCAACCTTCCCATGCCTCATGAATGCTGGGATTACAACTGCCCCTCTAACACTAGATTTTTTTTTAAATCTGAATAAAGTTCTTAGAAAGCATTAGATCAGTGTCTTTGTTCACCTTCCTCCTTTTAGCATCTCCCCAAATCTTACCCTAGAGTGGCAGAGCCGCTGTTAACCCCATGCAGTCCGTGCCTTAAAATGTTCTTAATCTCATGCCACCACTTACATCAGTCTGTCTCCAGGAGCCATAAGACTCCAGTGGTTTGCCCTTCTCACTCCAAGCTTGTGAGAATCCTAGTTCACAAGAAGTTCCAATTCTACCTTGGAAGTCAAAGCCTACTATTTTATGAGGCAGAGACACTATTCAGCATGTTTGCAAATCCAGCACAAAGAGAGATTTATTAAACTTTTCCCTCATGGTAATTCGTTCACTTTGCTTTTAATTTTTTGCTACTACCATTTTGCATAAAGCCTTCCATATTGGCTTGTTGTTAATTATTTCTACATGCCCAGGGATTGAATCACTGGGGCAAAGGTTGTGTGGATTCTTTAATAGATGTTTTTAAGACTATTTTCTCTCCAAAGACAATAACAGTTCACAGTTTCACAAAGACTGCAATAGTAATAGTCTTTTTGAATGTTTTTAATCTCATAGGTGTAAAGTAATGCCTAATACTTAGTGGGGGTATTTTATTTGGTGTTTTTTAGGCTGGGTCTCATGAAGCCCAGGATGACCTCAAATTCACTATGTAGCTAAGGCTAGCCTTGTTTCTCCTGCCTCTACCTTTTTGAGTGTGGGATGATAGGCGTATGCCACCACATCTGGCTAGATACTCATTATTATCCTATTTTTCAATACCCAAAGGCTGGTGAGTTTAAAAACATTTGACATGTTTATTAGTTACTTGCACTTACTCTGTGAATTCCCTGCTGCCTACAAAACTCACCTAAAGATATGATAGATTCCATTCTGCATTGGATTCTTCTTTTTTTTCCCTTTCCCTAAATAGCCTCTGAGTTTGCTATGTGTGAGAAGTATTTACCCCTCATGTGTTATCTGTGTTTCACATGCTTTACTCAAGTTTCCACGTGACTTGTCTTGGCATCTTTTGCTGTTTAAAAGTTTTGAGTTTTGTTACCACACATTTCCCATTTCCCAAGTTCCTGGTTTCAGTTTTTAGAACGTGTTCTCTGTCACCTACATTTGAATGTAGCTACCTGGATGTTTCTCTAAGGCTTACTGCTTACACTTAAGTTTTTAATCCATTTAGAATCTGTTTTGAGACTTGTGAAATTGAGACCCAAGTTCATTTTGTTCTAGATGAATAGCCAGTTACACCGGCACTGTTTATTAAATAAGCCATTCTTTCCCACAGAATTGAAATACTGCCTTTGTCACATATTAAATTATGATATATGCTGAGATCTATTTTGGATTCACTGTTTGGTTCCACTGATTTGTCTGCCCCAATACCGATACCATGTTGCTTGCGTTACTGTGATTTTTATCACCGAGGCTTTCATTTGAAGACAGGCCTCTCATTATTTACCCTCTACATAACTTTTGGTGGTGTTATTATTCAGGCTTAGGATGCTTGTGTGCGGATTCTTGAATGACTCTGTCTGACTTACCCCACCTTGTAAAAGGGAGAACCATCCAGACTGTAACTCGGATGGTACTGCTTTCTTAAAAGCATTGCTGTTCATTGAAATATGTGAAAACCTCAGTAGCATTTAACATGTATTTTAATTTTATGGGTATGAATGTTTTGCCTGTGTGGTATATATGTGCACTACATGCATGCAGTGCCCATGATGTTTAATCCCCTGAAATTGGAGGTACAGCCAGCTGTAATCCACTGTGTATGTGCTGGGAACTGAACCCCGATCCACTACAAGAGCAACAAGTGCCCTTAGTCATTGGACCATCTCTCCAGCCCATTTATCACATATTTAAAATTAGGTGATTCCTGATATGAGGATATGTCTGACCACTGTTCCAATTCCCCAGTCATGGCTTATTTGCCTAGATTTCTGATAGCTAAAGCAGTCAGTGAGGTTAATGGTGGTAAGTGTTTAGGTTGCTTTTAACCCACAGAATCCTCCCTATTCTCCCATTCTTTTCTGAAGAAAAGTGGTTGTTTCTCAAGAACCTTCCCTTAGCCTGAGTTTTGGCATCTGCACTTTGTGGTGACATCTAATGTCCAACATTCATTTAAATAGCAGAGAAGGCCTAATTGTTGTTGACGCCATCAGAAGTCCATCCATTGATCTGCTAGGACCTCCACAATGCTGAACAGACCCGTCCTTTCATCTCTGTTAACTGGAACACCTTTAGAAGGTCCTTCAACACCAGTTGGCATCTTTTCCAACCATCTAGTGCCTGGGAATATAGAAGAAAACAGGACTGTTCCGAGGATGTGGTCTCCTTGAACCTGCTAAAGACAGCAATTATGTTTCTTTACTTCCAAAATGTCAGATATAAGCATAGTGGATATGGTTTCAATGTAGCATAATTGTTAAAAACTGCTCAGTGGCAGCTTTTTCAGATTGCTCTTGAGTTTTTGCATAGGGCTGATGGGTCTTTGAATCTGAGAGAAATTAAGAAAGAAAGAAAGAAAGAAAGAAAGGAAGGAAGGAAGGAAGGAAGGAAGGAAGGAAGGAAGGAAAAAAGGAGGAAGGGAAGAAAAGAGGGAGGGGAAGAAGGAGGGAGGAAGGGAGGGAGGGAGAGGGGAGGGAAAAGAAAAGAAAAAAGAAAACCAGGTGTTCAGATCAGATGCATTTCCTACCCAGACCCTTCCAGACCCTCTCCAAGGGATCCTTCTGCCCACTGGAGAGATGTCGTCCGGAAGCCCTGTTGCACTTGCTGAGTCATTACATTGGAAGTGGAGTTTGTTTACACATTGGCATGTCCTAAACTTGTAGTGGCATTTCAGACTCACCTACAGGGTCCCTAACTTGCTGATGTGTTCCCTCCCACACCTAAAACCTGCCTGCCATTGTTGACAGTCCAACAGATCTGCTCCTTGAACTGAGGTCAGGACTTCTTAAACATTTTCCACTTGCAACCCTTTTTCACTTGAAATTTGTTTCCGGTGCTGATGATCAAACCCCCTTTATACATGCAAGTACTCTACCACTGAGCTACAAACTCAGCCCCTGCCTCAGTGTGTGTGTGTGTGTGTGTGTGTACACATACAGATACACAAATAAAACATTTGATGGGAATATATCATAAAGATATTTACTTTAAAATAATTATTTTGTATAGATGCATTTTAAAGACATGGGGGAGTTGAGACAGGGTTTCTCTGTGTAGCCCCAGCTGTCCTAGAACTTGCTCTGTAGACCAGGCTAGCCTCAAACTCAGAGATCCACCTGTCTCTGCCTCTAGAATACAATACTGGGATTAAAGGTGTGTGTAACCAATGCCCAACTGACATTTTTAAAATATATTTATGACATTTTTATTGAGTGTATATATGCATACACATGACACAGAGCATGTGTGAAGGTCAAACGACAACTTGAAGGGGTCACTTCTCCCTTTCTACCATGTGGATCCTAAGGACCAAACCAAGGTCACTAGTCTTGGCAGTAAGTACCTCTACCTACTGAGTCATCTCATGGACCTGGTGTGCTGACTAGTTTTCTGTCAAGCTGACATAGGCTACAGCCAGTTGAGAGTAGAGAACCCCAATTGAGAAAATGCCTCCAGAAGATTGGGCTGTAGGCAAGCCTGTAGAGCATTTTCTTAATTAGTGATTGATGTGGGAGGACCCAGCCCGTTGACTGATGTAGATGGGGCATCCCTAGGACTGTGGTTCTAGGTTCTATAAGAAAGGAGGTAAATATGTCGTGGGGAAAAAGCCAGAAAGCAGCTCCCTCCGTGGCCTCTGTATCAGTTCCTGTCTCCAGGTTCCTTCCGTGTTTGAGTTCATGTCCTTCCTAACTTTCTTTGATGAACAGTGATGTGGAAGTGTAAGCCAAACAAACCCTTTCCTCCCTGCTCCCCATGTTAATTTGGTCACGGTGTTTCATCACAGTTATAGTAGCTCTAACTAAGATACCTGGTATGGAAATAATTTTAACATTAGAGAATAAATCGAATTTGCATATTAATTACATGGATGTGTGCTGTGGTTTGAATGTGGAACGTCTCCAACAGGCTCATATGTCTGAACACTTATCCCTTGCTGGCAGTGCTGTTTCAGAAGGTTTTGGAGCCTTTATATGGCAGTCTTGCTGGAGATAGTAGTTCAAACACATGAACTTTTAGGGGATGTAAATAAGTGTAGGGCCATCCACTAGGGCATGAGCAGTGTACCAGTGACCACCCTCCCAAAGAAAAATTACTTTTCTAATGCCTAGTATCCATGAACTGCCAATAGTTCCCCAGCTAGGAGTACGGCCTTGTGAACTTCCTGAATCTATGAACCTCTGGCTGTTCTAAAACGTGTTATATAGACCAGGTTGGTCTCAGACTCATAGAGATCTGCCTGCCTCTGCCTACCAAGTGTTGTGATTAAAGACATGTAACACTATGCCTGGCTGTTTAATTCTTTATATAAAAATAAATAAACATACACACTTTATTAGTATGTAAATTTGCTTTCATCTTTGATAAATGGTAAAATTACATGTATGCTCAGGAATTATTTTAAAAGATATTCCTTGATTATTTATAATCAGTAAATGCTCGCTGTATATGCTTACTTTATACACCTACATACTGAGCGTTACATGAAAATTTTCTGTATTAAAAAAGTCCAAGAAGCCTCTAAGTAGATGATTTCAGAAAACTGCTTTAGGGAGAAACAAAATGAAGTTATTAACTCAGGATCTCACTCTGAAGGGTCAAAAAAAAAAAGAAAGAAAATTTCCATATATCCACCACCTGGGAGGTGGCAAGATGTGTAGAGCAGGTGTATCCATAGAAAAGACGTGGCCGGGAATGGTGGGACACACACTTAATTCCAGCACTTGGGAGGCAGAGGCAGGGGAGCTCTGTGAATCTAAGGCCATCCTAGTCTACAAAGTTAGCTCCAGGATAGCCAGGACTACATAGAGAGATTCTGACTCAACAAACAAACAAAAACAGAAACAAAAAAGGAAAGGAAAGAAAGCGAGTACCAAAGAGTCTCTAGGCAAGTCTGAGTGGTGACGGTTTGCTTTCCAAAGTTAATTAAGCGTGCAATGGGCCTAGCAGAAGAGAAAGTGTTTTCCACAGACCCCTGTGCCTCCCGGTCTACCAGGCTATTCAAACAATGGACTGCAAAGAAAAAGCAATATCTCCAGAAATCTCATGCTTGCAGAAGGGAAAGGCAACAGTCAGAGAGGGAAACTTGTCTCTCTCACTGTTCTAACAACTCTCAGATCACCCTACAGGAGGAGAATGAAGGGCGAATGGTGGGTGGAACACACCTTAAATCAGAGTTCTTTGGTGTACAACTTTTTAGCCATCTATTTAAACTTCAGTCTCATTTCAAGATCCCAGAGTCAAACTGGGCTTCTTTGTCCCTCTTTCCAGTGTGGCTACATTTTCGATACATTTCCTTTTTTTTTTTTCTTTTTTCTTCTCTTCATTTTCAATCTGACTTTTTAAATTGGCTTGTTGAGGACAGACCTGTCTTAGGGCACAAGTTGTTACTTGGGAGTTCTATAACAAGACCACAATAGCTGACTACTTCAAGTGGAAAAGGGACAATATATGACTTTGAGGAACACTTTAAAGAAAGCTGTTAAAGGAACTGTGATGTTCTAGAATCTGATTCAGGGAAATGGCCACCTATGGATCACCTGACAAGGGATGGAAATTAATTGTGTTCCAGGGGAGTTCAGTAAAGCCACAAAATAAAATGGTGGCCTGGCGTTACAGGTCTGGGTAGAGTGTATATGAATGAGAACTTCTGAAGGAAGCTGGGTCTGTTGAGCCTGATTGGTTAGAACTGCAGTTCTGTGGAGGCCAGGGCTATACAGAGGGATCCAATCTCAAAACAAAACAAAACAAACGAACAACAACAACAACAAAAAACCAAACAAAACCAAAAAGCTTTTTAATCCATTAAATTAAACCACTAGCTTCCACCAAACCAAAAGCTAAGAATGTCATCAGATATCATCTTGGGCCTATAGAAAGCTTTCCCCATCTTCCTGCCTCTCTAATGTACCTGCAAATGTATTTTAAATTACCTTGGTTTATGACTGGTTTTGTTCCGTAAAGCTATCAAACTTCATGAAACAACTTCCACATTGGAACACGGAACTTGGGGAAAACTGTATCTGGACTCTTGAGTCCTTATCACTCAAGATGGCTCTGGAATAAACGATCTCCTATTTCCTTTAAGAAGAGAGCTGTGGATGTATGTGCTCATGATATTCTGGGCTCAGTCCTGTTGCAACAGAAAGATAAGAAAGAAGGTAAAGCTGTAGTTCAAAATAAAGAAAACAACATGTGACATAAACCAGCACAAGGAGATCAGAATCTAAAACAACTGAATGGGAATTCTTGGAGCCAAAATGAAAATGCAGTAAATAATGTCAACACCATACCCAATGACGAAAATAAATCTGTGAACTGGATGGAGGTCAGTTTACTTGAAATTTTCCAGTTAAGAAGGAAAAATGAGTTGAGCAGTCACAGTATACATCTTTAATCCCAGCACTCGGGAGGCAGAGGCAGGCAAATCTCTGAGTGTGAGGACAGTTTGGTCTACCGGAGCGAGTTCTGGCTTAGTCAGGGCTACACAGAGAAACCCTGTCTCAAACAAAACAAAACAACCCCCAAAACATCCAAAAACCAAGCAGACAAAAATGGAAGACAGAATTTTGAAAGTAACACAAGCAACCAATCTAGTGATACACAAGGGCAAACCCCGTCTCCCATAAGATTGGCTGTGATTTCTCAGCAGACTGCTGGAAGACACTGCCAGCTAAGGGTACTCAGCCCAGCAAAGCCACCCCTGAGAAATACAGAACTGATAGGATGTTCTCAGACAAATAAAAACCGAGGAAGCACATCACCACCAAACCTGTTCTACAAGAGATGTGAGGGGTGTTTGGGTCAAGATGAAAGGACGGTGATTAGTAGCATGAGAACAGATGACAGGATTTACCCACTGAGTATGTTCACAAATTAAATTCTCTAATATACTGCACATGGTGATGCATGTCTGAAATCCTAGTACATGAGAAGCTGAGGCAGGAGGATCACAAGTTCAGTGCCAGCATGAGTCTGATCCTGTCTCAAAAACCCCCAAACAACTGATTAAACAAAACAAAACAAAAAAGTATTATTTTCTCTCTAGGACAGTAGAGCTCTAATGTTAACCCCTAACCCACCCCCTCCAACAAAACAAAATAAAAAAAAAACAAAACAAAAAAAGAACTAAACAAACAAACAAACAAACAAACCCTCAAAGCCATGTGAGGGCTAGGGACATAGGGATGTGATAGAGCACTTTCCTAGCATGCAAGGTCCCAAGTTCAATCCCTAGCACTACACAATTTGAGAAGCTTGGAACAGGCTTGGCAGAAATGAAGATATTCTGAAGATACACTTGTCTCTCCCATTCTAAAGCAATGGAAATTTCTCAGGAAATCCCATACTGGAAGATAAAAAGGTTTCAGCCAGGGTCTCTAGAAAAATGTCATACAATGATGAGTTGGTGATGGGTGGGACTACTATATGACTGGATTGTTTAGTTGTGTGTATATCTCTGGCCTTCTACTTAAACTTTAATTTCAATTCAGGACCCCAAAAATAGAATGGTGGGTGACGGTGGTCTAGGGATCTCTGTTCTTCTTTCCAGTGTGGCCATTTTGAATAAATCGCATCTTTCTGCTTCTTACTATTGATTCCTCTATTTTGTTGGCTTGGATGGGTAGCAGAATCTGTCATCTTGGGAGACAGACTATGACCCCAAGCTACTACCAAATTGGTTAAGTCTCTAAAGTTGATGACTACCAAGCCTGAAGACCCATGTTCAATCCCAAGAACATAAATAATGAAAGGAGAAAACTGACTCCCAAAAGTTGTTCTCTGGCCTCTACATTTGTTCCGTGATGCATGTGCCCATCACATACGATAAGTAAATTTTTAAAAAACCCCAACTTTCTAAAAATAAAAAACTAAAAACTATATGAGTTGATTCATATACTCATATACTAATTAGCTTTCTTTTGTTAACGATTAGAAAATGTTTATGTATATAATTGATAAAATTGTACGCACATGGCCTGAGCTCTATAAAAACCATTAAGTAGAATTGCAGGTGTTCAGAGGGCAGACACTGTTCTTTGCCAAGCATATCCTGGGACTCAAGAAGGAAGAAGGTCAATGGCAGCCACCTGCGGACGTGCTGACTCACACGAACAAGAATCAAACAGCAAGACGGCATAGTGCCTATTAATCCCACTCAAGGGATAAGTGTGGACCAATGATATCAGGCTAGTACTGGGATGCTGAAATGATGAGGTCTTCCTGGGATTTCCCCAAGAGGAAAATATCTGCAAAGTGTAAAAATGTAGAGATGGAAGAGAAGCTGTGTCTAAGCATCCCATATAACTAAAGCTCCCGGAAGAATGTGTACCTAGGAGGTTGGAAAGTTTAGTGGTCCACATGTACCATTGAGGGAAACATACCGTAAGAGAACCTGGAGTTCACCACACAAACTCCAGGGACCTGAGGTAGACTGGGATATTTGCAAAGTAGAGAAGTTACCTACTTTGTAGCTCTCATCATAGGAATGCAGAGGTCACTAAGACAGCTTCTTAGTGACCCAGAGACAGTATATTCTTAGAATAGTATTTCAGCTCATGTAGAGATGGCATAGAAGGAGGTCCAAAGCTTTAAGTTGACCCTTCACACCACATGACCCAGTAGACCCTATAGTATAAGGGTATTGAGTGAGAAAAAATGATGTGTAGGTTTTATGACAAACTCTAATAGGAGAATCACAGTGTGGATTCTGGATCATAGCCATATCAATTGCAAAAGAGAAATATGTACCTTTCAAAACAGTTCATGGAGCAATGCGGTGTGCAGATAGAAACAGACAAGTGGGAACATGGTGTCTTAGTTAGGGTTTTACTGCTGTGAACAGATACCATGACCAAGGCAACTCTTAGAAGGACAGAATTTAATTGGGGCTGACTTATAGGTTCAGAGGTTCAGTCCATTATCATCAAGACAGGAACATGACAGCATCCAGTGCAGGAGGAACTGAGAGTTCTACATCTTCATCTGAAGGCTGCTAGCAGAATACTGGTTTCCAGGCAACTAGGATGAGGATCTTAAAGCCCACATCCACAGGGACACACCTACTCCAACAAGGCCACACCCACTCCAACAGGGCCACAACTTCTAATAGTGCCACTCTCTAGGCCAAGCATATAGAAACCATAACACATGGGAAAGCAAAGTTTGTTTCCATTATGGTTGATTTCAAATTATCAATATGGCATTCCCCAGGCCCACAACAGGTTCATTAAAAAACATAGAGAAGTGGGCATAGTATAAATATCTTTGTTTCACATGTTCATACCTATTAGAAGGCATCCATTATACAAAAGATGCTAAGAAGCCATATATCATCCCATTACATTAGCCAGCCCCCATCAGACTTATTGTATTACATTAGGAACAAACACACAAACCTGAGGACTGCTGTGGTATCACATATTGTAGTACCAAGAGCCACTTTAGAGGCACCAGCTGGAGGGAACACCTTACAAAGATGGCATGCTACCCTTTAGAGCACCATGTGCCTTTTGAATGGATGACCTCTAATGAAGCTATTTCCCTAACAGTAGAATACAAAGGTCTGGGAATCAGAAATCAGGAATAGAAATATGTTTGCCTGCCTTCATTCCCAACAATCTCTCTTGAGTTGTTCTCATCTAATGAAGACTCTAGGTGTCTAGTACTAAGAGTACTTTTGGGGGTAGAGGAAGTCATTTTGTTTTTTCTATCTATCTATCTATCTATCTGTCTGTCTGTCTGTCTGTCTGTCTGTCTGTCTGTCTGCCTGCCTGCCTGCCTGCCTCTCTGCCTGTCTGTCTTAGTTAGGGTTTTAGCATCTTAGTTTTAGTTATTGCTGAGAAGTGAAACCATGATCAAGGGGACTCTTACAAGGGACAACATTTAATTAGGGCAGGCTTATAGGTTCTGAGGTTCAATCCATTATCATCATGGCATCATGGCAGAAAGCTTGACAGTATCCAAGCAGGCATGGCACTGGAGGGGCTGAGAGATCTATATCCCATCTTATTCCAAAGGCAAACAGGAGAAGATTGTCTTCCAAGAGCTAGGAGGAGGGTCTTAAAGCTCACCCCCACCCCCCAGTAACACACTTCCTCCAACAGGGTCACACTTCCCAACAGTGCTATTCCCTATGAGCCAAGCATATTCAAACCACCACCACACTATCAATCAACTAATCTATCTACTCTTTTTTTTTGAGACAGAGTTTCTCTATTTAGGTCTAGCTGTTCTGGAACTCACTTTATAGATCAGTTTGGCCTCAAACTCCGAGATTTGCCTGCCTCTGCCTCCTGAGTGCTGGCATTAAGGGTGTGTGTCACCACTGCCCAGCTATTTATTATTTTAGGTGTATGGATATTTTACAGACAACTCAAGTACCTTTTAATTTTTTTTATTTAAAAATTCTCCAGTGCCTTGCCCTTTTTATCTATGGGGTTTTACTACATTGCCCAGGCTGGCTCTGAACTCATGATCCTCTTGCCTCTGGCCTCCCAAGTGCCTATACATATGGAGAACAGAGGTCTAAGCCTCAGATTTGCCTCTTAAGGATAGAGTTTATGGATAGTTAAGAAGCAGGTGACATAGGCACCTGGAAATTGTTTGGATATGAAGGAATCAATGTCTGTGTATATAGGCTCATGACTCACTTTTGGATACATCTTCTCAAAATGGTGGTGTTAGCATTGTCTGATGGTTTGATGTTGGTCTCTTGACATCAAAGAGCTCACTGACTAGATAGCTAAGCAGGCCCCAAGAGTTAGAACTTTGAACCAAGACCCTGAAAGGTAAACCAGGCAACTGTCAGCAAAATACTTTTCAGTTATCTGTAGCCAGGCTAGTGGGAGACTGCTAACATAGCCCAGTTGTATACCCAACAAAATTATGACTTGTAAAGTCAACTAAAAGTAACTAAATGTACATGACACTAGAGCTTCAGATAATCCGTTTTTCTATCAGGACTTAAGGGGAGTGCTTTATCTCTTTCCAAGTTCTCACTTGGCCTTCTCCCATTATGCTTAAGTCCTGATACTTAGTCCTCAGTTTGCTCTGCCTTCCCATAGCTGCTCAGAAGATTCTCTGGTCTTGGTATTTATTGCAATTCAAAGGGAGTTCTGTTCTGTTGGGTTTTTTTTTTTTTTTTGGGGGGGGGAGTTGTTGTTGTTCATTTGTTTTTTGGTTTCATTTTATTTTTGAGAAGCTGGCGGCCTTGGGCATACTACAAATTGTAGAGTAACAAGGCATGCTAGCATTTGCCTGTAATCTCAGTACACCAGATGTGGGGGCAGGCAAACCAAGAGTTCAATGTCTTCCTTGACTAGCAGGATGAAGGCCAGCCTAAGATACACGAGTCCTTGTTTCAGAAAATTAAATTAAATTAAATTAAAAAAATATAATGAATACATTTTAGGGTAATCGCTCCTCTTAAGTTCTTGTCGTCACTGTTTAGAACTTTGTAGTTCCTTTTCTGAACACCACAGGATCTTTCCCATGAGATCTGTCCCATGGTCTGTTTTCCATGGTCTGTTCTCTAGTACATTGCAGAAAGTTTCAGTGATTTGACCAGTTCCTTGTGACAGCTCTGTTTTACTTGATACCACTGATCCATTGATGGCAGTAATAGATTATTAATTCCTTATCCAATCACAGAACATGCTTTCTTGGATCATTCCTGGGCTCAAGTATTTGAGGTTGGGTTCCAAATCAAAGATGAATGATAAATTTTATAAAACGGCATATATAGGATCAGCAATGAAGGAATAATGAAAACAGCTGAGTGTAGTGCCATCTGCCTTTAATCCCAGCAGAGGAGGTGAATCATTTTGAGTTCGAAACCAGCCAGGGCTATGTAGACTCTGTCCTTTTTTTGGGGGAAAAAAAAAAAATAAAAGGCTGGGCAGTGGTGGTGCATGCCTTGAATTTCAGCGTTCTGGAGGCAGAGGCAGACAGATCGGTGTGAGTTCAAGGCCAGCCTGGAACAAAACTAATTACAGGACAGTCGGGGCTTCACACATACACAAAAAAATCCTGTCTAAAAAAAAGACAAAACCAAAAACAAACAAACAAGCAAACAAACAAAGAAAAAAAAACAAGAAACAAAATGAAAAAACCTAATGAGGCATAGGCAATATAGCCAATGGTAGTACAGTACTTACTTGGCATGAGCAGAGCTCTAGGTTTTAAGCTCCAATATTGGAGGAAAAAATTGCTATACTGAAACTCAACAGAGCTTCCTGGTTTAGGGGGACGATGGTCCACCGCAGGGTCACATGTCCTGACCCTATGGGATAAAGGCCAGATTGTGTATCCCTTACAGTGAACATATTGCTTCTTTGCGTGCTGCAAGTCATTCTAACAAATTGTTAAACTGCAACTTGTCCCTGGTTGAACAGAGGCCAAGGCAGTCTGAGCGAGGACAACTGAGTTTATGGATGGCACCTAGGGAGAGGAAATCTTCAGATTAGCTCTCATTGTTGTTGTTGTTGGATTGATTGATTTTTATGTGTGTGAGTGCTTGTATTTATATGCACCGTATATGTGTCTGGAGGTCAGAAGAGGGTGTTAGATCCCCGGCAAGTGGAGTTGCAGATGGTTGGAGCTCTGGGTACTAGGAACTGCACTAGTTCAACCACTGAACTATTATCTCTCCAGCCCTGAATCTTCGGTTTTATTAAGGACACCGACCTTAACTTTTGGGGTTTGAGGTAACATCACACAGCAGATGACCAAATTGTGTGGGGCTTCAGAGATGCAATCTGTATGAGTTGCTTCTCCATCACTGTGACCGAATGACCCAGCGTAGGCAGCTTAAAGGAGGAAAGATAAAAGCAGGACTTGAGTGTTTTGCTGCTGTTTTAGCTCTTATATCATGAGCAGGGCTCTCCAGGCTGCACTAAGTGGCCTGTGTTAGCATCCAGAGGATCACACCTCCTTATACAGTATCTGTTGTTCTCTTTGGGGCTACACAGGAATCTCTGAAGTTTTAGGATGTCTGCTACAAATACTTTCCTCTTTTTCTTTCTCCAACTCAGAGATGCACCTGCCTCTGCCTCCCGCGTGGTACACCAGAACCTGGAGACTTCCTACGACCCTTGTGGAACTTTATCTAATATCTCCTTCCTCAGAGCCTCTTCTTTCAACCTCAGTGGAGACCAAGATCACTTATCATATGTTCTCACCACCCCAGTCCTCTGTAGATGGCGTTCTTAGGACTTGTCACAGTCTTGCCAAAGCAGCTTTCCACATGCTTTTTCTCCTTCCAGTATGTTTCATGAAGGCAGAAAACATGGCTGTTCTGTTTTGTCGTTGTTGTTGTCTGTGTTTTCCAGTTTCTCTAACACTTAACTCAATGTCTGACATAGGCTTAAAAAATATCCATTGAACGAATAAATTAAAGATTGTTTGATGGATAATCTTGATGTCAACTTGACTGTATCTGAAATCAATTCAAACCCAAGCAGCTGGGCATACCTGTGAGAAATATTTCTTTCTTTCTTTTTCTGAGACAGGTCTCATGATGTAGTTCTGGCCATCCTGGAACTCACTAAGTAGACCAGGAGGGCCTGGAACAAACACCCACCCACCTGTTTCTGGTTCCTGAGTGTTGGAATTAAAGGTATTCTTCCTCTTTCTTGGTAGCAGCCCCTATAAAAAGAATGGAGCCTTTGCTCTTTTCCTGCTTGTCTTCACGATCACTGGCAAGTTCATCTGTCCTGCTGCTGGGGCATTCCTTCCCTGGTGTTAGAACCTATTTTTTTGGAACTGCCTCCCACACACATAGACCAAAGATCAGCTGAGACATCTAGCCTCATGGATGGAACAACTACCAGATTCTTGACCTTTCTGTGGGAAGACAGTAACTAGCCACAGCACAGTCTATAATTCACTTTAATAAATTCATATATATATACATATAAATATGTATATTCATTCCCATATATGGGACCCTGACTAATGCAATTAAGTAATAATAGTATAGAGTAGTAGTTATCTCCTCTAGGTTGGACATGACCATCTGTCTTAGTTAGAGTTTTACGGCTGTGAACAGACACCATGACCAAGGCAACTCTTATAAGGAAAACACATAATTGAGATTGGCTTACAGGTTCAGAGGTTCAGTCCATTATCACCAAGGTGGGAACATAGCAGCATCCAGGCAGGCATGGTGCAGGAGGAGCTGAGAGTTCTACATCTTCATCTGAACTCTGCTAACAGAATACTGGCTTCCAGGCAACTAGGATGAGGGTCTTAAAGCCCACACCCACAGGGACACACCTACTCCAACAGAGGCACAAACCTTTTAATAGTGCCACACCCTAGGCCGAGCATAGACAAACCATCATATCACCATTATCCTATATCAGAGAAGCTATGACGGTAACACACGTGAGTTCCTCACTGGACTGACCCATTAACACACATCTTGGAGGGAAGAGGATGATCATGGGGTTTACAAGGCTCAAGAATCTGCACAAGAACCTCAAGAAACCTCTCCTGTCCAGAAACTACAAAGAGGAATACAACTGACAGGGATGGGACTCTTCAGGAATGTAGTTGCCTGTAGGATGCTCATGGGACTTTTCAGTGGCCAGTGTGTGTGTGTGTGTGTGTGGAGAGAGAGAGAGAGAGAGAAAGAGAGAGAGAGAGAGAGAATGAGAGAAACTGACTGATCTGGCTGTCCTAGAACTCACTATGTAAAACAAACTGACTTTGAACTCACAGATTTCTGCTTGATTCTGCCCTCAGGAGTGCTGGGATTAAAGGCACTCACTACCACATCTGGCCTTATAATAGATTGTCAATGTACATTTAGAAGGTTGTATTGGATATTATGAAAGTAACAAAAAGATAGTCATTTGTATTTGTATTGATGGATTTGTTACAAAAATAGAAGTTGTCATCTGCCATGTTTCTGTTGTATTTAATCTTAGAGATTGTCCTTCTGAGAATTTTCAAGGGACTAGAGCCAAGGGGCAGCCAAGGAGAGTCTTGACCTGAAGCGATACCCTTCATGTCAAGACTCAGTGTTTGAGCTGATCCTTAGACCTCTTTCTGGAAATGACATTCTGGAAATGAATGTAATTGAGCAAGCACATAGGTTAAAGGGAGAAAGATATACAACCTCTTAAGTGTCACCTCGCCTCAGCAACCTGCCATTACAGTGGAGCCTTAGTGGATGAGCTATTTGTTGATTCCCATCAGTCTAGGTGATCACGTCTATAAAATGTCTTTCAGGGTTCATTCTACTAAGGAGCACAGCAACTAGGCGTGCTAGGGCACGCTTTTAATCCCAGCACTGGGAGACAGAGACAGTGCCTAATCTCTGAATTCCAGGCTAGCCTCTTCTACAGAGCATGTTTCAGGACAGCCAGAGCTACAAAGAGAAACCCTGTCTCGAAAAACCAAATCAAACCAGACCAGACCAGACCAGACCAGACCAGATCAGACCAGACCAGACCAAACCAAACAACTAGGACAGAGATAGGCCTAACATCTCCGAGTGCCTAATGTGTACACACAAACGGAGAAAGACTAGGGCAGATGATTGGAGGCAAAATAAGGTGCCCAGTACGATTAGCTCCAATTTTCTGAACCCTATCCAAAACACCTATACCTTGAATAAATAGATGTTATCTGTTCTGGGGTAAGTGGACAAAACGAGTCACCTAAGTTAACATTTTCTCACCGCTACTGGGCATCTGGAGAAACAAATACAACTTCTTGTTCTGGAGTTATAAAATAATTGTGTCCTGCTCTGCCACTTACCAGCTGTGTGACCTTGTTTTCTTAACCTTCTTGAGCTTCAGACCCTAAAAGCAAAAGTAAATACACAGCTGGATAGATTTCCTAAATAGGATTAGGCTTTTTCAACTTTCCGAACGAACTCCAGGGGCAAGTGACAGCTTGAGACGCGTCTCAGTCCAGAGCAGCCGCTTAGATCAGTTCACTGCTACGAGAAGGGAGGAGCCCGCGGGGCGCAGAGCCATTCAGCCAATCGCACAGCAGGCGGGACGGGAGTTCCCGCCTCCGGACGGCGTGCGCGCACACCACGCCGGCACGCCCGCCGCGGAGGCGCGCGCGCAGGCCCTGCCCTCGTCGCGGCCGCCATTTTAGCTCCTGGTTCGGGCCGCACGGAGCGGGCTGTGGTGGCGGGAGGGGTGGGGGTCCCCGCGAGTTGAGCAGCGGGCCTCTTCGGTGCGGATCCGGCTGCTGGAGTCTCTCTTCTTCCTTCCTTTCTAAGCGTCCGCTCTGGGAGTGCGAGGATGTCCAAGAGGCATCGGTTGGACCTGGGGGAGGATTACCCTCCGGCAAGAAGCGTGCGGGGACCGATGGGTAAGACAGGCCGGGGCGCGCAGTCGCGGCTCGGGCTTTGTTGGCTTGTGGCGGGGAGTAGGCCCAGCAGCCGAGTCTTTGTCTGCCATCGGCCGGCTGGGGCGCGGGCCGAGTGTGTGCGGCCAGGGCGAGAGGCCTGTGGTGGCCACGAGGCCGCTGGCGGCGGGCGTGAGGAGCGGGCCGCGAGGCCTCGGTGCTCGCGTGAGGCCCGCAGCCGGGGAGAGCGGCCGGAACCGGGTGGCCAAGGGCACTGCCCGGTGGGCGGCTCCGAGCGGCGGCAGGAGCTGTCTACTGGGGGATAGAGGCGAGCTGACCTCGGGGCACACTTGTTTGGCGGGAGACGGAGGGCCTCCTTCCATTGAGGCACTTCAGAAAAGGCCGTTGCCAACTTCCGCCCTCTGCCTACCCTCCAGCCATCTCCTTTATTTCCTGCTTTGCTTAAAAACCGGCCTTGCTAAGCATCACTGTGGTAGGCCTGTGAATATACGTATTCCCCCTCCGCTCTAAGTTATTTCTGTCTCCTCCCCACTTTGGACGCACTTTTCAAAAAGTGATCTTAAGCGTGTTTGAACAAACAACACCCACGTGCAGATTGAGAAATGCCTACACCGATTCTTGGTCTGGCAGTTTGGTTCCTTAGACTTTGGCAAAGACGAGGCATTTAGCATGTAAGCAGTTGTATTACCATTTTCCAGTTTTTTTTTTTCTTTCACAGTTGATAATTTAAAATGTGCTTTTGTTTATATTCCTACCCTCCCATTTTAATTACTTGTATGTTTATACTTCGGCAGTACAGAGATGTTTCGTTAATTAAAAAAATATATCCACAGAAGTCCAAATGTCCAAAACTGTTGTATAATTTGATCATTTTCTTATGTCGGATGATAGCGATTCGCTGTCAAGTCAGATATGTGGTCTCTTGAGGTTTTGTTAACACAGAGTCCTTTGGGATTGATTTCTAACTACCAATGTGAAGTGTAGGTCAGGATAGGATGTGTTCAGATACTCTTCTTAGATGGAAATATTGACTATGGAAAGCAGGTTTGCTATGTTTTGATTGTGTAGATTTTTTAAGCTTGTAATACCAAGCATTGTACTAATACAACATCCCCAAAATTCCAAGGGTTAGTATTTGAGATCGGTCAGTTCTTTGGTAGAAACACAGCTCATGACTATTCTCCAAGGGAGAGCAGAGTTACAGTGAGCTTTTCCATAGTTTATAATGGCATCTAGAATTCTTTTTCTCAACACGAAACTTATTACTGTAGTTAGGCATTACCACCTGTCATAATGCCATTTATATTGGATTGGTAAAGTGGGAACTTCTGTGAAGTTAAAGTGAATGTCACATTTGTCTAAGATGCAACTAATTTCCCTCTTTAGAGGTCACATTGGAATGAACATTGTGTGATAGTTCTTGTAGTGTTTTTTGTATGTTCACTACTCAATGCGATTAGTGATTATGGTGATTTCTCTTGCAAAACATATGACATTGGTAAAATGGTCTTTGGGTATATCATAGTAGCTTCATGTTTCCTCTGAATATTTCATATTTGTCAGTAAGTACAGGAGAGTTCAGTTAGTTGTTCAGTAATTCCTTAACTTCGAGAGATTCTGGAGGGTAGTTTTTGCAGTTTCCTAAGTGTTTTGAGTACCTTTTCTTACAGAACTGGTGTTCTTTAGCAATGAGTTTATACAATATTTGTGGTTGGTGTCTTTTTTTTTCCTTCCTCACTTAGTTTGAAGGCACTTTTGACTGCCAGGGATTTTTTTGCTTCCCTCCCTCCCGCCTTTCTTCCCACCCTATTTGCTCTTGTTTAGTGTATTTGACAGTATAGGCTTCATTTTGTCATTCCAGCTGTCGCCAGAGCTTGCTGTCTCCATTCCAGCACTTTTGAGTGTGTGGGTATATGACTACTGCTTGTGTGGCCAGCAGAAGAGAACATGGAGTCAGTTAACCCCTCTGACCACACTGGCCCCAGAGGTCAACTTCGTTTTACAGTCTGAGCTGTCTCATCAGCGCCGGAAAAATCTTAGAAGGACATTTTTATTCTAATGGTTCTTAGTATTCCTGATCGGAACTTGTAATTATGATTCTTTGTAGGTAGAAGTGTGTTTCACTACAATCCTGTAGATGAGAAGTATGAGTATCCTTATGTATGCATGTTAATGCATATGCTCAAAAGTTCTGAATGTGAGACTATCAGGGAAAAAGTAGGGTTTATATAGAATATCTGAAGTAGATAACTAGTTTCCATCCTTTTTAGTAGTACATCAGTGCCTGTTATTCCAAGTACAATTTAAACTGAAACATTAGTAGTAACCAATGTTTGTTGGTTCATTTCAGATAGTCCAGGCAACATTACATGTATTAGCTTATTAAGTGTTTTTAGTTCCTTTTCAAAAGCCACAGCTTGCATGTGAGCAAGGAAACACTGTTCTTGATAATTGTCAGTGTTGCCTAAAGTGCTATTTAGAGCACTTTTTCCTTCCCTCCTTTCCTGACTGCTTTCTTCCCCTCCCCTCCCCTCCCCTCCCCTCCCCTCCCCTCCCCTCCCCTCCCCTCCCCTCCCCTCCCCTCCCCTCCCTCCCCTCCCCTCCCCTCCCCTCCCCTCCCCTCCCCTCCCCCCCCTTTCCTTCCTTCCTTCCTTCCTTCCTTCCTTCCTTCCTTCCTTCCTTCCTTCCTTCCTTTCTTTCTTTCTTTCTCTTTCTTTTGACAGCATCTGTTTACATAGCCCTGGCTATTAGAAACTCACTATGTAGACCAGGCTGGCCTCCAGCTCACAGAGATCAGCCTGGTTCTACCTCCTGAGTGCTTGGACTAAAGGCGTGTAACCACCACAACTGGGATTGTTTTTATTTTCTTTAAAATTAAAAGCATTGTTTCAACTAGAAAATTTTTATGAACAAAACTTTTATAGTTAAAAGTTCCTGTATAAACAAGAAAATGTGTATATGGACATGTCTTCATATATATATATATATATATATATATATATATATATACACACACACACACACAAAGTGGAGAGGTTGTGACCCAGTTAACAGACCTTTTTGTACCATCATCATTCAGTGTAGCCAGTGTGAACTGCAGCAGCATTCCTAGGCATTGCATCAGTTTTCTGCATATTCCTAAATGTTTTCTTGATAATTCATATTTTTTCCACTTTACAGAGTAGATAAAGTGAGTGTTAGGCCTTTGCTGTGGTTTTGCCACTGTGGTTGCTATGGCCTCCTTTTTTAATTTAAATTTTCACTTCACTGATTAGCAGATACTCATGTTTTGCATTGTATTTCTTTCTCTGCTATAGTTATGAAGCTGCAGGTGAAATGTGTCTTGGAAAAAGGTGTGTGTTAGTAGTATAGGTATTAATTTATCACATAACATTACATGGACTGCTATGCATTGTATCTCTCTTTCCTGAAGGTTTGTTGCTTTGGAAAGGTTATGTCTTAATTGTCTTGGTAGTATGGATGATGCTTATTAACTTTCTTTTTGGCTTTCCTAATATGATAATAACTATAGACATGAACCCTTTAAAAATTTTCTGTGTGTGTGTCCATTTGTTTGAGATGGGGGTCTTACTGAATTTGAAGCTTACTGTTCCAACCAACACAAGATATGTCTGTCTCCCTCCTCTCACCAATACTGGGGATACAGGCACCACAAGGCCATGCCTGGCTTACGGGGTGGGGGGGTGAAGATTTGAACTCAGGTTCTCTAGCTTTCACTGGACCACTAGGCCTGAAGATATCTATCTAGTCCTTGAGCTATTTGAGTTTATATCCTTCCTTTATCCTTATTTTGAGGTGCTATAGAGCCCAGTTAAGGAGTGCCTAGACAAGAAACAAAATTAGAAACAAAGGCGATGGTTGAGATCTATTTCAGAGACAGGCTTAGCTTGTGAAATTTTGAGACTTTATTTTTTATTTCTTCTTTTCCCCTATTCTTTCTTTTTATTAGATGAAAAGAGTTTAAAACTTTTTTTTATTGAAAATAGATTTTTCTCATATAACACATCCCGACCATAGTCCCTGTTCTGTGCGTGTGCGTGAGTGTGTGCATTTGTGTCCTTACTCCATCCCTTACCTATATACTTTTAATTATTTTGGGTTTAGGTCGGCTTGTGAGGCTTTATTAAGGTTTTTTGTTTGGGGAGGTGGGTGTGTGTTTGTTGTGGGGTTTGGGTGGTTTTTTTTTTTTTTTGTGGCAGGGGAAGGGAGGAGGTTAGGTTTTGATCTTTTTAGACAGGGTTTCTCTGTTGTCCTGGAAATCTCTGTAAACTAGGCTGGCCTCAGAGTCGCAAAGATTCACCTGCCTCTGCCTCCCAAGTGCTGGGATTAAAGACGTGTGCCACCAGCACCCGCTTTATAATTCTGTAATGGGTAGACATTAGAATGGAAGAAGAGAAGTCACAGGCTAGTGAGGCTTTTCTTCACTGTAAGATTATATGGAATAGAATCTCCTATTTTAAGAATAAGATTGGATAAAGTTATCAGTTTACCACTGCTGCAGCTGAACCATTCTCATACAGTGCTGTTTAGTTAGCATTTTAGCTGTGTTCTGTTTAAGGTCTTTATTGTTGCTCCCCCATTGGACTGTGGAGAATGACTGCTCTTCCTTGCTTTGCTATATTGATATTTAGGTTACAGGAAATGGACTTTATGTGTTGTAAGTAAAGAGCAATGACAGGTGTTGTAGGGGTTTGTTTCTGTCAAATCTCCATATTGCATCATTATTTTGGTCTGGATCCCAAAACCTATGGCAACTTATGGTGTATGAGTTGTTGTGAAGTAAAGTTAGAATGAGTGAGTAAACAGGTTTCTTCTATCACTAACTACTCAGACCACTTTCAGATGCAACTCAAAGCCATACTGTTCGTCTTCTATTATAAATTATTTTAAAACTACTCATTAGGAATATCTGTAGTAGATACCAGAAATGACTGCTTAAAATAAGTTCAGAAAAGTGGATTACTTAGTTTTTAAAACAATTCTGTATTTTGTGAACATTGTTTTTAATTTGACTACATTTCATTTTGATTGATCCAGGTCTATAGATTTACAAGGAACTCACAGAGATCCACTTGCCTCTGTCTCCCAAGTGCTGGGTTCTTAAAGGTGTGTGCCACTATACCCAGCTTCAGGTGGTTTTTTTTTTGTTTGTTTGTTTGTTTCATTTTGTTTTTTGTTTTTTTTAATTACATTGCATTTTGTGCTGAGGATATGTCCTGAGTATTGAATTAAGGCTTGTCAGACTTGATGGCCTGTGTTTCAGTGTTGTCATGCTTAAGGTTTTAGAAAGATGGAACTAGAGACTTCGTGTAGTAAAGGATGTTTATGCTGTATGTGAAGAATCTCGTCATAATTTTTAATAACTAATTGAGATATGTTTTTAAAATCACTCTGAATTCTTAATTTTTTTATTTCTAGGAAAGACCGGGAACGAGATCGAGATAGAGAGGACCGATCTAAAGATCGTGATCGTGAACGTGATAGAGGAGACAGAGAGCGAGAGAGGGAGAAAGAAAAGGAAAAAGAATTGAGAGCTTCCACCAACGCTATGCTTATCAGTGCTGGATTGCCACCTTTAAAAGCTTCTCATTCAGCTCATTCAACCCACTCGGCTCATTCAACACATTCTACACATTCTGCCCATTCAACACACACCGGACACGCAGGACACACATCACTTCCACAGTGCATTAATCCATTTACTAACCTGCCCCATACTCCTCGATACTATGATATTCTAAAGAAACGACTTCAGCTCCCTGTTTGGGAATACAAGGATAGATTTACAGATATTCTTGTTAGACATCAGTCATTTGTACTGGTTGGAGAGACTGGGTCTGGTAAAACAACACAGGTAAGTCATTAAATACTATGGTAAATGTGTTATGATCATGTTTAAACTTAACTAAATGTGCTCATTGTGTGTCTGTCACCTCATTTCCAATTGTCTTGTCTTATAGAGTACCTTGAAGAATAATACTTTGAGCACTTTTTAGTGACTTTAAGGGTGTGGTTCAAGTAGAGAGTATTTAGTTTTTTCTGAGTCCACATAGGAAAATAACTGGCATGTTCTCATTTTGTAAGTATGGCAGGAGTAATTTCCAACACATTTTACCCCTGGGACAGTATAAACTTAGAAATACAAAGTTTTCTAGCGCTTGAGTAGAGAGATCTGAACAATTGGAGTAGTTGTTGCTACTCCAAGTATTTGTTAAAATATTTTGAATTATGTGAATAGTGTAAAAAAAGTTGAGATTGCCAGTCATGATAATGCATACCTTTTAATTCCAGCATTTAAGAATCAGGTAGGCAAAGCATCTGATTTCAAGTTCAGCTTATCTATATAATGAGATCTTGACTTAGAAAAAAAAATGATTAAGAGTGCTACAAAGTGTGGTTGTGACCTGCATCCAACTGCCTCCAGCATATAGTACTAAACACTGTTAAAGGTGTCTCCTCAGGTGCCCACAGTTTTTAAACATGAACAAGCCATTACTTGATCTTGTTGATAGACATGCAGCCTATTTTTATATTTTGTATATTATTGCATCTATTTATGAGTGTATGTTTGTGTGTGGATGTATCCATGCCATAGCACATGGTGTGGCAATCAGAATAACTTAGCAGAGTTATTGTTCATCCTATGGGTATTGAAGATTGAACTCAAGTTGTCAGGCTTAATGGCCAGTGCCTTTAACTCACCTAGCTGACATACCAACCTTAGGCTTTGTTCAATGACTCCAGGGACATGTATGTTTGTAGATTTTGAAATGGCTAGATTTATTGCAGTTGTGTTACATGTAGCCATATAGACCTTCTTTCCTCATGGAGCATATCAACTTACTCTGTAAGCATCCATAAACTGTTTGGTTATATCCCTGAACTTGAATTCTGTTAATCTGATGGTTGAAAGTAGTACTTGTAGGTTTAATAGGAACTTTGGAAAGCCACCAGTTAAAAGAGTTTCATTTTGACTACAAAAGTTGCTAAATATGGTAGAAAATTTCTAAAATGCTGGAAAATACTGAAATTAACTTAATAACTGCTCATTTTAATATGCAAAGATTTTATGAATGTAGGGTAAACATTTATAATTGACATGCTGCTAAGCAAGTACTCTGCCATTTAGCTGTTCAGACTCCCTCTACCCTGCCTTCCCTTTTTCAAGGAAGGATCTTGCTGTGTAGTCTGTCTAGGCTTGTTTCTAGTTTGCTATATCCTCCTGCCTGAACCTTAGGTGTGGACCACTGTGTTTGGCTTAGGATTTTTTTTTTTAATTATGTGCTGTAGATCAAAATTGAGTATTTCATAGAGACATTTTAATATTGTAGCAACCAAAAATATTAAAGACTTACTTGAGGGCAATTTGATGTTAATAAGAACTCAAACATTTAGCTGTGGATGGTGATACCTTTAATTTCAGCATGTCAGAGGCAGAGATAGGCGAAGTTTGAAGGCAGTTTGGTCTACAGAGAGAGAGACGCTGTATTAAACCCTTAACTTTTAAATTTAATGTGTTTTTGAACTCTTTTTAAAGAGTCATGAGAATGTAGCTTTAACTTTATTAATGCCAATAGAATTTTAAATTATTTCAGATGCTATTAACAGTCTTTGCTTAATTAGTAGTTTTGGAAAGTCAAACTAAATGTATTTTTCATGCTTTATTCCATTTTAGGGTTTTATATTTTTTTGATAGTTTGCATTGTACAGTTGGACAGACATAAAGAGAATCAAGGTGGACACTAGAATTGGGAATGGGAATATATAAAATAACATACCTAGAAAAGTTTTGTCTGAAAAATTTTTTTGTGGGAAAAAAAAGCAAGTTTATACAAGATGGTTTTCATTAGGAATTAATACGTAAATCTATTACTTTCTCATTAGTTATTTTAAGAGTACAAAGAACTTCTAAAAGTTTGAGAGCTGCCAAATTAACCAAAATGAAATTAAGTCGTTCATTTCATTGGAATGGTTTTTTGTTTTTGTTTTTTTGTTTTTTCCGAGATAGGGTTTCTCTGTGAAGTCCTGGCTGTCCTGGAACTCACTCTGTAGACCAGGCTGGCCTTGAACTCAGAAATCCGCCTGCCTCTGCCTCCCAAGTGCTGGGATTAAAGGCGCGCACCACCACCGCCCGGCGGAATGGTTTTTTTTTTTAAATCTGAACAGTTTTAAGCATTAAGGAGTTAACTATTCCTTTAATCTGCTAGTCAGTCCTTTGAATTTCACATTGTTTGATCACTACTTTTTACTTTTTTTTTTTTTGAAGGGGAAATGAAGGTAGATCTTAAAGCTTCCCTAGAGAAGCACTACATACAGGTCTGTTGGTTCCCAGAGCTAGGAAGATAGTGTTATTTAGTTAGTCGTTTTCTTCATTGAGGCCCTTGAAAGACGTGTACTATTTTCTTTGGAGAAACAGTATGATTATCTCCCCATTGAGTTATTTGTTGAGCTAGCCCAATTGTAAAAGTAATCTAACTAAATTATATAGCAGTGTATCAGCCAACATTTCTCATCAGATGTCATCATACAAATACTGAGATCCAAGCCCTCTACATTTTTTTAGCATTAGAATCTGTTTAGGATTTCAGAAGCTTTAATGAGACAGATCTAAGTACTTGTAGTGGAGGATTCTTACTGAAGGTTGTGAACATTTGACATCTTCCTATTCTTTTCAGTTAAATGGCCAGAGAACCAAACCATGAGAGAAGCCCCTCACGTCTACCTACGTAGTAGGTCACCATAGTGGCCACCCTGAGCTTCACATTTTCTTTTCCTTGGCTCTTGTTCTCAGTCCTTTTGAACTTGAAGGTGGCAATTTTGAGAACTTAACTTTTAAGATGGTATCTAAGGTACTGTCACCATGCATAATACTGCTCCTGAGGGAAAAGTTAACAGTGTTATGATGACCTTTTGATGGCCTGCAATTCATATGATACATGTGCCTATATTTTATAATTAAAAATGTGATTTTCAAAAGTATACATTGATTATACTATACATATAAATATACATATAAAATATAAAATACATTCTGTTTTACTTCTGAGACTTAAAATTCTTTAAAGGATAGAATTTAAATTGGATGTTGTTTCCATTGCTTAGAAAATACTAATGGTACAGCTGGACTGCTGAGCATATTGAGCATAGTTTGAGTGGACCTTGTCTTCCTGGGAGTGTAATTATGTTACATCCATGTTGTAGATGACCCTCTGGCTTAGAGTGCTCATGTTATTGTAACCTGACTCCTAACTTCTTTGCATAATTGAATTTTATTTTAAATAATGACAATAAGATAAAGTATTAGATACATACAGTTTGTATTCAGGCAGAGTACAAATATTTTAAATGTGAAATTATTTCATAGATACCACAGTGGTGTGTGGAGTATATGCGGTCCTTGCCAGGACCCAAAAGAGGAGTTGCCTGTACACAGCCCAGGAGAGTGGCTGCAATGAGTGTGGCTCAGAGAGTTGCTGATGAGATGGACGTGATGTTAGGCCAGGAAGTTGGATATTCCATTCGATTTGAAGACTGCAGTAGTGCAAAAACCATTCTTAAGTAAGTACTCTAACTTTAAAATGGATACTACTCTAATTGTAGGCTTCTTTCCTTAGTTAAAGAGTTTTATTAACGGAATTACCAGTTTTAAAATACAATGAAGTAGACATGCTAGGTGACTTTTTATTGACAACACCCCCCCCCCCCCCCCCCCGGTAATGTATTTAGCTCTTCAATAGAAATTCTGCTTCAGTTTATTTATATGGTTCTTTATCATCTGTGAAATGTGGTGTTTGAGATTGTTCAGTTAAATGTGATAAAGGTTAGTAAAAGTTACTTTTAGGACAAATTATATGTGGGTGGGATACGATTTGTTTATGGGTAAGGGAAATTAATTGTGTAGTTCTTGCCATGTGTGAGCTAATGGAGGAATCTTGTACCACCTCAAGATCCTGCTTCTTTATACCTGCTATATTCTTGACCATTTTGAGTCTTGTAACTTATTTATGTAATTGTTTTCTTTGTCTTACAGTTGACATTCTGCTTAAGAGTGATATCTGTGTTCAACAAATCTTACTTTCTCTGCAGTTACATTCTGCTTAAGTAGTGATATCTGTTGTCCAACAAATCTTACTTTTCCTGTTGATTTTATGCACCCACATTTATAGGCAGTTTAGTCAGTTTTAGAAATAACTTGGTCACAGTGCAGTTTTCAATTGTATTGTAAAAACAGAACTTGGAATACATGGTCAGTGACTTGAACCTGTGGTGTGGCTATGCCCTGTAATAAGATAAATAAGATTAATTGGATTAGGAAAAATGGTGTTAGTAGCATAGTATGAGATAGTATCCACTGTCTTCAGCCTTTTGATTCATCCATATATTGATCTTAAATATTACATTTTTGTTTTTGAATATTGGCATGTATCTTTTTAAAAATTTATAGCTTAAAAATTCTTTAATTAGAATATCCTATTACTTTTTAGCTAATATTTCACTTTTTAAAAAATAATATTTGGGTGTTGTTTCATTTGAACTTCATAATTTTTTAATGGAAGTTCAACTTTAAAATACTAATCAACTTATGTTTTTGACTTTTAAGGGATGTATTTTTGGCTTGGATCTTAATTTTCATTGAATATAGGACATTATCTGTGATTTGAAATTACAGTATAATTGACTATATTTGCATAAATCAGCTCTTAAAAAATCTATAAGATGCAGATATCAAAGACTTAAAAATAAAGGACATATTTTTTCTCATCTCTGAAAGGAGCATCTTTTCAACATTTGATTATGTACCAAATATTTCTCAGTAAGCTACAGTTAAGGGGATAAAACAGTTTGGATTTTCGGAAAAGTTACAAGCCGTATATCGTGTGTGTGTGTGTGTGTGTGTGTGTGTGTGTGTGTGTGTGTGTGTGGTAGAAAGTGGAGGAAGGATAGACTTTCAGAAGATGACTCCTGTGAAAGACTCATTCTGTTTCTAAAGAGTAACAAACAGGTGCACTAGTTCAAAGGGAAAGTAATTTTGGCACTGTCATTTTCTTATTAAGCAATTCTCAGAAATTGTAATTAAGCTTTAAAAAGTTATTCTAGATAAGGTAAGCTTATTGGTATTGTACAATCTATTCACTATACGTTAAAACTATTCTGGCATTGTTAACGGGATTGGAAATGGGTATATTTTTTATTTTTTTTTTCAAGGAGAGAAAAATTGTAATGCAAGTCTTAGTAGGAAGAGTGCTAGTGGTAGTTTTAATTGATAGAACTGCTTCACTAAGAAGTATTGTAAAAATCCCTGGATATATTTGCATTAACTCACTGAAAATCCAGATAGTAAAAACTGGTAAAGCCTTAAACTGAAGGTCAGTAGAGTAGGAAGAATGCATATGTAGAGACAGGTCTTTACCCTGCATTAGCTATTTTTCTGTCTAGAAATTAGCGTGTTTACATATTCATCAAATAGTCAAAGGAACTTTTAATACAAAAGGATGGTAGAGAAGACTGAATTTTAAAGATTTCTCTTGAATGTCTCAGAATTTAGACAGTTTGAGGCTACATTTGTGTGTCTTTAAAATTGTTCCTATGTAGTTAGTATCCTATGTAGTTCCTATGTAGTTAATATATTTTCAATGTTTGAGATGCATTAAATTCTACATTAGATATTATGCTCTTTGCAGAGGATTTGTTCTTGTACAAATTATTCAACACGGAAATTATGAATAAAAATTCGGGCATAGCATCAAGGAAGCTAATGAAACAGTCTAGTCTGAAAACTAGTGGGTTAGGGAGAAATGCCATTGTGATAGTCATGTCAGAACATCATGACTGATCATGATGTTTGGAAGAAGACATTGATTTGTAATACCATTGCTATGGATTGAAGGATTTCTTAGTATGAATTGTAACAAATCATAGAACATTTCTCAGTTTATTTTCAGGGAACAGATGACTTTGGAAAGGGAACAGTTTGATATTCATGTCTGTAGAAAAGATATTTTGGAGTTGACTTTGTAGCTAATATTACTGGTAGCTGAGGTGATAAGACTTTTTCTTCCAGCTACACAATAAAATTAGCTTGATATTGAGGGAGCCCAGCTATTTACCAGGAAATACTCAATACTTTAGCCTTTAAACAGTGCTTTATATAGTAGACAATATAGTAAGTAGTAAATTAATCTGGTTTTAATAGTAAGAAATTAATCTGGTTTATATCTATCAAGAGCAAATAAAAATACAAAGTTTCAGATATATGGGAGAATAACTTAAGAAGTCACATTTGATGGAGAAATTGGTTTCTTAGTGGTGGTGTGAAGTGTAACCCAGGACCTTATGCTTGCTAGGCAAGTGATTACGTTAGTAAAGAACTAGATTATGGACACAGTATAAGATCAAAGGTGGCATTTTTAAACTGTCTTGCTTAGTGGAGCTACAAATTTGGGACAGAATTTGAGTCTGTCTCCTTTGCTTGCCTCGTATGTGGAACTTGGTGGGTTCTTCCCTTCTCCACTTATTCTGAGGAAGTCAAATGGGCAACGGGAATGTGAAACTTGTGACTACAAGAATCTTGATGAATGTTTAGCAAAATTAAGAAAAGGGCAGATTCAGTAAAGGACCTTTCTTTGACATCCTTTAAGGTTCTGTTGATGAAGCAGAGCGTGGGGATCTAGTGATTTATAATTTCCTTTTCACTCTGAATCTGTTTGGTTATCTGATTAACTTTAGTTTGGGGGATTTTAAAGGAGACTCCATCTGAGGTTGGTATATAAAACAAAGTATAATTTTGGAGGGATATGAGTTTGTTCTGTTGACTACTGTTTTGAGACTCTACTGAGAATTTTGTCTGGTATATAATTTGAGGATAAGCTGCTAGGAAGCCAAGAAAAGGTAAAGACAAGAGGACATGGTTGAAATATCTTGATAGGGAAAAATGAATGGCTGTCTTGAACTTCATTGTATAAACTGCTCTACGTAAAGTTTGAAGGAAATACATTTTTAACAAATATTTTTATACAATCTAGATAAAAAATTTGTAGAATTGTTTTAAAATCAAAGATAGACATTCTTTATAGGCAAGAAGATGAAAGAAGCCAAAAGATACTACCAAGCAAAATACAAACACTAAGTAAGGATTTTGGTGTAGGGAACATTTAAGGTTGGCACCTAGAGGATTATGTATTACCTGGCAAATTGAATACTGAAGTGCTAACTGTATAAGAATTTAAAGTCTGGAGCAATAGCCAGCAGAGCACAGCAGCTTAACAGATGGGAAATTTGAGAACCACAATCTAGGGTCTTGAGTTGGGTCTCAGCCCTATTATTAGTGTGATAATTAGTTGTAAGTTTTCAAAAGAAAGGGCTGATAACTGCCTCAAGGATTCTGAGTATGTTGATCTGTGTCCAGTCATATTGACACTCAGATTAACTGTGTAGTCAACATGGCTAACATTTGCTGGTGGTGGTAGTGATAGTACATTTCCAGCATGATACATTGTAGAAACTAACCTAATTAAACTAATCTTAGCTTTAGTTTGAATGAAAATGGTTTCCGTGGGATCAAATATTTTTTGACCATTTGAGAAGGACTCCCCAAGGAGTGTTTGAGGAGGTGTGTCAGTAGGGTTGGTGGGCCATTGTCTATCTCATGCCTCCCCAGCTCTGAGATGATAAGAAAGATTTGAGCTACTGCTTCAGGACCTTTCCTGCTGCCATCCACCCTGCCATGATGGTCATGGACTCACCCTCTGAAACTGAAAGCAAACCTCCAAAAAACTTATAAGTTGTTTTGATCTTGGTGTCTTCTCAAAATAATAGGAAAGTAACTGGTGTCTACCAGCTAAACTAATTTAAAAGGAGCTTAAGAAAGCAATGTAATTGAATTACAGTTGAGGAAGGTTAGCATGAATTAAAATTTGATGTTTGTCATTGTGGAATGAATGTAGGCAAATACCCTTAGGGCTTGAGATAAGAGGTCTGCTACTACTTTAAGCCACAAATGTACAATTTAGAAGTAATTTATAGTAGTGAGCTCCATTCTTATTGAAGTATAGTGTGTAAGCTAAAAGGTTTAGTTTGATCTTTGTGTTATTAGGCTGGGGAGTAAAGAATAATTGCTTAGTTGAATATTTAAGCAGCTGAGTGAAATATTGTTACTTTTCAAGTGGAATCATTTCTTTAAATGTAGGCAATGTTCTGTACCACTTATGGAGGTCAGAAGTTGGTTTTCTGATCATTAGATTGAATTCAGGTCCTTAGGTTTACAAGGGAAATGCTTTTTTTCCCCCTGCAAATAGAATTCTGTTGACTTTTATCAATGTAAGCGAACTTGATTATCTACTTATTTCACTTGCAAAAAATTACTGTGGAAGGCTTGCTTAGTTTGCACAGTGCCAATATTTGAGAAAATATTGCATAGAAATTACAGCCTTAGCTTTCTGTCATGTTCTGGGGATAAAGAGTATTGCCTTCAAAATTTAGAGTTGGAGTTGTGAAAGTATTTAAAAATAATTTGGTTTTTGTTTGTTTACAGTTAAATTTTTAGGCTTTTTCTTGATTAGGTTCCTTAAGTTTGAAGCATAGGCTAAATATATTTGATATAACAAAACTGGTGTGTTTGAGTGTCTGGGCTAAACATTTCAGTCACGAATGAATGTGTATGTATAATATATGTGTCCATGTGTCACAAAGGGGTTTGATGTTTCCTGGGTTTTGCTTTGTTTTGTTAGAACATCAAGGTACTTAAGATATTATATATTTCAGTTTTATAAGAGCACCACATCTAGTATTTCTTATTGTAACTGGTAATGTGCTTTATTGTTGTATTTATTCTGGTTAGATTGAACTTGATCCTGTGAAAATTACCAAAAAATATTTTTGATATACTGAGCTACCTTGAACTAGTAGTAATGTTATCTGCTATATTACTAAGATGAAAAGTTCTTCTGAAGACTTAAAGATCATTTCAAGTGACCAGTTTATAACAGAAATAGTTGTTTATTTGATTGGCTGTGGATGGATATATATATCCATATATATATATATATATATATATATATATGCACACACATATATATATGTGTGTGTGTGTGTGTGTGTGCAGATATTGAGATTATTAACTATCCAAACTTTGTTTTTTGGATTTGCCTATAACATAGCCAGGGATGATTATAGACTGTTTATAAAGAGAATTAATATTAACAACAGAATATCTCCCTGTAAAACTGTTTATTCATATTCTAAGGTTTGCTTGAAGTTTTTATTTAATGCTGTAAGTATTTTAAGTTAGCCCATCAGAAGTCTCATGTTTTTAATACATAGAGAAGCTACAGTAAAGTTGAACTTCGACCCAAGGTTTAGGGACTGTCTTTGTTATAGATCTGTTTCTGCTCAGTGAAAGCCGCCTTTGCTTTGTTGTGTGCATTGTTGTTGTCATCCAGAAATTTTTCAGTAGCTAACTGCAGTATGCTAAAGAATATAAAAATAAATAGTTAGCATTGTTGGGTTTGCATTTGTGAAAATGAAAATTGAAAATAATCTGGAAAAAAATCAGTAACTATATTAAACTTGGATACTTGGTTTTTCCTTCCTTAAACTGTACAACTTTATGTAAGTTATGATTATGTTTTGTACATCTAGAAACTAAAATATATAGAGGAAAATGTTCAGAGTTATATGAAAATACTAATCTATATTAAAGACTTAAAAATTCACACAGATGCTTGGTATACTGAAACTAGTCTTCCAAGGACACCATATTGAAAAGTTCATAATGTCTTTCAGAAATGTCGATTCTTTATAAAGAATTGTATTCTATAAACTTGTTTATGTAACTATATCAGTGTGTGTATTTGTTTTTTTTCTCTTTGCTGTGACCATATGCCCGACAAACAATATAAGGGGAAAAGCTTATTTGGGCTTACCTTTTAAGAATGCATAGTGGTCAGAAGTGTGAGGCGGCTGATCATATTCTCTCTGCAGTGGGGAAGCAGAAGAAACGCTCAGGTGGTGTCTAATCTAGGACTTCAGCCTATGACGTATTTGCACCTACATCTAGAGTAGGTCCTCCCCCTCCCCCCCTTTAAAGTTTCTGAAAACACCTTTATTGGCACGCCCAGAAAGTTTGTTCTTATTGACGTTAGGAGTAACTTACATATGGTTTATTGGTCTATGTTATTTGTATATATTTGTTGAAAAATACTTACCTAGTGCTACTCAACAATTCTGGCTTTTTGTTTATTTTATGTTGCTTTAATTTATTAAATAATTATGATTGGAAGCCTTTTTAGTTACTTGTAATAAGGCAGCTTTGCAACTTTCTTATAAATTGAGGTACATCTTAGAATTGATGGAAGTCTTGTAATTGATAGGAGTTTGGTGTTTGCCATTTCTTGTGAATATTTGATATTGATCTAGTTTTGTATCACCATTTTAAAAACATAGTGTGAATTTTTGGAAATAACAGACAGAATTAATATGCTAATTAAAGTGCTTTTAGAAATACAGGGTTTCCTATTGAAAGACTAGCAATTGATAGTTTAGCAATGTGTAGAAACAGTCCTGAGGTATATTGGGTATTTGAGCAAATATTGTTGAAATAAGAACCACTTCTTTCATGTGCCCCTAAAAGTTAAAACAAGAGTTTTGTGTACCTAAGGCACTTATTCACATTTACTTTGTCACTTGGATTGCCTAGCTCATATCAGTAACTCATCTGAAAACAATAATTGCAAAATGCCCTTAATAAGATGAAAAATTTCAAGGCATCTAGAAGCCATAATGTGGCTTATCAGGTACCGGGGTGGATGGCTAGGACATTTAGTCATTGTTTATTGACAGTGATTTTTCTTTTATCTTCTTAAAATAAAATCTTGGAGTTGATTCCAGAAATGGTGATGGTTTATTTTGAAAAGAACACTGTAGAAACCCAAGCTGTATAAATGGGGACCAAGCATGATAACTCTTGTCAGCACTCAAGAGTCCAAGCCAGCCAGAGCTATATAAGTCCTTGCCTCAAAATTGACTCACATGCATGTAGTGAAGGTGTACTTGTTTGCCAAATGTTTAAATAAGTTTAGAATTGCTTTTAAAGTAAATAAAGAGATGGGGTCACTATGTTGTATGTTGAACTTAAGATCTTCAATAGATGGTATAAACTGAAGTCAGTTGGTTTATGAAAGATTAGAATGGTTAGATTACAGGACAAAGATAAATAATGGCTTCAGATTTTTGTTGTTCCATTTACATTTCTAAATACAATAATGGGTGTTTATTTAACTGACCTTGAACTGAGATATTAGCATTTTAAGGCATGCTATGTTTTTGTCCAGGTGCCAAATTTAAGGATAGTTGTTGTATATTAGTGACAGCAGTGACCAGAGTGTAATGGACAGGAAATGGCTGACTTATACAGTGTCCTATAAACCACCCTTGATCTGGTACTGACTTCTGTAATGGTTCCTTCTGTAATGGTTGGATTCCATATTAACTGCCTTCTCTGAAGCCATTCTAAGCCTGGTTCTTTTTTTTTTTTAGTCATCATTTAGTGTGATGTCATTTGCTTTTGATTTTACATCTGAGTGTCAGCATTCTCATGGTGCTGATGCTGTCGGTTATTCCCAGAACCTTTATGAATGAACTCATATTGTCCTTTAGGTCATTTCAATCGTGGTATTGATGGGGGGTAGTAGACTTGTGTGCTGTCAGCTATTGTTACATTTTTGCCTTTAAAAATTTGGGTTTCATTCTACTCCCAAAATGTACATTTTTGCATGTAGTAATATTTTAGTAGTGCGATGAGATGGAACAACTTAAAATACAACTTTTTAGTGTCTCTTTAAACTGCTTGGAAGCTTAATTTTTGCAGTTTTTTACTTATGTTAGGATAATTAGTTTTAAAATTACATAGATGAGTTTTGACCAATGTTATCTTTGATTGTAGGTATATGACTGACGGGATGCTACTTCGTGAAGCCATGAACGATCCCCTCCTGGAGCGTTATGGTGTGATAATTCTTGATGAGGCTCATGAAAGAACATTGGCTACAGATATTCTCATGGGTGTTCTAAAGGAAGTTGTAAGACAGAGATCAGATTTAAAGGTGAAGAAGTAACTTTAATTTTTAAATGTGTGTTTGTGTATACATGTGTAGGAATGTGCACATAACTGGGTGCTTACAGAGGCCAGAGGTACTAAATTCTCTAGTATAATAACATGGTGGGAATGCACAGGACCATCATCCCCAAAGAAACACTTTTGCCTTTTTTTTTTTTTGAGACAGGGTTTCTCCGTCTGCTAGCCCTGGCTCTGCTGGACTTGCTTTGTTGACCAGGCTGGCTGCGAACTTGAAGAGATTCCCCTGTGTATGCCTCCCAAGTGATGAGATTAAAGGCATATGCTTGCTTACTTACAGTCTTGTAATCTTGGGGCCAAACAGGTGGATAATGGAAAAAACCCTGTGCCTTGCTTGCCAGCCAGCCTAAAGACCCTAGCATTTTTTAGATTTTCAAAATAGCTGTGTTTAAGGCAAATTCTATTTTGGTCTGAGATTTTATTAATAATGCAATGTATTAATTACATTAATAAAATGTAATTGTATCATTTAACAGCTTTTTACTTTCATGGTGTATAATGAGTGTACATAGGCACTATACATTGTTTATTTATCATATATTCTAGTATTTTAAAATGTAAATAACTCAGCTGCATTTTATTCCTTTCTATATAGTTTCTTGTTTTTTAAAAACAGGATTTCACTTTCTAACCCTGACTGACCTTGAACTCACACAGTGATCCATGCACTTCTACCTCTTTTTTAATGTTAGCGTTTAATGTATGTGCCACGATACTGGCCTGTATTTTTAATGTTTCTTTAAAGACCGTCTTTTTTTTTTTTTTTTCTCCCCAGGGTTGGTGGTAAGACTAGGTTTCACTATGTAGCTCTAGCTGTCTTGAACTCATTGTGTTCAAGGTTGGCCTTGAACTCAGATGTGCCTGCCTATGCCTCCCTAGTTCTGTTCTGGGATTAATAATGACATACACCATCACGCCCAGGTTTCAAAGCTGTCTTTATAGCTCATAATATATACTTATAGAACAGTAACTACTTTTTTTTTCTTCTTTGAGATTATCTAGAAATCTTTAGAGACAAAGCTTCAAAAGTAATTTTCTGTTTTCATCCTATAGGTTATAGTTATGAGTGCTACCCTAGATGCTGGGAAATTCCAGATTTACTTTGATAACTGTCCTCTCTTAACTATTCCTGGCCGAACACATCCTGTTGAGATTTTTTATACTCCAGAACCAGAGAGAGATTATCTTGAAGCAGCAATTCGGACGGTGATCCAAATACATATGTGTGAAGAGGAGGAAGGAGATCTTCTTCTTTTTTTGACTGGTCAAGAGGTATCATCATTTGCTTTATGTAGTTTTTATGTAGAAATGTCCATTAGCTAGCAACTCTAAACTTCAATGACTGAGGCTGGCCATATTTTTCTCATCTCAGTCCTTCCAAGTTTTCAGTGTAATTGTTTGAATATATGCAATGTTTAACCACCTGTTTTTGTATACTCATATTTAATGGGGTGCATATTTAAAGGGTGAAGACAAGTATACAATTGAAATGGTAGATGTTTGTAAATTCCTTTAAATATATGGGTACCTTTTACAGTAGAAGTTCTGAGTCCTATTCTAGAATGTCTTAAGTATGGTCAGTAGATTTCTAGTTTGAAGGAAGAGAATTTGCTCTAAAACAAGTTCTGGTTTCTGTTTGTTTTTTGAAATAAGTGAAGTTTAGGGGGAAATACGTTGTCTGCAAGCTCCCTGGGTCATTTAAGATGTAGGGTCGCTTTTCCAGAGGAGTGTTTTATTGTCCAAAAGATCCCCACTGTGATACATAATGGCGCCTAAACTGTGTTGTGGAAAATTTAATCTCATGCAAACTGAAGGCATGCCCCACTGCAGCAAAACCTCTTTTTATTGTGTCCAACTCCTATAGAATTGTTAGCTGGGTGATATTTTGGCAGATGCCATTCACTTAAGAGCTATGAATTTGGCCTAATTTTTTTAATCCTGGGTTTTGGGATTTTTTTTTTTAATTGTCCTTATGATTTGTGTCTTTGGACATGGTTTTCTTAAATACTATTTATATTGTGAGTTTGAAATTTTTGTGTTCTCAGATTCCTGTGCATTGTTGGACATTTATCAGCATCCCAGCCTTTCCATATCAGATACAGCAATACTTTTTAGGCATAACCAGCAAAGACATTTAGATATTGCCAAATGTCTTGGGGAAAGGTATTTGTAAATTCTTTTCCTGCAGAGACATTCCCTTAGTTCTTTTGTGTTGAAAATGCAGTTTTCTGGATAGTCTTCCCTCTTTTGATACTACTCAGCCTTTTTATGCAGTTAAAGTGGAAGATTTTCTGTAAAACTTCTGAAAGACTTAACTAATGCTTTTCAAATGGCATGTAAACATCATTCATGCTCTAACCGTCGAAGCTAATACTTGAGGGTATTCATTTGTCCTCTTGTGTTTGGTCTCTACAATTTCTAACTTCCTCTTGACTAAATCTACTCTGACGAGGTGTATTTGAATGGTATTGGAAGTTTCAGCTGATCTCATGGAGAGAACCAAACAGGGTTTTTTTCTGAGTCAGCTTAATGTAATTCATTTCATTCATTGGGGAAAGGAAAGCAGTAAGCCTCATGTTTTCAGCTGTGTGATGGTATGTTGTGAAATGAAGTAAAATTATAGTTGTGAACTCTCGGTATGTTTTGAGTTTGAAGACTTTCAGCTGGTTTGTTTTGCAGAGATTTCTTTATTATGTTTACTAAAGTCTTTTTAAATACATGAAGTGTAGATGTTAAGCTTATCACTTACCTGTTAGTGTGAGCTGATATAAACAAATCTGAAATATTTGGAGACTAATTTTCTTTATTTAAAACTTTTTTCACTCTGATCTTAATTCCATATTAACATGCCAGCAGGGGGCATTCTGATCTACATAGAACATTTAAAAGCAATCTTTTTCTTAAAAAGACTAATTTTTTTTCAAATAGATGGCAATGAGTTTTCATTTTCTAAAAACTTGGGATCTCAAAACAAACTTTGGATTTTTAGTAGTAATTTCCTTCTGTCAAACAACCTTATGGTGCTTAAGAAAATTGCTATTTATTAGTAGGCAAAAAAGGATTGTTCTATCCAAAGATTTTACATTTTGTAAAGATTTATTTTAATTTTGTGTGTATGCATGCATGCTTGCATTGTGTGTATTATGTTTGTACATCAGACATGTACCTTGTGTTCTCAGGGCCAGAACAGAGGACCAAATACACTGGAACTGGAGTTATAGGTGGTTGTGAGCTACCATATTGATGCTGGGAATAGCCAGTACTTTTAATTGCTGGCCAACCTCAAAACTTTTATATATCTCTATCTCTATCTCTATCTCTATCTCTATCTCTATCTCTATCTCTATCTGTCTGTCTGTCTGTCTGTCTGTCTGTCTATCTACACACACACCCTTATTTTATGTTCATTGATTGGTGTTTGCCTGTATGTATGTCTGTGTGAATGTGTCAGATCTTGGAGTTACAGTTGTGAGCTTCCATATGGGTGCTGGGATTTGAACCCAGGTCCTCTGGAAGAACAGTAGAGCTGTTAACAGTAAGCCATCTCTCCAGCCCCAAATTTTATATTCTTTAACACAGAAACTATTACAAGCTGGTTTAAAATCATTGTCAGGAAACCTAGTTTGATAAAAACCAATTTACCTGAAAATCCTTTTTTTTTCTCCTAACGGTATTCTTTGAGTAAACAATTTGTTACTATAGCTGAATGCCTAGTTAATACATGAAAGATTGTTTAATATATTTTCGAGTTTAATTGCTTCAGCAAAACTTTTATTTGTCCATCTCAGCCTTCCTTTTTAAAGCCATTTGTTACCCTCCAGAGCTGCTGCTCCTTTCCCACATGCATTTATTATGTCTTTCTTTAAATTTGTATTTGAATATAAATGCATCGGATTAGTTTGCCATGGTGGAGAACATTCTGAAGTGGCTCTAAGGCATTTGTGTCAGCATACTTATGAAATATCTATGTTGATATTGTAAAGGTGCTTGTTCTTATTAGACACAATGAAGCAATGCTTCCATATAATTGCATTAGTGATATGTGACATTAAAGCCTAATTGCTGTATTTTAAATATCTAGCACATCAGTTTCTTTTAGATTGTGAAAATGAAAAGGTTATGAGTGCAGTTAAATATTCCTGGGTGAGAAATTTCAATTTTAATATAATTTGTTGAGAATTAATTAGGATGTCTGAGTCTTCAAGAAAAGGGGTATGGAATGCAAATATGGTATTTACATATTTGCTCAATACAGAAATCAGAATTTATTTGGTTGTTTAGAAATCACACTGACCATTTCTTTAATTTTGGTTATTGAATTTGAAATACGTTATCCATGAATGAAGGCAGATTATAGATATGTCAAATGGAATGCATACAACGAAGATGAATTTCGTTTTCATACTCTTAACATTTTTATTTTGTAGGAAATTGATGAGGCCTGTAAGAGAATAAAGCGTGAAGTGATGATTTGGGCCCTGAAGTTGGTGATATTAAAATCATTCCATTGTATTCTACACTTCCACCCCAACAGCAACAACGCATTTTTGAGCCACCACCTCCAAAAAAACAGAATGGAGCAATTGGAAGAAAGGTAACATTAAATATTCTCTATAGTCATTTTATTGATAGTAGAAATCCTATGAGATACCATCGTCACTCATAAAATAGAAGCTAGATGTCATGGTACATGCCTGTGATTCTAGCACTCTCTGGCAGAAAAGGCAGGATGATAAAGAGTTTAAAACTAGCCTAGGTTATGAATGGAACCTGCCTTTAAAAAAGGAGTTAGCACAAATTCAAGGCAGCCTTGCTTGATTTGCATAGTTAGACCCTGTCCCTAAAAAGAAAACAACAAAAACCCACACTGCCATCACCCAAAGCTATGAATGAGTAATTGGCCACACCAGAATTATCTGCATTTCAGAAGTGAATGGGAAAATGTATCAAAGTACTTGTTTGGACCCTTTAAGAAAATGAACTACTTCCTCCCACAGAGGCAGTTTGTTCTTTGCAGGTAATAGAGTGCTTAGGATGGTCAGGGAAAGGGAGGGAAGTTGGCCAAATATTGTCTTGTTAGATATATGATACTCCAAAACTAAGTGACTTTTTTTTAGTTTGTGCTTTGTACCCTTCTTAGAATTTTGTCTAAGGGAGTAAAATTTTAAGTCGACAAGTGTTAAATGTTGACTCTGTACAGATTCTGAAGCGTTAATCACACTGAATAAATACATGAATTCCTTGAAGGCAGGAATCATATTAGCATTCTTTGATAGAGGGATATGTAGTTTTCTTGGGTGAGGGAGCAAGGGTACTTCAACTGAGGCACTGTGTTAAGTACCAGTTTCAAAATAAGATGTTAAGATTTAGGTCTTAAACTTGAAAATAAGACTGCACAATTGAAAAATACCAGAGCATGAATTCAACTTGAGAAAGTTCTTACTAGTTTCTGGTCTAATTAGTGCTTCATTGGGTTGAAGTTTTCATCAGTGCATTCTCTAGGACATCTTAAATCATTTCTCTGGTAGTTAGTATGCTGTCCAGGAAGAGCCTAATGGATTAAATTTGTTGTGAAAGTATTTATTTTTTGTATATCTATAGTTTTAATTACACCAAGCTCAAAGCTACAGCAGGATGTAAAAACAAAAACAAAAAAAACTTCTCTATAGTCTAGTCTGGTCTTGACAGTCATTTTACTTGAGTTTCCTTAATGTTGGAATAGCAAGCATGAGGCTCCATTCTAAGCAAAAATAGTTCTTTTCTGTTGCCTAAGCTATAGCTATTTAATTACTATTAAGCCTCAAAATCTGAATTGCTTAGTAAAATGGGACATGGCCTTTGTGGAGATGGTTCCATGGTTTTGAAGGGAGGGTTATTAATCCTGTTATTTAAAGATAGTTAACTACACAAGCTAATAAATTTCTTTGAATTGGAGGGGAACACTCCTCATGTTCTGGTGACTAAAAAAATGAAAATTAGCTTAATTTAGGTTAATTATTGTGAACAAACAGTATTCAAACATGGCAATCCAAACTCCCTAAATTCTATTTGAAGAGCAGTTAGTGAAATAAATACTGGTTTTATTTAGATACAAGTTATTGAGTGTAACTGAAAAATTTTCACACTGATGCCAACTAAGGGCTTGTTTTCTATTACAGCAGTACCTTAAGATAGTTTCCTAGTTCTGAGATGTTAACACTCTGCTAATTTTGAACACATATTGCAAAGTTATAGTCCAGAACAGGCATGCAGCAGTCCTACTTCTCTCAAGTAAATTCCTTGACTACTTCAGGATCACGTTGCTGACTAGTTCCTAATTGAATGGTGAACTGTCACATCTAGATCAGATAAACTGCTTGCTTTACCTTATTGATGAGATTGCAGTGCAGCTTTGTAAACCATCTCTTGCACATACTTTTTCTTTCATTCATCCATCCATCCATCCATCCATCCATCCATCCATCCATCCATCCATCGTGTGTGTTGTATGTTACCTAGTTGCAGCTGCTATTTTCAGATTTAGTGGTCAAGTCTATAGAAATAATCTTAGTTGTAACAACTTTTTGTGAAAATTAGCAGCCCCTTTTGTTCCTAAAACTACCTTTTAAACAGGTGGAGGGTCACGTGTATATATGCATAGGGTTTTGTTTTTTTTTTTTTTTTTTTTTTCAGAAAAATTATATATATATATATTTATATATGTATGTGTGTGTGTGTGTGTATATAATTAAAAATATTATATATATATTTTAAAATTGGAGCAAGAAACTGCTCCATGGTCTTAGTTTTCTTGGTGTTACTTGTGGGCATCATAATCTTTAAATACTGAGTTTTAGGGAAAAAATATAATAAGTTATATACTACTCTAAGCAGCATGATGACATTTTTACTACCCAGTTCCCTTTTTGCACACGATGTGAATCTTCATCTGTTTATTCATCATGTCCAGAGGGTGTATGCTACTTGAAGATTATCAAGTGACAAACAGTGCTTAGGTTCTAACATAGATGCTCATTTGTAATTCCTTTAAGCTGGTAACATCATGAAATTTTTTCACACTGTAAATTAGAAGAACCCTGTGAAATGTACTTTAAACATAACAGAAAATAATTGTCTTGCTTCATTGTCTTAAATATATTCAGAACCATTATCTTTAAGAATTCAAAAGTACACATGATTCTAGGTATTTATATGGCAATTTAAATATCAGATCTCTAATCTTGTTGCTCACAAACCTGTTTTAATTAGTCTAAAAGGGGGAGTTTTAAAAGCAAATTGGCGCTTGGGGATATTAATACCTTCGTAATATTCTGGTTTGATTTCTAGCTCTGATACTTGGTTAACTTTGTTCAAACTATAACAAAACTGACTTTTTACAAGAATAGTGCAAATGGGTTGTTGCCATTACTGTTAAGCGTTATATAATGTTTGTTTCCGTTCTAATTATTGATTATATAAATATGTGATCTCTAGAAAGTAAAAATAACGTCTGCTATTTGTCGGTGTTTTCTTATGTTGGCCAGTATAAAAGACATTTTTTATATTAAATCTGAAATATTTGTTACTAGATGTCAAGGTTTTCTGCAGTGTTTTGGTAATCTTCCAGTTAGATATGAAATCTATATTATTTAAAGTGATGAACATTAGTCACTGAATTTAAGGTTTTTGAATTAAGGTTGCTGTCTTTTTTTTCTGAAGTAAAAGAATGGGGATGAATACAAGTTCTTTCAATTCTTGTGTTTCTATAGTCATAATTATGTATAAGCCCTGGGCTAAGCTGACCCTCTCTGTTCTGAGAAATTTTGTCTTAACATTCAGGTTCTATGCTAAAAAGCTATTTTTATCTTCAAATAGAAGATAACCTCATTTTAAATCTCAAAGCATTTCTTTGTCATTTACACTTTCAATGTCTAACCTCACCTTTCAAATTATAAAAGCTGTGTAAGAGCAGACTTTGATACATCAGTGTGAGCTTCTTACATACATGTCTCCAAATGTCAGCATTACCATCAAGAAATAGACATTTTCTTTTATTTTAGTAGAAAAAGTACTTAATATCATTTCCAAGTAAAACCAACCCCCCCCCCTTTTGACCAAACCAATTTTTTTAGCTTGCTAGTCAAACACTCTCTAAGCTGAGTGAGCCCTCTCAAACTAATTTCTGAAGACATTCTAAAATCTAGGAAAAACATGCAAATTCAGAAAGATTATCATAATAGCATCAAGTATTCCCTTCTAGTAAATTTTTTTTTTTTTTTGCTAAATTATGTACTCTTCTTCCTAAACCCTTTATATGTCATTGTGAAGATCTGCCAATTCTTACTGGCTTGTACCTTCGTTTTGTTAGTTTTTGTTTTTATTTATTTATTTTTGTTCACTCTGCCATTTTTTAAAACTATTGGCATGTGTTTTTGTGTTATACATGTGAAATTTTCCTTGTAAATATTGGCTGAAAATACTGGAATACATTGCTATGTGAACTTTGAAGGGATATTCAATCTAAGAGATTTTATAAACTGTGCCTAATAGTGTGTTTTATTACTTGCCTTTTGATGCTACATTTCTATCTGTATAATCACTGTGCTTGATAATCATGTATTGATAAAAAATTGCTATTTGAGATAAGTTGAAATGATTAATACTGCACTTTTAGTTCATCTTATTTACTAGTTAAACGTTCTTTTGTTAGTGATAGTAGGTTAAGTCATGGTAATTTTGCTTGATTTCTGAACAGGTGGTTGTATCAACTAATATTGCAGAGACCTCTTTGACAATAGACGGTGTGGTGTTTGTAATTGACCCTGGATTTGCAAAACAAAAGGTAGGGATGGCTGGAGCTTACTTTATATGTGAGCTGAGGTGCTAAATGTTTGCTCATCTTGTGGCTGAAACAGTTTTTCAGTGTTACTTTTCTAATTTTGAGTTTCGTTTTCAAATTTATAACAGGAGCCTTGTAGTCTCTCTTGCTCTCAAAAATAATGCTGTGTTCAGTAATCTAGGCCACACTTTTCCAAAGGCTCCAGTATAAAGTTTTGTGTTCTTTTTATGTATGATGATGGTGGCTTAGGCATGTGGTCTCATGGAGAGAAGTGGTAGTAATAAAAGATCCTGGATCATACTTACATAGGTCAGCCAGTTGTCCAGAATTAGTTTCTGTATTGTATACTGGCCATACTTTTGGAATATTTTAATCCTCTAGGGAAAGGAACACCAGTTACTTCTAAGTGAATAGTTGCTAAAATGTTCAAACATGTTTTAGATAAGTTACTACATTGTAATCTTTAGGTGTACTATTAACAGAAGACTCTCTCATTAAAGTGAATGCATGTGACATTTATTGCCTGTTCTTAAGAACAGTTATTAAATTGCTGTAAGTTTGTCTTTCCTTGGGCTAGAGGACAGGCAAAATTCTTCACTAAACAATGTAGCCAAGTTTAAGTTAAAAGAGACAGATGTAAGCCATCTGAATGTTAGACATTTTTAGCTTCAGTCTTTTGGAATGGTAGCCAGAATACCTAAAAGAAAGGTAGGCCATGAGATGAACAGTGTGGAAGCTGACTGTCATGGTCAGCAAACTACCTGTTACTTGACATTAATTGTGGCCTGTGAGTGTTGTGTTGGGTTTAATTTCGTGTTTTACCGAAGAAAGAATAAACTGTTTCCATTCCAATAGGTATATAATCCTAGAATCAGAGTGGAGTCTCTTTTGGTGACAGCAATTAGTAAAGCTTCAGCTCAGCAAAGGGCTGGTCGAGCAGGACGTACCAGACCTGGGAAATGCTTCAGGCTTTACACAGAGAAAGCTTATAAAACAGAAATGCAGGTAAGGAGTAATGCTATACCTTGTGCATTTAGAAGAGTAATTATGTTCTAGTTGAAGAAAAGGAACTTCCCTTATTTTATCTAACATTTTTGAACAGTGGATTGCGATCCCTTTGGGTGTTCTAAGGCCATCAGAAAACATGGATATTTACATTACAATTCACAGCAGCAAAATTACAGTTATGAAGTAGCAATGAAAATGACTTTAATGGTCGGGGGTGGGGGTTACCATAACATGAGGCACTCTAGCATTAAGAAGGCTTAGAGCCTTAAGTGCCTTACCTTTGCCCCAAATCAGTTATGGTATAGCATATTGATACATCTGATTTATATTTAAGATTTTAAGTTGAGGTGGCTATCTCCAAAACTTAAATATTACAGAAATAGTTGGGAAAAAAGGTGTTTTTTTTTTGTTGTTTTTTTTTTAAAGGATAATCTTAAGTATTTTTTTCCCCCTGTGAGATATTTACAAACAAGTTTTATAATGCCAAAGCAAAGATTAAGGGGGCAAGGACAGAGGGTATTATTACTATAACATGTGCTTTTACTGTTTTTTATTAGGATAATACCTATCCTGAGATTCTACGTTCTAATTTAGGATCAGTTGTATTGCAATTGAAGAAACTTGGTATTGATGACTTGGTACATTTTGATTTTATGGATCCACCAGGTATGACTTAAAACAGTATCTTTTATCAGCTCCATTAACTGAAGATGTTTTTCTTGTACATTTTATCTTTTGCTTCCATTATGCATTAAGATTGATTTTATGGAATAGTATTAAAACTTTTAAAATTGTGGCAGTTAATTAATAAGAGGAAGTTAAATTCTAGGAAGCAAATATAAAAGTTTGTCAGTCAAGCAAATATAAAAGTTATATTTTAGGGCTGGAGAGCTGCCTCAGTGGTTAAGAGCACTGACTGCTCTTCCAGAGGTCCTGAGTTCAATTCCCAGCAACCACATGGTGGCTCACAACCATCTGCAATGGGTTCTGATGCCCTCTTCTGGTGTGTCTGAAGAGAGTAATGGTGTACTCATATACAGAAGAAATTTTTTTTAAAAATTATATTTTTATACTTCTATTTCTTCTAATTTTATACTTTTAATTTTTCATGGAAAAATAATTGTCTGCTGGCTTTCGTTATACTAAAGATCTCATTGAATTGATCCTGACTTCTAAATGTAGGAGTTACAGGTATTTCCTACAGTGCCTGGCTTGAAAGTCATTTTAGTGTAGTATTGTTTCCTCTATCTGTATTATTGAATTTGGTGACGATTTGAGCTCTGAACTGGATCCAGTAATGAATGAAAAATGAGATTGCTTACAATAGTTTGCACTTTGTCATATTTTTGCTTACTTAAGACAGCTCGTCTAATAGATTGCCTTTCCCCGTAGCTCCTGAGACTCTGATGAGAGCCCTAGAACTTTTGAATTATTTGGCTGCTTTAAATGATGATGGAGATCTGACTGAACTGGGATCCATGATGGCAGAATTTCCTTTAGATCCACAGCTCGCTAAAATGGTTATTGCAAGTTGTGACTACAACTGTTCTAATGAGGTCCTATCTATTACTGCTATGTTGTCAGGTAATAGAGGGAGAGGGACCCAAAACCCATCTCTTCAGAGTTTGGGTGGACTTCCCTTCTGTTGGTTACTGTTATTATTATTATCATTATTATCATCATTACTACTACTCAGTATGGTAATAGATTTTACAGGTGGATTTAAGGAACTTAGTTTGTTTCCTAAATATCTTGTAAAATTAGCTTTTCAAACATTCGTACAAAAGTAAAGTTTTTGTGCACAAAATATAGTAAAACATTGGCTCTATTGAGTACCGAGAGAAATTGCAGTAAGAATAAATATAATTGAAACTGCATTTTTTTTCCTTTAGATCCATTAGTCCTATTTTAAAGGTTTATTGAAAGTACACGAACTTTGTTAGTACTTGATATTATTCACTGAGCCTGTGTTACATTTAAATTGAACCTTTTCTACATGTATGTGTGTATTCAGTGACAAACACAAGTTTCTGATTTAGTGTCACATAGAGGTAGTAATGTATAATTTGGGACTTAAAGTGAAAATCTGATTTTGATATCCTTTTACAATGGCAGAAAAACACCTATTTAAAGAAATCTTTTTTATAAATGTGATAATTTTTAAACATTAAGTGTTACATTGAGAAAATAGTGCTCTTTCTTAGTGGCAATAAAACTCTAATTTACCTTGGAAATTAGATTTCCAGAAAGGAAAAGAAATACTGCAACAAAAAGATTTTTTTTTTTTTTTTAAATAAACAGCTAAAAGTAATCATAGTACTATATATACTACTAGTTTCAGTACTGGAGAGAACTGACTTTCAATTGCAGAGTGGTTTTCAGTTTTGATTACTTATTGCCATAAATTAAAAAATCTATGGAATTAAAGAATTAAGTTTTCTAAAAAATATAATTATGGCATAGTTCAGATGTATGGTATATTCTAATGGTGTGACTTTTACTTAAGAAGTAGCTAAATGTTTTCTTGCAGAGTTATGACTGATCAGACTCAGAGCAGATGGGCAGGGCAGTGTCAATGTTTTAAATAAATTGTCTCATTTTCAGAGGTGGTGGTAGGTTGTTGTCTGCCTTGCTTATATGTGTTATATTCTCCCAGTTGTATTTCTCCCAAAGACTTTAGTTTTTAGAGAAAAGGGCAAGAATTACTAGATAGTGTGCTTGTGTTATTTGCTAGGATTTTTTCCCTGTAGGTTTTTATTATCAGACATAGTAAACAGTGCTGTTGTTGTGTTTAGAATATTAGTTCTTTACAGTTGATCATTGTGGTGAGATTGAACTCATCAGGCTAGATATTAATTTTCTGTGGAGTAGGAATTAGGAAAAGCACAGGATTTACTGGTGGTTGTCTTGACACTATTGAGAAGAAACATGCATACAGTGGTTTTTCAAACAAGCCATTTGTGAACAGTGTTAAAATTGCAGTGAAGGAGACACAAAGCAGTTAGAGCTTGTGAAGCTTTTTTCCCCTCTTTTTCTTTTTCCTTTTCTCATTAGTTTGAGGTTCTGAGTTGAAAACCAGAGGCCTGTGGGCTCTCAAGTTAATGTTTAGAGCTGTGAGATGTTTCTGTACTTTTATGAGTTACCTTGCTTCAGTTACATTAAGCAAGACCTTCAATGCTTACTGTGATTGCTTTGACATCTTTTATTTGGCTTCTTTGGCATCTTTAAGGGGAAAACTATACGGGAAAGAGTAATTTGATGCTGTGTTTGATCTCATTGTTGATTATTCCCATTATTTTCTATCTGAACTGATCATTATTTTTACTGGTAAGGTTATAAGAGCTTCAGAATATATTGAAAAGTCCCAAGCTTGTTAAGTAATTATTTTGATACTGCTTTTTTATAACTATGGAATTGCTAAAGTGAATTAAGGAAGGTTGTATTTCAAAAAATGTAGTGCATACTTTATAAGAACTTAAAAGTTTGAATTAATCTTGAGGCTCTAAACAACTACTGTAGTTCAATATTTTCATGACCCTTGAAATAATGACTGTTTCAGACTAATTGTCAATTCTTTAATATTGAATTTACTTTTATATTGAGGGTTTGATTCAAAATTTTTTAAACTTGGGGCTTTATTAACTGACTTTTTTTTTTTTTATTATTATTAAAATGCTGCAACATTAGACTGAATATCCCAGCCTTCTGGAATTTTCTTAATTCTAAGGCGGTTTAACCTTCCACCACTACTGCTATCATCAAACCCAAGATTTCTTGAATCTTTTTTTTTTAATGTTTACATATGCTTTTGCTTACCGGTGCTAATAGTGATACCCACCAGTTGGTAATAGCCACAGATTTAGGGAAACAATTTTGATAGAAATGTGGCAGTAGACTGGTTGTTTTAGTTACTCAGTGGGCAAGTACAGCTTCTTAACTACAGCCATTCAGTGGGTTGTATGGATGGCCTTTTGAAAAATTACAGTTAACTAAAAGGCTATTGATACCATACTTCTGGTTATTGGTAGAGCTATCAGCACTGGTTTTTGAAATAAGTTGAGCTTTCTAGTAATTTGATGGCCTTCAGAATAGCTGTTTTGATGCCTACTTTTAGATCTAGTTAAAATAATCAGGTACTCTGTAGCTTTGAAACCCTCTTGTCTTACAGATGTGGTTAGGTGATGTACCAAATCAAGGTAGTAAACAGTCCAAGATGCAGTTGGAGGCCATCCTGCCCTGCCCTATGCTCTGTGAACTGACCTAGCTAGGCCTTGTTCCTCTATCTGTGAATGCGTGACTCATCGATATGGGCGTTTGTGTTGGGCCCATACCAACCTTGTTTAGTCCCACAGTGTTTTGTTCGCCCCACGGAGGCCAAGAAAGCCGCAGATGAGGCCAAGATGAGATTTGCCCACATAGATGGAGATCATCTGACACTGCTGAATGTCTACCACGCTTTTAAACAAAGTAAGTAAAATGAGATTGAAGGTACTCTTGTCTAAATGTCACTTGTAACATAGAAAATGTTTTTTCATCTCAATTTCATTTATAATCTGTGACGAGGTTCATTAGAAAAACTCCTGACTAGCATTTAAAATAGAGTTGCTAATCTCTTCCAGAGTTGTTTAGGTTTATAATCAAGGGAAAGAGGAACAATTACAGAAAACTGGAAAAATACAGTGATATAAATATGACATATAAATTTACTGCCAACATAGAAAAATTGTGATATGCTTCATGTTTTATTTCTAAATGTCATATAGTTTTCAGTAATTCTGTATTACGTAATCTTCACTAACATTTTTATAATAAAACTAACAAATTGAACAAGCAATAGGTTTGAGTTCTGTTCTCGGTCACACTGCAGGTGATCTGTAAAAGTTCACTTGCATTGTTTCTCACCTATAAATTAAAAGCCATTAGTTGCCTACTTAATTATTAAATTTTTCTAATTTTATATCAAGGCAGTTATGAAATTCAAAAATATGAATTTTGACTTTTGGGTAGGTGTTTGGTGAAAATATTAAACAATGGATACCCAGAGATGTCTACTCTGCCTGTTGTATTAGCAACAGAAGCCAGAGGTGGAAAATGAATTAGAAAGTAATATTTAGTTCCCTAGAGGCATGGTTTTTAATTAAATGCTTCTAGTTACCAGGAAAGGAGTGGTAAGCCTTGGTGGGTTTTAGACCTGTTACTCTGTGTCCTTGTATTATACCAGAGGCAGCAAATGTATTTCAAAGTAGAACAGTTAGTCTTATTCACTAACTGCTACTTTTTAAAATACAAACTTTTGGGGCTGGAGAGATGGCTCAGTGATTAGGGACCCCTTTCTGTTCTTCCTGAGCACCTGACTTCAATTCCCAGCACCTACATTGGATGATTACAACAACTGTTACTCTAGTTCCAGGAGGATCTGAAGACTTAGGCCGATAACTCAACTGCTCCCACACACAGAATTAAAAAACAAAACAAAATGCAGTTTTTAAAAACAAAAATTTCAGATCACCATACTGTTATTTGAGTTTCACATTTTGTTTATTGAATCTGAGGTTTTTATCTTGGAAATATGTAGAAGCTAAGATGTCATGTTAATAAAAGGACATCCTAATGTTTGTATAATGTTTACAATTAAAAAAATTTAAAGTTATTTTTAAAACCTTTGTATATGGGGAGGTCTCATTCTAATCTACAAGTGACTTGCCTTTGAGTATTTAGAGTAGCTCTTGGTGTTATAAGGAGTGACTAGCAAACATTTGTTTAGATTTTTCTCTATCCCATTTAGTTATTTTTTTTATCAATTTAGAAATACGGTAGAGCCATCAGGTAATATGTAGTTATCTTAACTAACATTGTCATTTGATTGGTCAGTTGATTAGCTAGTTGATTTATCCAAGCAGACATTAAACTTGGGTGATACTCTCTTTCTGAGTGGCTAGGACAATAGATGTGTTTAATCATGGCAAGCTCTTAGTAGTCTTTGATACTTGAGTTTTAAAAATTGGGAAACTTTAAAAAGCTGCACTCTTGATTAAGGGTATGCAAATCAACACCTTAATTTAGAGATTTTCATAACCCGGCTTTTGGTCATAGTTAGTTGGAAAATGTATTACATAGTCCTGCTTATTCTTAATTTTAAAATGGCAGTGTATTCTATAAAATGATAAGCCTATACTTACAAATCTGTTTAAGACTTGATGAACATTTCAGTTGCTTGAGTCCCAGCACCAAGTACAAATTGCACTTGGATAACAGATACTAATGCAAGAACTACAGATAATAGAGCAGTTGAGGAAGATCCACCTGGTTCTAGTTTTTAATGCTTGCTTGCTTTCTTTTTTTCTTTCTCTCTTTCTTTTGTTTTTTTTTTTTACACGTTTTCAATTTTGCTACTCTCTCAATTTTATCAGTATCAAAAGATCTGTGAAGCAAATGATGCAGTTTCCTTGTGTGACTGTCATTAAAAATAGGCTACTCCAAAAGGATTCTTTTCCTTTGATACATTTTGAGCTCTGAGTTGAATAATATGGTTTGAAAGTTTCTCAAGAAATCATTAGCGAATACCTTTTTGATAATATATGTAGTAAAATTTTAATACTTGGCATGCTTATTCATAGGCCTTGGAAGACACGGATGACAATAAAATCTTGCTTGTAAATTGCTGAGGCAGGTGTTATTGCAGTCAGAATTTAGCATCTCGGTTTAGAGGACTAGTTTAGGCACAGTTAGAGAGCATCATGCTACTTGTTTGAAGTTCACTTCATTAATGTTGTATTTGATTTTCTTCAGCTAAGGCTGTGATTTCTTTGAAAATGAGCAAAATCTGGCATTTTACCAAGTTCTCTGAATCTACCAGTGTCTAATAAATCCTTTGTTGGAAACAGCCAGGTGGCTGTAAATAGGTAAATAATTCAATTTGCTAAGAACCATTGATTCAAAATCATTGTTTTACTACTGGTTAGCCAGAAACCTTAGTACTGTTTCTTTGAATTCATTTGAATAAGGTTTATTGCTTGTTTTCTTTTAAGAAATGTTGGTAATTATTTAGAGATGTATATAAATGTTCTCTCTTAGTTGTTTTAGTTTATGTGTCTTTCTTACTAAAGATTTTGTGTTGTTTGTGAGCTTTTGTTTCTATCTGTTTGTAAGTGCCTAAGGAGACCAGAGGCTTCAGGTCCCCTGGACCTGGAGCTGCAGGTACCCCAATGTGAGCCGTGCAGCAGAGGTGCTAGGAACCAACCTTTGGTTCTCTGAAAAAGCAGTACACACTTTTAACCACTTAGCCACTTTTCCAGCCCCATAGCCTATTTTTTTTCTTTTATAAAAAGTTGCCTTTCAAAATTTTCTACTGTGTGGATGATTCATGGTCCCCTCTTTTTCCTTCCCTCCTACTTTTTAGATCATGAATCTGTTCAGTGGTGTTATGACAACTTCATTAACTACCGGTCCCTGATGTCTGCAGACAATGTACGTCAGCAGCTATCAAGAATTATGGACAGATTTAATTTGCCCCGTCGAAGTACTGATTTCACAAGCAGGGACTATTACATTAATATAAGAAAAGCTTTGGTTACTGGGTATTTTATGCAGGTAAGTAGTTAAATGACCAGGTAGTATTTGCTTTTGATTTGGTTTGAGTTGAAGAGTGTATAAAAATGTTGGTTCTTACTGTTAGGTCTAGTTTCTTTGAATGACTTATGCAGAATCATGTCTAAAGAGTAACAAGTTAGTGCCTTAATTAGTTAAATTAGAAGTTTTATTTGGATATAATTTTAGAAGTACATGGTTTTTGTAACTGGAGTCTTTGTTGTAACAAATGAGTACTTTGACCATTTCAGGTACAAATATAAGTGTTAGCCCTTGAGTTTGGATAAATCTATTAAAGTTTCTCAAAATCTTGGTCTTAGTTTAAAGTGTAGAAGCTGTATGTAAGTCTACATACAGTCTATTTTCCTCTTTAAGCATTTCCTCATTTATTACTTTGTATGTGACTGTTTTGCCTGAGCGTGTGTGTGTATGTGTGTATGTATGTATGTATGTATGTATGTATGTATGTGTATGTGGTATGTACACTGTGTCCACTGTCCACTGGAAGAACAGCTAGCTCCCTTAAACTCTTGAGCCATCTCTCCAGCCTCCATTCCTCAACATTTAAATAACTACATGTCTTTTGTGTTTCTACACAGTGCTTATTGGTATTTATGGCTAACGTTGGGCACTGTAAAATCCAAGTGTCCTTTGATTTAAACCATTCTGAATTTTTCCTTATAAGTTATTTAATTTAAATGTATGTATTAGTAGTCATTGGAATAGTAATAAAAAAGCAGATAAATACCCTTCAATTTTATTATGTGTCAGTATTTTGTCTGGATAACTTGCCTGCCTGGGTGCAAGTAGAGATTTCATATACTCTGAAATTAGAGTTAGAGTGGGTTGTGAATCACCATGTGGGTGCTGGGAATTGAACCTCTTGGAAGAGGAGCAAGTACTCTTAACTGCTAAGCTACTTCTGTAGCTACTGAAAATTTAAGAGTCAGGTAATCAAAATAATGTTTGAAAACTCTTCTGATAAGTTAAGTTCAAACTACATTGCTTGAGTTAAAATTATTTTTTAAAATAATCTGTCTATCTCATGCTTATTTATTCTGTTTTTGGATGTTTCTTAAACCAGTTACATTAGCCTTAAAGCCATTTGTGTTCAAGAGCTAGAAAGAATCTGTCTGGATGCATTTGGTTCCATAATCTAAAATCAAAGGAGATCCTGTGAAGTATCTGTCTTTGAATTAAAGTATCAGAAAATAGTGGATGGATGGTGTGTGAGAATGAGTCCCACAAAAGGGTAGCCTTAAACTCCAGTGGTTTTTTTTGCTTTGTCAAGTGCTGGGATTGCAGTTGTCTGTAGTTCTATGACTAGGAAGAATGGTTATTTACAATATAATTAGGCATAAATGCAGTTTTCTTAATTATATTTTAATATATACTAGTATGTACTAGCTTTTTCTATGTATTTTTCTTTTTTTTTTTAAATTCTTTGACATGCCTTTATTGCTCTTATCGACCAGATGAGATGTAACTTTAAAACTGCATAAAGGTGTGCTTCACAGTATATATAATAATGTGTTAATGTTTTCTATTCTTATTTCTTTTATTTTTATTTTTTTCTTTTTCCAATTTTTTTTTTTTTTTTGGATATTTTATTTATTTACATTTCAGATGCCATCCCTTTTCCCCTAGAAAACTGCTATCCCATCCCCTCCTCCTTTTTGCTGTTATACCATTTTAATTACATGTAAGTATTAAGGTCAGTTCTAGGTTGAGGAACAAGCAATACAATAGATGAATATAGTCAAGGTACGAGCAAGACAGTAGACATAAACATTGGCTGCCAAGGACAAGGAAGTGGGCTCCAGGCAGGAATCTGACATTAGAGCAAAGAAGTAATTTTAGGCAGGAATCTAAATCTTAGGCTAGAACAAAGAAGTAATTTCAGGCAGGAATTTAAATTTTAGGCTAGAACAAGGAAGTAGGCTTCAGACGTGAAAATGAATTTGGGCTAGGACAAGGATGTAGGCTTTTGGTCATCCTGATAAGCCCTTAGAAATTGATCATGAGAGTTTCTTGGTATTTCTTAAATTCTCTCTCTCTCTCTCTCTCTCTCTCTCTCTCTCTCTCTCTCTCACACACACACACAAACACCACACACACACACACACACGATTGATAAAGCTGTGCTTAAGAACTGTAGTATCATGGGCTGGAGAGATGCCTCAGTGCAGTGAAGAGCACTAGCCATTTTCCAGAGGACCTGAGTTCAATTCCCAGCAAGCATCTGTAATAGAATCTGATCAATGCCCTCCTCTGGTGTGTCCGAGGAGAAGTCACTGAACTCATATACATACATAAAATACATAAATCTTAAAGAAAAAAAAAAAGGAAAGCAAACTAAAGAACTGTAGTATCTCAGTCTGCTCTTATTCTAAGAAACACCAACAAATGAAATGGTACTTGACACCTAGTATATATTTGGTATAAATATTTACTAATTGTCGTTATTGAGTCACATACTATGCAGAGTTGTAGAGTTGGGAATGGCAAACATTCTTGTCCTGTCTTATTAGTTAGGTATTATTAATTATTAGGTATTATGAATGTAAGTGTATAATTAGGAAAAGAAAATAGGAAAGAACTACAAGATCTTTCCACGTTACCATTTTTTTTTCTTTGTAGGCTGCTGCTTTTGTGCTTAGGTTTCTTTTCTTCGCCTTAGATATGAATGTGGTAATCTTTGTCTACTTTGTAGCTAGTGTGTGGTGCTGAAGAGACATGCCTGAGATAGGAATGAGGGCCAGTGGGCTATTCATCCAGAGGACCTGGGTTCAATTCTTAGCACACATATAACATCTAAAAACCAACTGTAACTCCAGTTCTAAAAGGATGACCTCCTCAGGCAGCCACACATGTGGTACGCTATAAATAGGCAAGCAAAACACGTGAGCATGTATGCACACACAGTAAAACAAACTCAAGAATATTTTTTAAGTTTTCATATAAATATCCTCATACTGTTTTGTAAGTATTTCATTGGGAACACTAATTGTTTTTGTTTCAGGTGGCACATTTAGAACGAACAGGGCATTACCTAACTGTGAAAGATAACCAGGTGGTCCAGTTGCATCCCTCTACTGTGCTTGATCACAAGCCTGAATGGGTGCTTTATAATGAGTTTGTGCTGACAACAAAAAATTATATCCGGACATGTACAGATATCAAGCCAGAATGGTAAGAAAGCACACTGTTTTCAATTTTGGTTTTAGTATTTTGTTGTGTTTATAGAATATACCTAGTAGACATATCCTTGCTCATTCTTAGCTAGGTGTGTATATTCTTGTATTTAGACCTAGGATTAGCAGCATAGTATGTTTTTTTTTTTTCCTTTTGTTTTTAAGTCAGTGTTCTGGTGAGAGGACAGTGGGAATGTTAGTGTGGGCAGGGAGTTGAGTACCATCAGGAGTTTCTTGGTGCCATTTTGTAGTCTCTGTTGGCAGGTGTTTGTCTTCTTAATATTTTAGTTGGCTTTTTAAAAGTATTTTTATTTGTCCTTAATTATTTATTAAATGTTGGGGTGGGATTTTTTTTGACCTATATAAAGATAAAACTACATCAAATTATTCCCTAGCATATTAGCTTCTAAAAATTGTAATTAAGACTGGCTATTCAATTTTTAGCAAAATGGTAGCCTTGTGATTTCTTTACCACCACCATTTTTATAAGTTATGGGAATGTCCCCCAAGAGTGGACTGGAAAGCATTTAGATTGTGTTGTGTCATTTAGTATTTTGCGGCTTCCATCTATCACTGATTTATGGCTTTTGACACTTGTTTAGAACGTTACCATTTTACTTATGTTTTGCCAAGGGAGATACAGTTTATATTTGTAAAAGTTCTTAATGCTACAGTTCTTAATACTGATAATGAGATGAAGTTATTTGACTATTAAAACCATCACCTTTAAAATACAGGTTGAAGTGTGGGCGAATGACCACTCAGTAGCTTTGTGTTTTCATATTAATGTCATTAAAGGATTAGAAAAATTAATCTTGATACTTTTTTTTCAAACTTTATAAATTCAACAGATGATAAGTAGTTTTGCTAAGCTGATGCTTCTTAAACTGATGTTTGCAAAGATGTAGTTTTAAATCTTTTATCATTGATTGGTATTTGAACATTTGCCTTCATTCAGCAGCAGTGTAATTATTAGCAACTCTAGTACTTAAATCTTGATTTCATAACTTTCCCCCCTATTCTGGACAGGTTGGTGAAAATTGCCCCTCAATATTATGACATGAGCAATTTCCCACAGTGTGAAGCAAAGAGACAGTTGGACCGCATTATTGCCAAACTTCAATCCAAGGAATATTCACAGTACTGAATTCAATGCTTAGAACTGAAGTTATTCAGAGGACAGCTTTAAAAGATGAATGAAGTCAAGTTCAAGTTGTGCTCTTCATGTTGGTTCAATAATGGCCTTTATTTGAAAGCTTTTTAATTTTTCTTTACAGTAAATATTCCATTCTGATTTCATAAATTAAACATTTATGCCTCCCTTTTGTGTTGACACTGTAGCTCATACTGGAAAAGTCGATCAATGTTTTGCAGTTTATTGAAAGTAGTTCTATATATAACAATGTTATAAGCATTTCTTTAGAAATGGTTGAAAATGCTTCTAAAATGTGATTATCGACCATGGTATGCATGATCGTTGTAATTGTTGACATTCCTTTTAGAAGTTGTGAAATGTTACAACTTGTGCTTCTGTAGACACAATCTTCTGTCTCAATACAGAGGCACTGACTTCAATAAAGTCTATTTATACTAATCTTGGCCCAAGTCCTTTCGTATCTTTTATTCTAAGAGTCTATAGTGAGTGGCTGCTTTTCCCGAGTATTGAGATTTTTCTTTTTTCATTGTAATTATATATTTAGCATTTTTAAAAAGGAGTACTCCTTAGATACAGAAGCCATTAAACCTGGGTTTTAAAGAGCATAATGTAGCACTTTCTTAGGTTAATCAGTATGTAATCTAATGGGATAAAGTGTGTAATATTTTTTGAAATTGGATCCCTAGAGACAGAATAATGGAAGAATGGGTTTGTCTTCATTCTTAAAGCTCATTTCATAAGGCTGATAGTTTATTACCTTGTTAAGTGCGTTGTGTCAGGTCTTATTGTACGCAGATGAACAGTTTAAGCACTCTAGCCCCCTGGCACGTGTTTATTTGTATTGGATAGGAGGGAACAATATTCTGGATCACCATTAGTTTTCCTAAATATTGAATTTTGGAAGCTTTTATAGTGTAATTTGTATAATATGTTAAAATGAGAAGTTGAGCTTCCTATTAACAGGCAGTAGACAAACTGACTTTAGTTCCTTCTGGAACTGAAATGAGATGGTTGATGTAGCCAGTCAGAAGTACTGCTTTCACTTACTACTGTTACTAAATTTGGATGTGCCTTTCTCTTGTTATTTTGCTTTGTTTTAAGACAGGGTCTCACTATGAAGTCCTGAGTGACCTGCTGTTCACTGTAGACTAGATTGGCCTCAGAAATCACTGATTTTCCTATCTCTGCCTCATTTTTTTTTTAAATATGAAAGGGAAATGTATAGTTGTGATCCGTTGATGTGTCAGTTTCAGGTGATTTGAATACTTTTAGTGCGCCTCTTACTCTTAATAAGTGGTGCCTAGTGGTTCAGGATGTCTAGAAACCACATCAGAGAGATGAGGGGAAAACAGAACTGGCTCATTGGCCTTGTCAGTAAGAGAAAGAAAGTTATCTACAGTTGTTTCTGTCTTGTTTAACTTCGTCTTAAGAGAAAATTAGAATCAGATTATTAGAGACTTTTAATCCAGCATTTCTAGCAGAACCTACTCAAAGGCTATGAAAAGTACTCAGGTATACCTAACAACCCTAGAATCCTAGGACTGACTCATAGATTTCATAGAGAAGCTGATTAGAATTCCTTTTATTCTGGCTTATGAGCATATTGCTTGTTAATTTTTGTTACTCCTATCATTGTTCTACCATTGGGTCTTGGGGATTGATCTTAGATTGTTGGGTTTGTTAGGAAGTGTTGGACTGATGATGTACCTCACAAGTGTAGAATCAAAATTTAATCCATATGAAATTTAAAATCGACTAGCTTGGTGTAGATACTTGTTTACACACTAATTATGTTTTGAATATTAGATGTTAGAGGACTTGGAGAGGGAGTCACTTCAGAATTGTTTTTACTGATCTCCCACAAAAACGTGCATTTTAAGACCTATGCAACGCTTCACAGGCAGTCATTACACAAGGGTAAGTATTTGGCCTTGCCACCAGTAAGACAGGTATTTCAAATTAGGAAACTTGAGTTTTACTTTGAATTGTCTCGGGCCATTTGAACTCAGAATAGCAAAAGTGTTCCCTGGTAGCCTTCTCATTGTTAATAGATAAGTTGAACTTAAACCTGAGTGTTTGGCAAGTGTCCTACACTTTATTTTTAAATTACTATGTGTTCAGGGTTTTTTTTTTTTTTTTTTTTTTTTTTTCCTCTTTAGATTGTTGTAGACTCATTATTTATAACTAGCAGATTGTAGGCATTGGAGGTGGAATATTGTGAATTGAATCTAGGATATACTCCACCAGATTTATATACCAGACCTAGAGTAGATTGTACTTGACTAAGAAGTTAGAAAGACAAGAACACACGGTATACAACTTTTTAGCTTTTTTTTTTTTTTTTTTTTTTTAAGGGGGAGAGAGAAAGAGAAAAATGTATGAATGCATTGGCCAAAGTCAGTGTCAGGTATCTTCCTCTGTTACTCTACACCTTACTGTTTTGAGACAGGGTCTCCCACTGAACTCGCAGCCCACTGATTGCCTAGACTGGCTGGTCAATGAGCCGTGGCTATCCATTCGCTAGTCCATCTTCTCCTCTACTCCTTTGTGGCTAGGACTACAGATGAGTGCTACAGTGGCACTGTTTTTATGTGGTTTTGGGAATTCAAACTCAGGTCTTTATGCTCACGTTACTGACTGTTTAAACCGTTGTTCATTTAAGCCCCAGGCATTGTGTGAGGCTTATCTCTAAAGGTAGACCGGTACTATCCAGGATGGTCTCAACGTAGGTCTAGTTGACTTTTTAAAAACTTGTCCAAAGAACTATAGATGCCAGGTGCAAGAAATATACCCAAGTTACCAAGGCAGGATTAGACAAGTGTGTGTGTGTGTGTCTGTCTGTCTCTCTCTCTCTCTCTCTCTCTCAGAACAAAAAGAACTTACCTTTTATTAAAAATTTTTCCATACATTATATTCTGATTATGGTTTATCCTCCCTCTTCTCCCAGATCCCCATCTCTCTATCCAACTCCATACCTTATATTGTGCTCTCTTTAGAAAAAAAAAGCAACTAAACAATAAATAGCATGAGTAAAAGAAAATAAACAGCAGAATAAAAAGCATGAGAAGAAAAACATACATACACATGTACACACTCATGCATACACAATACACACAAAAAATGGACACACTCAACCAAAACAGAAACCATGATATAAAAGCAAAAGTTCAATAAGGTAAAAAATATCCAAACAAAGCATTGTGAATCAATAAAAAGAACACCATTTAGTTTATTTTGAGTTGATCATGTACTGCTGAATATGGAACCTATCCTTACCTGTGGTTTGTATGCCCAGTGACTCCACTCGGAAAGCAAAGTTGTCCTTTGCAAGTGGTTACACAACTTTACTCTTTCTGATTTTATTTCATTGGTAATATCATCGACATGGGTTCAAATGTGGCTGGTATGGCAGGCACCTTTGCTTTACTGATGGCTTATCAAAATTTGTTGGCAACATCTTTTAAAACATTAATAACAATGTCTTCTTGACAATGGTGACTGGGGAACTGTATTGGACATATGTTCCAACCCACCATTGCTTAACTATACCCCTGATGAGACAAGCTGCCTTGCCTCAAATTCTTAGACCTTGTGGATTAGAAAATCAAAAAGAGAAGTTATAATGCCTCTTGTACTGTTACTAAATGTGACCAGTTATTCAGTCCCAATCATGGACTGGTTTAGAAATCAATCCAATATTGGAAATAACAGTCTTCATTTGGAAGCCTGGTTCTGGACACTCTCAGAGACATACAAGGAAATTAGCTGCAGTTCTCTATGATGTTATGTTAGCAAGAGATAAAGATGGGGCAGGTCTGGATTTCAGACAGGTGTTAGCACATGTGATAAGGCTCTTTTAATTGTCAAGTTAAAAATATTTTTGTTTCTTCTACAGTATTTAATGTAAGTTGCATTGATTGTACACCTTCAAATAGACAAGTCTTAAAAGCATAGGAGTAAAGCCAGGAAGCAGAGGAGTAAGTCAGCATGAACCATTGAGGTCAGCCACCTGTTTTCACCTGGTCTCCCTTGTGGAGGTTTAATGGTTTTTACATTCCTAGATGATTAGTAGTAGTCTAGCTAACATGGTTTTTAAAGGTCTGCTTTATTGAAGTATAATTTACATATAAGAATTTGTCTTAGGTATATAGTTTAGTAAAATTAGGCAAATACACAGTAATAATTATATTACCAGCATTTTTTCATTGCCCCTTGAAATTACTGTGTGTCTGTAACCTTTGTTCTCATCAACCATTGCATTTTTCTGTTTTTAGTTTTGTGTTTTAATGGGATCATAAGTGGAATTAGTGCAATTTATATCTGGCTTCTTGTTAAGATTTAAATGTATGTATCAGTGTTTGTATTCATCACTCGTTACATATCGTACTTATATATTTGCTAGTTAAATATATTTAGATTTCTATGAATAATGTCATAGATTTATGGATCTTTATGTGGACACTTTTTATATTTCTTGAGTTAAGCTTAATCGAGGTTGTTGGATTATGCAATTAGTCATGTGTAATTTTGAAAGCTTCCAGTTTCAAATTGCTACACTGTTTTGCTACTGGCTTAACAGATTTCATAATTATCCATTTTTCTTAAAATTCCAGTAGGCAAAAACAAAAAGTAAAACATTTTAGACTTCCGTGGTCAAGGTTGTGAATTAGAACTGCTTTGGACTTAAATGTTTGGTTTTCAGCTAACTGGCTAATTTAGGTTTGAAGTACAGGCAACAGGCAGGTAGCCAAATGAGTCAGATGTAGACTACGCATGTGTATGTATGACCCTCATGAGATATTTTTAGCCAAATAGTCATTTTAATATCCAAGAGGGAACTCAAAAGTGTTCTAAACATGCACAAATTGATCATCTGATCTCTGTGAAGTCCAGTATGTGAGAGTGGGCTTATGCCTGCAGAAATAATTGGACATTTTAAAGAAGAAATTTTGATTTACTTAAATCTGAATAGAAGACCAGAATGAATTAAGCTGTGGCTGTTGTAGAGGATGACTGACACCGTCAGTGAGCAGAAACTTAAGCTTAATATTGGCTGCATGTCAGTTTAGATTGTACAACTGTTCCCAAGATAGGGAGTTAGAAAATACTTTAGGTATTTGGATATCACTGTTCAGTGTCTTAACAAAGAACCTGATATTTAATCAATTGACAATTGACCAGAGTTAGTAGCCACATTCTCAAAAAGGGAAATGTGTTTATTTTTGTGTAGTCAGTTAACTTTCAGAATTTTTTAAAACTGATTCTTGATAGTGAAAATTCAGTTACTTTTAGTGTGCTTTTTTTTTTTGTTTGTTTTTTTTGTTTTTTTGTTTTTGTTTTTGTTTTTTTCGAGACAGGGTTTCTCTGTGTAGCACTGGCTGTCCTGGAACTCACTCTGTAGACCAGGCTGGCCTCCAACTCAGAAATCCGCCTGGCTCTGCCTCCCAAGTGCTGGGATTAAAGGCGTGCGCCACCACTGCCCGGCTTTAGTGTGCTTTTTAATGTATGATCTGTACAAAAATATACTGAAGCCTGCTTGGTCAAAATAAGATTCTTAAAACTTTATATTTGTATGTTTTATATAACTTAGTTCCTGTGCTTAATCATTAATTTCTAGTGAAACTTTGGACTTGAAATAGTTTATATTCATATTTTATTTTTTCCTTTACCTTTCTGTGCCTGCAAGGGGCTAACTTTGAAGGATCTCACTAAACTTTAGACTGGTGTACCTGCATCTCACAGGGCCTTTGTACAGGAATTCTATTTCCTTTCTGTAAAAAAAGATTTCACAAAGGGCTGGCTGCCTTAGCCATGTCTTTATACATAGGTCTGCTCCTGGTAACTTTGTAGTTGATGGGGAGGAGACTAGGGAAGCCTCCAAAACCAAAGTTACCCACGGTTGTCCTATGATGACAGATAGATATGTTTTGGTAGAGTACTGATTGTCCGTGAGTAGCAGGTTTTATCCAGCAGGCAAGGTTGCAGGCAGTAGAGAAAATAGTGTGGTGGGAGGAAAGAAAGAAATCAGTAGTGATGGTTGTTGCAAGGACTGAGAATTTCAGATCAGAACTGAGTGGCACACATAGCCCAGGGCAGATGACCTTTTTCCTGAGTTTGGAAGAAGTGAAACTAAAGGTCACTGGCCCAGTCATCAGTGTTCATGCCAACTGTGCACAGCTTGGTGGTATTGACCTGTGTTACCCAGTGCCCGTCCTTGGTCAGGTGCATGCTTCTAGGATTGTGGTACTCATAGTAATGTTTTGAAAGATGCCCAGGCTCTGCCCTAGTTCCTGGTGGACCATTGTTGGCAGTTTTGTAGACTTGGCTCTGTAATCTCAGCTAGTCTAACATGACAGTACTCTTTGCCACAGGGATTACAGGTCTCCCACCATACCCATCTCCCCAATCTAGTTTTCCATTCTGGTGTACTAATCACAAGAAGTGAGCATGAAAGAGCAAATAACAATAAAGGTTGGAAGAAGTAGGGTTTTTGTTTAGAGCTTTTACATTTGTTATGTGTATGGAAGGCATGTGCACTGTGTGTGGGCCTGGTCTTTTCAGACTTAGTGATGGCTGTGAGCTACCACTTTTGTGCTGGGAACTGGACCCAAGTCCTTTGGAAGAACAGTCAGTGATCTAACTAATAAGCCATCCATCCAGCCCCAAGGTGGGTGTGTCAGGCTAGTGGTTACCTTATTCTAGTAGGTTTCAGGACAGTCTTGATGGTGGCAGTGGAGGAATGCTGGGCACATCTGAGCATGCTTATTCTCAAGGTTTGTTGGCTAGAAACCCTGCATGGTAAACTTTATTTTCTGCTTGCTCACACCAAACTGCCTTTTGTTGATTCTGGGAGCCATCCTGGTAGTGCGCCTTTACCGTCTTTTCCATCTCTAGACGTTTGAAATTCGGAGCAGTTTTCTTCTGCTAGACTGTGAGAACTGTGTTTTTAAGTATGTCCCTAATGTAGCACCAAGACCAGCATGCTGTCACTTTCAGCTTTTATTTTTTACTTTTCAGTTAATGTTTTACATTAACACATACAAAAATCGGTTTTATTTTTGCTTTAAAAAAGCTATCACTTGTGTGTGCACCATCCCCATGGCATGCCTGTGGAGGTTAGGGGACATTCTGCGGGGTCAGTTCTACTGTGGATCCTAGAGATCAGACTCTGCTGTAAGAGCTTGTACCCTCTGAGCTATCTGCGGACCCTCACTGTGTATCTGCATTTGCTTCCCTGCCCCCATGCCCTCTACCCCTACCCCTAGCAGATCTATTAAAAATGTAACTGCTTTGACTTGTTTTTATGGCTGGCTCTGTCTTGCTCTGTGGTGCTTCACTCCTTTTTCCTCTACTAAGCTAGAAACCTAGAAGCTAGACCAAGCACCGAGGTGGAGTGAGGTGGGTAATCTGAAGCAGTGAGTAGAGGCTAGCAAGCATCCTGAACAGACTGATGTGGGTTTAGACACTGGCCCTGTACTTTTCCCTGTGCTCTTCTGGCAAGGAGATGGTGGACTAGTGACTTTCTGGAATCATGTCATCCTTTCTGGAAGGGAAGGACTTCCTAGGAGTACCTGACACACCTGGTCAGCGGATTGCCATAACTGGCAGTTTCCCATCCTTCGCCATTGCAGATAGAACTAAATAAGCAGTGGTTATGGAGTACAAGTGAAGTCGTGAAGTCACTTAGACTTTGAAACATTCCCTGTGATATGTGATCACGGTAATCCCCAACTCCACAGATTCTTGGTTGGAGTTTTCTGAAGAGTGTCCACATGTAGATGTGGACATCACCATGTGACTGGAGGGCTTCATTGGGTGCGAGAAAGAACCACAAGTTTTCTATTCACGGAGAAGCCACATTTCATTGTTGACTTGTGTAGTGTTTATGATAATGCTTCTCATAGATTCAGTTGCAATTAGTCTGACTGCAAGTCAATGGCCCAAGCGTGTGTGTCTACAAAGGGAATTTGGGGTGTACTGTTAGGTTTGCAGGAAAAGAGATTACTTGTTCTAACTCTCCTTGTCAGTCTCCAGAGGATGTTTAGTTCCGTCCCTGCAGAGACAGAGCGGAGCTTTCTGAGATATATCACTTTGGTTTGTACTATTCCTCACCACTACCCATCCTCAGTTCCAAAAAAGGCAAAAGGCATACTCAAGTGGTACAAGAAAGGTTCTTAGCCTGCTGGACTTCTATTAGAAATAACAAATGTTTTTTGGGTGTTTTGTTTTGTGGCTAGATTTTATCTACTTAGTAATTCTGAGGAGTTTCAGCCTTATGTTTATATTTGAGTGATTTCTTACAGCTAGCAGCAGAGCTGCTCTGAAAGTGTTGCACAGCCATTAGATTTCTTACAGAATCTCTTAGGTCGTTTAGATTTCTCTTTGTGGTTGCTGTTTTAAATTATGATGTTTACTAGAAAAAATTATAATTAAAAGTGAAATGTCATTTCATCACTCCCATGACTTTTTCATCTAGGTAATTATTTGGTTTCTGGCTACAGCATTACCACCCTAATTTTCTTTTCTTTTTTTTTTTTTTTACAGTGATACACTAAAGCATTTGTGATAAGCCTTAGCATTGAGGAAAGCCTGGGCATGGTGGTGGGGGTTAAATGAAACAGGGTGACAGGTTATGAAATGATGTCATAACTTTCAGTGGGTAATAAATAGGGTTGTTGCCTTCTGACACTATTTGAGTGAAGGCAGTTTAATTGCATGGTTCTGTTCAGATAAGCTCATGAATCCACAGTCAGATTTGTGAATGCTATAGTTAAGAGTATTTTTATTATTTAAGATTTGATTTCTTAAGTGATTTTTTTTTTTTCCATAAATTCCACTTTACATGAAAAGCTATTTGGACAATGTCTCACTGTATCCATTCCTGGGAAATTTAAACTTAGAATTGTAGCAAAATCCAGTAACTATAAAAGGTGGGAGACATGAAAATACAGTTGGTAGTTTATTCGGCTATGACTCTTCTAATATTGTTAAAGCAGTCAGGCAATTCATGTTATGAATGTGTAGGGTTTTTTTTTCTTCTTTCCTTCCTTCCTTTTTTTTTTTGTTTTTTTTCGAGACAGAGTTTCTCTGTGTAGCCTGGGCTGTCCTGGAACTCACTCTGTAGACCAGGCTGGCCTCGAACTCAGAAATCTGCCTGCCTCTGCCTCCCAAGTGCTGGGATTAAAGGCGTGTGCCACCACCGCCCAGCTCGCTCCTTCCTTCCTTCCTTCCTTCCTTCCTTCCTTCCTTCCTTCCTTCCTCCCCTCCCTCCCTCCCTCCCTCCCTCCCTCCCTCCCTCCTTTCCTTCCCTCCCTTCTTTCTTTCTTTCTTTAAATCAAATCGTAATTTTTACTTATTCACACAGGGGTTATAAACACAAAAAGGCAGGATGTGGGGACAGGGATGACACCGGAGCATAGGTGTTCAGGGGGAGTACAGATGTCTTTCAGAACAGGGTATAGGCTGGGTGAAGGTTCAGGGGACAGGTCACTATGACTCTGTCTATGATTCACTTGTCCTTATCTAAGTTGGTACTGACCACCGAGGCTCCCTATTTACAAGGTCTATGACTATGCATAGGGTTTTTAATCTGTTACTTCTTGAAGACTTTCCCTAGTGACTGAAGGTTCAGCTTCTAAGCATATCACATTCACATTTCCAGCCTTACTGCTCCTTATGACACAAACAATAAATACTCAAACCACTAAGCATTTTCCTACCTACTCAGAGAAAGGCTGCAGCCATTTGAACTAATTTTTGCATGCTTTGTCAACTTAGATTTTCTACTAGGTTAAAAATCCATTTTGGTTTTACTGAGGTTGAGTTTTATCCTTTTGAGTCAACTTGTCTGCTATTTGAAAGAGGTTTTAGCCTCTGCAGTCATGTGGCACAAGACTCTGCCTCTCTGACTTTGAAAATGATTCTGTGTGTTTTCTTTTCTGTGGAATGGGAGGGCCGCATGGCTGGTTAACTTTGTAACTGGAATAACTGTCTTAGAATCAGAAAGGAGAAATGTCCTAGAATTGAAGAAGCTAATAGTCATTGACTTCAAACTCTCATTGTCATCCAAAAACAACTCCTTAGAGATACAAGTTGTGATCAAGGTCATTCAGAATGTTATTTATCTCTTCATTCCGAGGGAGGGCATGTTCTCTGTATCTGCTGCTTTTTGTTTGAAATCCTACTTGATCTCCTCATTCTACCTAAAGGTTTTTATTATTATTATTATTATTATTATTATTATTATTATTATTATTGTATGCGTGTTTCACTTGCATGTCCATTGTGCATGCTTGGTGCCTGCAGAGGCTGAACACGAAGACATTGAATCCCCTGGAACTGGAGATACAGGTGGTTGTGAACTACCATGTGAGTGATGGGAATTGAATTCAGGTCCTCTACAAGACCAGCAAGTGTTTTCTAGCTGACTGTGATAGTGCAAGTCTCTAATCCTAGTAGAGGCTTTCTGTGAGTTAAAGGCCAGCCTGGACTTCAGAGAGAAAAAGAAATTTGAAATGTACAAGTGGCATGAAGGTAAAAGATGTAAAATGTGATCATTTTAAAACAGTATTCTTCATTTTAATGATTTAACTGGAGGATAGTGTAAACCTTTGGTCATTTTCTAATTATGTGATTAGATTCTAATAAGACTGACAATCTTGGTTCTTTATAACTAGAGATGAAATTTTCTTTAATTTGCAGGTAGATAATAGCATAACTGTATAGTGATTATCTTAAGAGAAAGTTTGATGTAGGGAAAACAAGTTTCCAGGTTGGTTGTACTACTGTTTAAACAGTTAGTGTTGTATGGGTACAGTCCTAAGCACTACCACTCGCTGTTCGTTATGGAGCAGCCAAAGCTAGAGAACACTGATAGTATATTACCAACCCCATGGTGTAGTCATACTCCGTTCCAAGCCTTGGCAGCACTAGATGAGTGAGGTCCACAGTGCCCATCAAAGTAATCTCTGCGTCATGCAGTGCCCTGTGCTTGACTCCCACCCGTGCTCTCTGTCCCATACACCTATGGCTTCTTCCCCTCCTGTCTCTGCTTGTTGGCAGATGTCAGAACATAGCCAGCCACATCCTTACAGTTGGAAATTTCAGTCATCGGGCAGCTCCGCTGTGCTTTTAACGATGTAGCTCCAGGTGTCCTGGGGCCAGCAGCCTTTCAGGTTGTCTTCTAAATTGGTGACCGTTACTGGCCATTCCTGCCTCATCTTTAAGTCAAGAGGAAGGATTGAGGTCATAGCCCTCTGCTGCCTAATGGATTATTTGTACAGATTAGGACAGATGAATATTGATGTGTTTGCTTGCGTGAGTGATCGTTTAGTAAGCGTTTTCAGTTCTTTGGCAAGTCTCACTTGAGTTCTGTGGGCATAATTAAGTGGGAGTGGTAACCACCTCTTTATTTTCATTCCTCTGGTAACTGATACCTGTGGTCAGGCTTTCAGATCAGAAAACTGAAAAATTCTCAGCTTCCTGTTTCATACTCTGCACTGAAGAAGCGGCTGGGGCCAGCTGCCCGGAGTGTGCTCTCCATTGTAGAATAGAAACACATTCCCATCCAGACTCGGCTCCCCAAGAGAGTGGGCTAGAGACGTATACTAGGTTTTTTTGAGGAATGATGTGCTTGGTTTTTGTTCAGATATGTGCATATAAAAGAAACCTGAAAAATGGGCCCATCGAGGAGACAGAATGACGAGGTGGGCCAGCCTTGAAAGAGTCTTCAGCCTTTGGCTAGGGTGCTCAGAGTAGTGGGCAGAGTTGTTTCGAACTGTTACATTGGGTTGTCTGGTTGAGTCCATATTTGCTGACACCCAATTCAGTTTTGAATTTATCCTGTGGGGATTATTGTGTGACAAATGCTGTACAATTATCCCGTGGTAGGCTTTGCTCTTCAGGTGTTTCTGGTTTAAAGACTAAGCCAGTGCAACTAAACAGAATGAACAGAGGCTGATGGAAAAGGAGAATCCGTGCACAGTTCACACTCCTTCCACTGTGGCATTGCTGCAGAGCAAGGCATGGGTGAGCAGATCTTCCAGCCCACCCAAGACAGGTATACATCAAATGGACTGAGCTGGTGAGAACCACCCATACCAGGGCGTGGCTAGTTGATATCTTGTAACTTAGGTGGCTCTGAGGGCTGCACTGTACAGATAGTCCTTAAGAGATACAAGTCAGAGGTGTATGGTAGAGGCAGACCTTTCCATGGTGAGGGTTTTGTTTAGGTTTGGGGTTTTTGAGACAGGAAGGATACATAGCCCTGTTTATTCTGGAACTTAGTTTATAGCCAAGATTCGGAGATAGTATACAGACCTCAAACTCAGATCCACCCTTTCTGCTTCTGAAGTGCTGGCACTTTTGTACAAAGTGAACAATAACTTTGTAATTTCATTCTTCCATAGATACCCAAGTTTGACATGCCAGTTTGCTCACTAGGCTATCATTTTTCTGCTGGTATTTTGTTGCCTTTGTTAGGAGTTAGATGACCATACATAGCTTTATTGGGTCTACTTCTAGGTCTTTTCCATAGACCTGTTATATATATTTGAGGTCAGGTATTTTGATGTCTACTACATTTCTGAGAGCAGCATACCAAACTGTTGTGGAATGTCCTTTCTTATATATTAAGAATTCTCCACTTATTAGCCATATTTACTGTGATGAATTTCCATGTATGAGTGGGAAATAAAGATTTACTACTTCACAGTGTGGTTCACACCAGTTCTCACCAAGTTTGTGGCCAAAGCTTGGTATATTGAAAAGAATACATAGTTGAGAACCATGGTGTGAAGTCAATGGGCTTGGATTCAAATTCTGGATCTGCTGGGGACATCACTTTACATCTTTTAGATTTGTACTTAGTTGAATGGGTTTGTAGCACCAATGTCTGAATTAATCGAGAGAGTATTTAGCAGCATACCTCTTAGCCTGATCAAATGTTTGGTCAGTTTCTGTGGCTTTTTCTGAGTGGGACAGTCACATAATAGAGCCGGAGAGAATGCCTTTAATTTTCCCTTCTTGCTCTTGTTCTCTCTTTGTTTTTAGCACAGTGCCTGGGAATCAAACATGAGGCTTCGAACATGCCAGGCAAGCAGTCTGCTTCTTACCTACCTCCTGGGCCAGTGTCTGAGTGATGAGGTTTGAGACAGCTTGCCTGGGTTCTCCTGTCTACACCAGGGTCTTAATTTCTCTAATCCAGATACTGTCGTATCTTTCCAAGAAATCTCCCTCCCTTTAAATTTCTTTAAATTTCAGCTTCCAAGTAGCATCAGAGGGTTCTCATTAGCCAAAAGGAAAGATTGGGGCCTCCTTGGAGAGTGTGTGAACTAACACGGAGCTGCCTGAGAGCCTCCTCAGCCCAGGGTCCATCTGCTTCCAGTCTGCATTTCCCTACTGGAGGCTGCTAGACAGTCACACTTACCTGGGGAAGAGCCTTCTCTGTGTGGGAATCTGCCCCCTGGAGTCGGCTACGGGCTGCAGTCTTGGAATGATGGGCTTCAGACAGCGGTGACTCCACACGCCCAGGTGAAGTCAGTTCACCTGAGAGTCTGATTGCACATCCCAGGGTTGTTCTGCGTATGCACTTAATGGTGACAGTGCTCACCTTTTACAGTAAGGATGAACATACTGATTGGTTGTTACCCAGTTGTATGACCTAAGGGATACCTTCATATTAGTCATAAATGGGGTCATAATAATAGCATTAATGTGTAAGACACTTGTTTTGGTTTAGAAACATTTACATCTGAAATACTGAGCATGCGTTTGGTCAATGTTGGCACCTCCATGACAGCTGTTGTCAGACTTGACAGGACATTGTTGGCTTCCCCAGTCACTTGAGGTGAGACTACCCTCAAACTTCTCCCTGCACTGAGAGCTGACAGTAGCCGTATATGTATGCCCTTTCCAGGTTTGTCCCAGCATGTTTGGTGTGCAGCTGGCCTTCCCATGTCTGTAATCTGGAAGTGTGGACTGAGTACATGTGGGTCGTAGGAGGATACTTTGTTACTCCAGCAGTAGCCTCTGGCTGAGGGAAGCAGTATCTAACTCACCAGGGCTCTTGGAGGTTGGTTAGCTCTCAAGTGGATCCTGCCATTGTCCTCCCAGCTGTGAAAACAGGAATATCTAGGCCTTGTTATATTGGCGACTCAGCCTACATTTTCATATTTATGTGGGCGTGGGAGGGCATATGTGAAAGTCAGGGGACAACTTGGAGGAATCCGTTCTTTCCACCATGTGGGTGCCCAGGAGAGAAACTGGGTCGTCAGACTTGGTGGCAAGTGTTCCTACTGCTGAGCCATCTCCCAGCTCCTCTGGGTTTTAGACTGGCACTGAAGCTTGTGTTAATCACACATACTCTTGAGTAAGTAATGTCATCCATTGAAATACCGTTCTGACAGTACACAAAACTGTCATGGCTGTGTCCCTTGTGACTGAGTCTCAGTGGGCTAAGGTGGGATCTGACCAGAGCGAGGGCTCTAGTGTTTAATGCCCACTCCCAGATAACTATCCTGTGCTTCTACAGGAACTTGGTTTTTGTGTGTCATTCTGAGTGGATACTTTGTTTTGCGGGGCTGTATTTTGAGTTCAGAACCTTCCTTTTCCCCTCTTTAACTAAGTATTGCTCTCAGTATTTTTGTAGTGGGCACGCCTCTGTTGCTCGTTACTACCCCATGCTGGTTACAGCTTCAGCGTTCACCTCCTGGGCATACACAAATCATTACGGGCAGCTGCCTCCTGTCTCCATGCTGCTGCTGTGGTCATATGGCTACATATGAGAGCAGAGTCTTCCTCAAGCAAATGCAGTGTTGGTCTCTCCATGTCTTCTCCAGTGCATACTACATTGCTGCTGGCAGTTGGTCTTCGTATGTCTTCTCACTTTTGTCAAGTTGACAGCTTACTGTTCTCATTTCCATCTCTCTGCTAGTGAGTTTGCACACGTCCTCATGCGGATAGAGAACTCTACATTTGTAGTAGAAAAACTAAGAGTTCACATTTTGAATGAGCCATTTTAGACTCGCACAGGACAGGTATTATATAGTGAAGTCCCGCGCTTCCGTCTCCTGCACCAATAGGGGCCATTCTGCCAACTTTGTTACAGCTCTTGCCTCAGCTTTTTAGTTGACACAGGAATGCTCTAAAGCCATTGAGAGATCACATGCCCTTACGCTAAAATTCTATTTGCAGCTCTGCCATATAGGGATGCATTTTAAAGCAACAGGCAGGTTATGAACCCAAAACACAGTCACTAGTTCCTCACCCAGATGTGAGTAAAGGTTTGCTCATGGTACCTATGTGTCCCTTTACTTCTGGGCCTCTCATCTCTAGGTATACCTGAGGCTTCCCCACCTGACAGTCTTGCCATGTGTCACTCACTGCCCCCATCTCAGCTTTCCTGACTACCCTTAGTGTCCAACCCACTCATCTACTAAGTGAGCCCTTCTCTGATTTCCCCACCCAGACCTCCAGAATGCGAAGGCTGAGGTCCTAGCATTTTTGACTGGTCAGAGGTAGGCAGTGTACTCATGGGATAGACTGAATAATGTGCTATTAAAGTTGTCAATATCCTAATTTCTGAATTCTTGTTACCATTCATTCCAAAAGGGACTCCGCAGGTATGATTAAGGATCGTAAAATATGAAATATTCTGGATGCTTATCTTAACCCAAAGTAGTCACAAGGTAGAGGGATCAGAACAGCCGCAGTAGATATGATACATTTACAGAGGTAGGAGTTTTGTAAGGGAGGAATGCCTGTAGCCTAGAAAACCGGTACTGACTGGTTTTGTGTGTCAACTTGACACAAGGTGGAGTTATCACAGAGAAAGGAGCCTCCCTTGAGGAAATGCCTCCATGAGATCCAGCTGTAAGGCATTTTCTCAATTAGTGATCAAGGTGGGAGGGCCCACTGTGGGTGGTGCCATCCCTGGGCTGGTGGTCCTGGGTTCTATAAGAAAGCAAGCTGAGCAAGCCAGGGAAGCAAGCCAGTAAGTAACATCCCTTCATGGGCTCCTGCTTCCTGACTTGACTTTCTTTGGTGATGAACAGCAATGTGGAAGCGTAAGCTGAATAAACCCTTTCCTCCCCAACTTGGTTCTTGGTCATGATGTTTTGTGCAGGAATAAAACCTCTGACTAAGACAAAACCAGAGAGGGAAGGTAAACTCTATCTCCTAAAGCTTGCTGAAGGAATACAGGTTCACTGACAGGTCCAGGTGTCTTGCGCCTTCTCATTTCCTGTCCCTGAGATGTCCCTCACATACCCATGCAGCTTCCCTCCTAGCCTCGCTCACTTCCTTGAGCCTGGGACGCACATGTTTAGAGGTCTGCTTCAAATCATGCCCCTCTACAGGATACTCCTTTATCTTCTGTTATATTGCTCACTGTAACCTGACATTACTTTAAGAGTGTCCTTTTCTGTGTAACTTTTAAATATTTATCCATTTATCTTGTGCGCGCGTGTATTCCTGCGTACGCATGCGTGTGCACATTCCAGAGTGTGCATGTGGCGGTCAGAGGACAACTATGAAAGTGGGTTCTTTCCTTCCCTCTACCGTGGGTTACGGGATTGAACTCAGGTCATCAGGCTTGACGGCAAAGTGCCTTTACTTGCTGAGCCAGCTTTCCAGCCAGAAAAACAGCTTCTGTTTTCATTTCCATATGAGAGCAGCAGCTCAGCACAACTCTCCTTTCCCTAGCACAGAGTGAGGACCCATTAAGTCACTGATGACAGAGGAAAGGAAGGAAGGAGCTTGTTCGTAAGGATCTTCCCACTCAAGGGCTTCCTAAGTGATGTTCCCACTTCCCCGTGTTCTTACAGTATAGTTCATAGACTTTTCCTTAACATCTCCCACTAAAAAGACGATACTGCTTCAATTGTGGCCTTCTTCAAACACTGTAGATTCTAGTCCATTTGACACAATGTATGACAAAAATGAGGGCCCTAGGCTGGGCCAGCAGCTTTATAAAACCACAGTTGCAGGGATTTAAGCTGCTGTGCTGGGCCAGGAGCAAAGGGCAACGGTGGTTCCCAGTAGGGCCACCTGGGCGTCCCTAAGCCATGCTGCCCAGTGAGGTTGGGTCGCAATTTACCACCTAAGGTTAGCAGAGAAACTGGAGCTAAGTGGGAGGGCAGCTAGGTTAACCAATTCATTCCCTGCCTTGTCCGTGTGAGCCAAAACCTATCTCAGTGCTGATGTGGTAGCTGGCTCTTGAAACATCGATTCTGTTCTGAACCCTGGCTTCCCAGGCTTCCGCAAAGGACCTGACAGGCTTTTTGATGTGGTTGGGATAGAAATCCTGGCTCTCCGGCATCAGTGCAAAGACTGACAGGTGTGACCTTATGACCTTTTAAATCTGATAGTGCAATCCCTGCCTTGGGCAGGATAGTCAGAGTTGCCTGAAGTTAATCGCTCCCGAACAGCCTTGAGCCAGTAGGGAAAGAAGTACTTGGTCAAGGCCTCTCCTTCAGGGGAGTTACGCAGTGTCCCCAGCAGCCTGGAGCTCCAGTTCGTAAGTCCCTCTGATTGGCTGGCTTCCAGGTATCTCACAATGCCTGTTTGCTCACAGGAACACTGGGAAGAGAAAGTACAGTAGCTACCACAGATGTGTCTTACGTCCTCAAGTCTTCTTTTGTAACATACTATCGACTGGATAGTTTTAAAACAGCAGTGTATTTCCCACAGTTCCAGAGGTAAGAACCCGAAGGTCAAGGCACTATTAGACTAGACTCAGTGTCTGGTGGGGCAGTTCCCTTGTTTACAGATGGGATCTCGTCAAGTTGCTGTGTCTTCAAATGATAGAAGGGGTGAGTGAGTTCTCTAGTCTTTTAAAGGTCCTAACCCTCGTAAGTGTTCCGGAGCTCCGCCATCATGACCGGTTCACCTCTCAGGCTCCCTGCCTTCTGATACGACCACTAATGGTTTCAACATGAGAAAACTCATGTATGGGGGGGTCACATTCAGACCACAACGCCTACAGGTAGTAGTGGTCTCAGAACATGGTCTCACCCACAGGACTCACTCAGCAAACATTTGCTTTTAACTATAGTAAGCTCAGTAAATCTTTTGCGTACTGTAGAGACTCTTTCCAACAAGAATGAAAGTGGCTTAGTTGGTTAATGAAATGATGGATCTTTCATCATGTTCCATCTGAAGATGGCAGGGCAGGACCGATGCTGGGTGGAACAAGCAAGCCCTCATTCGAATAGACTGGAGGGATGTACTGGCTCAGTGGCTGCTCTTGTGTCTGTCTGTCTGTCTGCTCTTCCTGAGCACATGCACGCCGGGCTCCTTGCTGGCCTAAGTTTCTGTTTGTCATCTAGGTGTGCTGGTTGACATGCTCTGTCCTGTATAAGCCACACCCTTAAATAATGCAACGACTCCAGCCTCCAAGAGGAAGTTAAACATACTTGGAGAACTGATCCGAGAATCTCACTTTAACCTCCAACGCTTTGTTTTTCTGGCCCATGCCAAAGCCTACAGCATGTTCTTTTAAGCAACCTCCGTCTCTCCAGGCATGCCAGGACGTTCCACTCGGTTATTATAGGAACACGAACTTCTTTTCACACTTGTTTTTAAATAGGTTTCATAATATGTAATGCGACTGTAGAAGCAAAGAAGTAAAAGAAATGCTTCCGGTAGACGGGCCTCTTCTATCTTTTGTCCTATCTGTGTGTTTTCAGAATGGGAATTTGCATCTACCTCATAGGGTTCAGGTGTCTGTTGTAGGATGGAGTAAACCAGCCTTGACAGCTTTCCTAAGCAGACGTTAACTCACTAGGTGGCCATTTGGGGGCATAGTCAAGTAGAGCTTCCAGCATGTCACCAGCTGTGGGCATCATCAAATGGTCCATGAGTAATAAATAAGCTACCTAGTTGAAAAAAAAAAAAACCCAAAACTACCACATTATGTTTAAAGAGGCAGGGGAAGGCCTCTGAAGCAGCTGCCTTGTTCCGGTTGCAAGCCATGGACATGCCATCACTAGAGGACAGGTGAGAGGTAGTGTATCTGTTCCAGCAGGTGATAAAGAGCATATCGAGGTGGGAAGGACCCTCCTCACCTCTGTCGCTGTGCATGAGACATAGGCTCCTGGCTCTCATAGCATTATAGAAAACAACCCGTGGGTGGGAGTGGGTATCATCTGCAGGAGATGCAGCGCTAGACAGAGGTTCCATGGAGGCAGGCCCAGGATTGTTGATTGTCCATCTGTGTCCAGTGCCTGGCGGATTATCCGTAACCTGCAAAGACTATGGAGGGATTTAATTCTAAGTATGAAGTGCACTCCTTACGAGCAATAAGGTGTTGAGAATCAATGCTTAAAGGCACAGTAATTGCTGAGCCTGGTAGTTTAATACCAGCAGGCACATCTCAGTGTTTGAGGCCAACCTGGTCTATACATCAGGTTCCAGGTTAGGACTGCATAGTGAGACCCTGTCTTAAAGATTTCCACATCACAACAGGATCCTTTCCACCCATTTCCCCAGTGGGAGCTGGTGGACGGTCAAGTCACTAGACGGGGTACTGGGAAGCCGTGTAGTGCCTAGAATGTTAGCCTAGCTTACCAGAGAGGGGCCCTGGATTAGATTCCCAGCACCGTCTACAGTGAGGTGGAGGCACCCAGGCACTGCAGAGATACGAGTTGGAAACCTGGGCTATTTTGGGCCCTGTTGCTGAAACAGTGAAGCAAACAGTAACTCATTCATCCAGTGTGTGAAGCCAGTTCTGAGACTGACCGGACTCTGGGGATTATGTGGCCTTGAACTTGGGTGATAGATACTCCTAGAACCAGCTGCATGTGGTACAATTCACAGACACTGAAACTTTCAAACATTGTGTTTGTAGGCAGAAAGACTGCTGGTACTTTCTAGAAGTACTTTCTGATTAAAAACTGTTCATTACACCAACATTTTCTACACTTTTGTGTGATTCTGTACTTGGCCTCCCTAAGGGGTCCACACTGAAGTTTCCTATCCTGCTGCCTGCTCCAGTGCTGGACACACAGCCCCAGTGCACTGGAGGAAGCGCCACCGTTTGCTTCCTGTCAGGCTTGTTCCCCGTCCCCCCCCCCTTTTTTTTTTTTTTTCTTTTTTTATCCTGAGGCAACTGAGCTGATTCTTTTGATTCTGTTGAGCTCAGTTTTTCAGCATCTAGAGTAAACTGTTTCCTTGACCATTTTCTCAGAGATAGTAAAATAAACAAGATAATGAACGCAGCACTAGCTGTATGGAGTTTTGGTTTCTTAAAAAAACAAAAACAAAAACAAAAAACAATATTATAAGTTTTCTAGCCGGGCGGTGGTGGCACACGCCTTTAATCCCAGCACTTGGGAGGCAGAGACAGGCAGATTTCTGAGTTCAAGGCCAGCCTGGTCTACAGAGTGAGTTCCAGGACAGCCCGGAGTACACAGAGAAACCCTGTCTCTAAAAACAAACAAAAAACAAAACAAAAAAAAAAACCACAAAAAAACAAAAAAAAGAATAAGTTTTCTTTTTAATGCCAGGTGTGGGGTACGGGGCTGATTCAGATTGTCCCCAGCAGTTGACTCTGATTTGCCTCATGCTCTGGTGGGGGAAGGGGTGATAATATTGCCAGCTGCAGATAGTTTCTGCGATTGTGTGACAATTGGAATTCTGGGAACTCTTCAAAGGGCCTATAAATTTTAGGGCCCCCAGAGGCGGGGTGGGTTATTGGTTGTTGGTTGCAGTTTGTTAAGGTGTCAAATGCAAAGAAGAAACACCAACAATAAATTTAGATATCCCGATGGCAAAGAACAAACTTGCCCCAAGAAACTTGACACTCCTAATCAGCAGGAAGTAGTCCAGCCTCTGACTTTATTCAAGGATCTCTTTCGTTTCCTCTCTGCCCTTCTCTCTTATCTAGTGTTAGAGGGTTGAAAAGTGTGGAAGAGCCAGGCGGTAGTGGCGCACGCCTTTAATCCCAGCACTTGGGAGGCGGAGGCAGGCAGATTTCTGAGTTCGAGGCCAGCCTGGTCTACAGAGTGAGTTCCAGGACAGCCAGGGCTACACAGAGAAACCCTGTCTCGAAAAAACCAAAAAGAAAAAAAAAAAAAAGAAAAGTGTGGAAGAGAAAAGATGGAGAAGGGTAAAAAGAATCCAACAAGTCACAAACGACAGCCAACTACATAGCTGTCTGTGTCTCTGAGACAGGGTTGTGTGCTGCTTTGATTGTCCGATGCTGTGTGTACTGTTACCTCAGCTGAGTGTGTCAACTCCCAATGCCCACAACCCACTGATACTCAGGCTTCAAAAATATCCCAGAAAGAGAGAGACATCCCCAACTCCCCACCCCACTGGACCGAAGAAACTGCTCTGTGATTTCATCCCATTTGGCTAGCTTTTTCTACCTCCTAGCTCATCAGGAATGCACTTACTTCAGTAAATGGTAGACTCTGGGTGAGAAGGGGTCTGCCCATCCCGGTGGATCCAAGCTTTATGATAGAAGTCTATTTTACTCCTGGGTGCCCTCAGTTCAGCCATGCACAAGTAGACCTAGAAGACAGAACCCACGTTTCAAACACTACTGAGTTCTCTGTGTGGTGCGGGGTTGGTACCCACTGGTTGGGCCTGACCCATTGAAAACTGAATTCTCATCTCATAACCGAATTGAGAATTGTGGTTTAGAAAATTCCAGGCATCTCAGCTCTCTACAGCCTCTGTGAAGATGGCACCTCCACGGTGTGACAATGGCTAAGGGACCATCTTTCCTGTGCTGCCTTTTAGTTGCCTTGGCTCCATTCTGGGTCTGTTCAAGACTTTTCACATTCCTTGAAAGTAAACAGCCTCAGATGGACCAAAAGCCTCTTAAAGGAAGAGTCCTTGGCCCTTTTGCATGGTTTTCTTAAATCACTCCAGCGTCACTGAGAGAGCACTTTCTTTTTCCTGCGAGAAGTTCATGGTATCTGTTTCCCTGGGGATTTTTCACCTCTGCTACACTTGTTGCTAGGCTCTCTTTCCCCAAATTGCATGGCAGGGTAGTCTTAAGATGGTTAGTTTTATTTTTGAATCTGGCTAGACCACAGAGCCCAGATGTGGTTCAACATGTGGAGTCATATGCTAGGTGTCTAGATCTGATGTTCCATTCAGAGGACTGAGTGAAAACAAATTCACCCACTGTTCAACTTATCTACTCCTCCTCCAACACACACACTTGGCTTTATCACTTGCCAGGAAAAGCACCTGTGACGGCCGCATGAGAGCACGTGGGTGAGTGGGGTTTGTGAACTCAAAGCCTTACGGATGCAAGGAACACTTACCTGACAGATGGACTACCTGACACTCTGCCAGACACACAGTAGGTGCCCTATCCATGGGTGCTATTAGGAAAGACTAATGGCAGAGGTGGGGGCAACTGGCACTTGAGCCTTGCTCACTTCCATAAAGATCTTAATATGAAGGCATTTCCCTCCCAGTCTCGTGGCTGTAGCAAAACTGAAGACCAAGGAACAGAATATTTTTAGGGACATTTTCCATGGTCTGAAGCTCTTATTTTGTTTTTTATTATTTTATACCACTCAAGGCCACCAGCCAATCTTCCACTACCCATTTGATCTTTAGAATACCTTGTAGGTTCCTACTTTACTTATCATTAAAGGTCTTGGTGATGAATATAGCAGGTTTCCTTGTGTGGCTTTGAATATGTTTTAAGATTTATTTTTATTTATGTGTATGAGTGTTGTTTGTATGTATGTATGTATGTATGTATGTATGTATGTATATGTTCATGGAATGCTCACGGAGACCAGAAGAGGGCATTATATCCCATAGAGCTGGAGTTGTAAGCAGTGATGGGTCATAAGGGTGCTGGGAACTGAACTCAGATCCTCTGTAAGAGTAGCAAGTCCTCTTAACTGCTGAGCCATGTCTCAGTGCCCCACTGATTACATCTCTCAATGTCCACTGTTAATCTGAGTCGTCAATCTCAATGAATGTGCAACTAAAGATTATAGAGACATCAGGGTTTGAAAACCAGGCGCGGGCTACACTAAGTATTTCAAGGTCATCCTCAAGTACACAGTAAGTTTGAAGCCACCTAGGATATGGGAGACCTTACTTCAAAAACGGAGCCTGGAAGAGAGAACACACAGTACCTACTTTGGCATCTTCCACGTGGTATCAGTGCAGTTAAATGGTGTTTGAGTTATCTTTGCTGCTTAATAAGTCACCTCAAATACAGCAGTGTAAAACAACCGTTTTAGACTGGTGTGGTGGTACACACCTACAACCCTAGGATTTTGGTGGTAGAAACAGGAGGATTATTGTAAGTTTGAGGTCCCCTCGGGCTACATAGTAAGTTCCAGGCCAGCCAGGGCCACATAGTGAAACCCTGCCTCCAAAACAGCGATGTCAGACTGTCATTCAAATGCACGATGCCTCACTTCCTTATTTTCAACGCGTTCCTTACTCTGCCAAAGCATAAGTCAAATTGATCGTTTACACATATGATGTGTCTTTAACAATCAGGGTATATCTAGCAGGTCCGGCCGATCCTGGGTAGCATCAGCAAAGCCAAACACACCCGCTTCTTTCGTACAGTTTTTTCTTAGGACATGCATTTTGTATCAGAGAAGCTGGCCACTGTCATGCCTCACTTACTTCTAATCCCAAACCTCACAGAAGACTACCGCCTGGCGTCCAAGTTCTCAAGGACAAACTGGGTAACAGCCCCACACCCGTGCCTATTTGGGGTTACCCACATTCTCTTCCCTTATTGCAGGCAAAATCCAGGGCTGCCCTTCCCTGGTCCTAAAGACCGCTTGGCAGAGCAAGAGAGGCTCACTTTCCGTCGCTCTTAGCTCTGAGATCCTAGGTGAATTAACTAATTTCCCTAATCTCAGATTTGTTAGGTTTAATATGAACAAAATTCAGCCTTGATCTGGGCAGTGGAGGGTCTTGCCTGTGCTGATACACACAGAAGGGCCCCGAAGGTTCCCAGCTCGCCTTCCCCCCCAGCAGAGCCTGAAGAGAGAGCGCACGCGCTCCCTAGTGGGCATTTCTGCCGCTGCCGCTTGAGTTGAGGCATCCTCGGAGAGAACATGTGGGTTGATGTGGGTTGATTGCTGTTCCCTACTGGTGTGTAGACGGTTGTCTTAAGACTAAAAAGGCAAGAAATTATTTCAACGAAGGTGAGAGGTGTGAGAACCGGGATTATGAGCTCCATCCCCATTTTGTAAATGGTGACCTTGAGGTCACACAAAAGTGACTTGATGGCGCTAAGATGGATGGATGGATGGATGGATGGATGAGGATGGGTGATCTCCATACACCTGAATGCCTTCGTGGACAGTCAAGGGCATCTCTAATATCTAAATTCTTTCCAAAGAATACACGTTACTTATTCCTTTATTTATCATGCTGGGGATTGAACTGAGAGCCTTGCACATGACAGATAAAGTGCTCTACAACTGAACCACATCTCCGGAACAAAAGTTACTGTTTATGGAGAACTTACTCAGCCGGGCTAAAATGCTTCAGATATGTAATCCTCACCCCAAAATGGTAGAAAGGGTTCTCATTTTACAGCGTGAGTGGAAGCACAGAGCGACTAAGCCAGTTGCTTAAGGTCACACAGCTAACCAGGGAGGATGCCACTGCTTAACCTGCGCAGCCTGATACTTACGCAGTCCAGCCCGCCTCTCAGGAAGCAACCTGTTGGCCCCATGGATTAGCCAGTGACTATTTCTGATGTTCCTGCAGGGTGCCCACCTGTGTGCTGGAGCTGTGGAGAATACAAAAGATTCATGAGACTATTTGGTATATGTGATTGCTCCAAAATTGGTTTTGACTACTTAATAAACGGTAAAATCCCCGGGGAAATACTGTATGATGAAATTTAAAAGAGTGAGTTTTTCAAAGTAGGAAGAAACTGGTTAATAGCAGGCTGAAGGGCAAACATCTTTAAAAAAAAAAAAAAAAAGAAGCAACCTAGGGAGAAATCAACACTGTATTAGTGGCATGTATGATTTGTATGCCTGTGAGCAGAAAAAATGCAGAAGTGTGTGTGTGTGTGTGTGTGTGTGTGTGTGTGTATGTGTTGTGTGTGTTTGTGTGTGTGTGTGTTGTGTGCGCGCCCGCCATCTCCCTGAGTAACTGAAGCACGGAAGTTCATTAGGACTGTAAGGAAGTGTTAAAGAGGAAACCCGCCCTCCAGAGCACCAAGGGGCTGGAAGATAAATGATGTCGGATAGGTGCAAATTGGAAGCTGCAGAGGCAAAGCCATGATCTGAGGAATACATTTACAAAAATATCAGATAAATAATAAATTATTAAATATGTTAAAAGCTAAAAGGATCCTTGAGTCCGCAGGGCTCTTAAATTCAAGAGGGGAAAAAAAAAAGATGTCAGGTTAGTTTGGTCCTACAGGGTAGAGGGAGGGGACTGGAGACCGTCTGGCTGGATTGATTCTCCTCTGAAGACACAGGAACACCCTGGTAGAACATTCACAGGAAATCATGGGCCCAGCCTCGGATGGGAGGCCCCTCAGGTAGTGGTGGAACAAGTTCCAAACACTGAGACAGACATTCTGTGCATGAGGATCCCAGCTTTATTCTTTCCCAGGAGGCAATGCTAGGCAGGAGGTGGCAAGGCTACCAAGACTCCTCTCTGGACTTCCCTGCAGCCCCTTGACTGCTGCCAGTTTCCAACTGTTAGCTGCTGCTCAGAGCAGCCAAACTAGAAAGGGAGTCTGAATACACAGGAAGTGGGGTGTGAGTATGTGAGTGTGTGTGTGAAAGAGGGGAGGGGAGAGGAGAGAAGAGGAAAGAAAGGAAAGAGAGAGAGAGAGAGGAGAGAGGAGAGAGAGAGGGAAGGAGAGAGGGAAGAGAGAGAGAGAGAGAGAGAGAGAGAGAGAGAGAGTGAGTTTTGGGAGGGGAGGACCATCCACTTTAGGGCAGTTCCTTCCTCCAGTCTTCAGGAATTGGTTCTCTCTTTGATTTCTCATGATGTGAGTCACAGACTCAAACTTCAGATTTGGCAGCAGTCCCCTTTCCCCATTGAGATGTCCATTGGTGTTGCTAATACCTGTGATGACCAACTTATGAAGAGGATAAGGCGTATTCTGACTCTTGGTTTTGCTTTGGGATGATGGCGGCATTTCATGGCAAAGAATACTGCTCACCGTAATTATGGCTGGAAAGAGAATGAAATGAAGAGACCAAAGGCCTCAGTTACTTTTCTAGTTATGATCAAATACCTGCCAAAAAGCAGGGTGGGAACGAAGCACTCGTGGTAGCTTACAATTGGAGGGGATCTGTCTGTCACAGCAGGAAAGCCATAGGGAAAGTAAGAATGGCTGGTCACACTGTCCCCTCAGTCAGGAAGCAGAGTTGAGTCTGGACCCCAAGCTGGTGGATCCATATTACCTACATTCAGAGTTCAGAGTGGGTGGTTCCAACTGTAGTGGTTTAAATGGGAATGGCCCCTTTAGGCTCCTGTATTTAAATGTGTGGTCCTCATTGGGTAGGACTGTTTGGAAAGGATTAGGAGGTGGCCTTGTTGGGGTCCGTGTGCCACTGGGGGTGGGCTTTGAGGTATCCAGTTAGCTTTCGATGCTTGCAAATCAGATGGAAACTCTCAGATACTGCTCCAGCACCAAGCCTTTCTGACTGCTGCCATGTTCCTCTCCATGATACTCACAAATTCTATCCTGCTGGAGCCATGAGTCCCAATAAACGTTTTCTTTTGAAAGTTACCTTGGTCCTGGTGTTTCCTCATAGCAATAGAAGTTACTGAGACACCAGCTCCATTAAACTTTCCTAGAAACACCCTCATAGATGCACCCAGAGGGATGTTACCATTGTGATTTTGAATCCCGCCAATCTGACAAAATTGACATCACGTGAGACTCCCACAATCTATTTAAAACGCATGTCCCAATAACAGGAAGACCTTTCACGAGCCCCTCCCTCTCCCCTAAACGTTCCACACCTTCCATAGACATTGCAATGGTGCTCAGGCTAGAAGCAAGCCTTCAACATGGCCGGCAGGCACCCACGATCCCTATGACAGCATGCCATGCATTGCTGTAGCTTCTAGGTCGCTTCTTCCACTTTTCCTGTGAGAAAATCCTTAAGGCAGATGCAGAGCTAAGTGAGCATGCTTGGGGGGGTTCAGGATCTGTCTTGACCTCTGAACGAGCTGCTAGCCTTGGACCAGTGGCCCAGTCTTGCTTATTGAATGAGTGAATGAATGCTGGTACTCCATCTATGTTCATACATTGTTTGTGCATTTCCTCCTCTGCTGTGCAGTTTGAGGAGAAAGTCTGCTCCTCATGCACACATATCAAGTGCTGTCTGCGGGACGCTTGCCTCATCCCTTTAGTCGCGTGAGTATTTCATTGTGGCAGCCACTCTATGATGTGGTCATTACTGTAATGACCACTTTACAAACCAGACAACTGAGATGGGCAGGAGCTAAGTAATGTTTCAAGTCACTCAGATGAAGAGAGGTGGGGTTTGCTCCTAAACCCAGTACCTAGTGTCTGCACCTGTGTTCTGACCCCCCACTGAACACATGGATCCAGGAGAACAAGCCCCCCCTCCCCCAAGTGTAGTTGTGACCAGCAGGATGAAGAAGAAGAAGATACCACGCCTGGTTCTGGATCCATCACCTGGGCATTTCACCGAGGAAGTGACACAAACGGGTCTGAAGACAAGATGAGAGCTCACCAGAGAAAATGTAGCACAGAGGCTGATGTGCCAATGAGAGGCTAGGGCATGCATCACAGAAAGGACCCAGCCCAGAGCTGGCTGCCTGTGTGCAGTGGGACCGTCCCAGAGGACTTCCATATTTGTAAAACAGGAAGAAATGTTGGAGGATGAAAAAAAGTGCTTAGCTCCACCCCCATCCCCACCCCATGCCTGCTGTGGGCTCTGAGCCACTGTCAGTATTATTTATTGCTACAAACAAAGGTGAAAGAGTTAGAAACTTCCCCTGTAAGGCCTCTTCCTCAACAGTGGTACCACCAGCGAATTGGTAAGGTCAACGGTGGCCCTGCACAGGTACTAGGTCCCCCACTTCACCACAGTAAACTGATTAAATGTCAAACTGAAGGAACTTAACTTGAATTTAACTTCCCCCAAGCTGCCTCAGTGGGGGAAGTTTAGCAAATCATGGATCTTAAACATGATATGATGCCATTGTTTATACATATGTATTTTGTGATGTCTCCAGAATCTTTTTATTCTATTACTGATTAAGCCTGATGTCTTAGTGTCCCCCAAATTAGACCCTCCAAATGACAGCACAAATGAAGAAATATACTAGACAGTGTTCTGTTTCTGTAATAAAATACCCAAGGCTGGAAACTTTATGAAGCAAAGAGGTGTGTTAAGCTTACAGTTTCAGGGAGGGGGGCGGGGGTCTGTGCTGGCATCTGCTGTGCTTGCTGGGTTTTGTGGTGATGTCCTTAATGGTGGGAGCATGAGTGGCAGTGAATGATTACATGAGAAGATGCCAGAGAGTTGAAAGTCAGCCTGTTTTACTTAAAAGTATTTGAAGGCTGTGGCCGTGTGCATGGAGGCCAGACTAGGGCTCTACCACTAGGTTACATTGAGACTCAGGTTCACTCATTCAGTTAACCAAGGTCTCGTGAGAGCTCCACCAGTCCCTTCAGAAAGCATACCTGAAATCACCTGAACCCTTTTGATCAGGTGAAAAGTGTTATTTTGTCTGTCCTAATCACCCTATCACTTCTTATGCTGCTGCCTCAAGGCCAGACCACTGGGGGACACACTCAAACATGCCTAAAACCTAGCACTCAGTGATCACGGGAATAAAAGAAATGCATTCAGGGTCCCCTGTGGACAGGGTGCCTCATGTGCCTATTTCATGTCCTACAGGCAGGTGTCCCTGCCCGGCTTGCAGAGGAGGTCAAAGGATGCCAGTCAAGTCAGGACCCCCACACCAGCCTCTTATTCCAGATCTTGGTTGCTTGCTCTTTGTCCCATCTTTATAAGGTTCTTAGGCAAGAGCTTTTGATCACCATTCGCTATGTGAAGTGCTTGTTTTTTTGTGGAGATTTAAATGAATGTGACTCTAGGTTACTCTGTGTCCCCTCCTCCCTGACATTCAAATAGCACTTGGAACTTACCCCACCCCCTAGTTTTCTGAGATGTCACTGTTGTATCCATCATGTCAAGGACCATTGTCAAGGAGGATGATGTCTCTCTCTCTCTCTGTATCCACATCTCAAATATCTTGTTTGTTGATGTTCTTACTTATGTGTCTCTCAACCCATTAAGCCCCAAGTTACACCACAGGAGAACTGTATTGGTCTTCCAGTCTCCACTGAAACCAAGAGATGTCCTGTGCACCAACATATGTCCTGTGCAAAGCAGTTACTGGGTATCTCTTTGAGGGCAAGCATTCTTTTTTTTTTTTTTTTTTAAGATTTATTTATTTATGTATATGAGTACATTGTCACTGTCTTCAGACAAACCAAAAGAGGGCATTGGATCCTATTACAGATGGTTGTGAGCCACCATGTGGTTGCTGGGAATTGAACTCAGAACCTCTGGAAGGGCAGCCAGTGCTCTTAACTGCTGAACCATCTTTCCAGCCTGCATGCAAGCATTCTTGAGTGACAGCACATAGGCTTCTAGGCAGGTTGTGGTCATCCCCACTTACTCTCTACCAGGGACTTACATAGTGAAGCCATGCTTTTCTCATCTGTAAAATATCAGGCAAGAATACTGTGTACTGCTCAGAATGGACACACGCATGGGCTAGTATGGATGGATGTTCACACTGCACCAATGTCAAGCTATAAGGCAATATATGAGGATAAATGTGAACTGTGGTGTGCATGTGCCTACACATATACACTCATACAGACTAAATATAAATGTGACAAAAATAAAAGCAGAAAAGAAAGGATGTAGAACATGGAGTTATCAGGAGAGTAACAATGCCAGGCTGTGTGCTCTCCAGCCTGAGATCACCATGTCTTAGTTTCTGTATCACTTTTCTCATTTATAAGGATGTGTTTGCTTCAAAGAGACATTCCATTGACCGTTAAGGGGCATTGGTACAGTGTCAGACCATCTACTGTTGTGGTGATTCCCTACTGCTACTACTATTGTGAGCTATCCAGAGACAGTAAAAGATTACAAAATACTGTGTACAGTAGAACTGTATGTATAAATTGAAATATAGATGCCAAAATGGTGCTTGTTTTCCATGCAGAAATTCTTTATCTGGTTCCGTCCGCAAGATGGCTCAGAAGTTCAGTGAGATTGCCACCAGCCGGGCGCACATGGTGGAAGGAGAGAACCCACTTCTGTGAAGTTGTCCTCTGACCTCCACATATGTGCTGTGGTATGCATTTGCCCGCACATACATACTCACAAAAAATAAATATAAATAAAAATGTAACAAAATAGAAACAAAAAGGAATTGGTTTTTGCTTGCTTTTTCTTTTCTGTTCTTTTTTCTCTTTCTTTTCGAAACAAGGCCTTACCTGAGAACAGACTTGTCTTGACTTTCTGATGCTGTTGCTTCCGCTTCCCAAATGAGTACCACAATGCTAGCTCTCTTCTCTCCTCTCCTCTCCTCTCCTCTCCTCTCCTCTCCTCTCCTCTCCTCTCCTCTCCTCTCCTCTCCTCTCCTCTCCTCTCCTCTCCCCTCTCCCTCCCCTCCCCTCCCCTCCCCCCCTCCCCTCCCCTCCCCTCCCCTCCCCTCTCCTCTTTTCTCCCCTCCCATATCCTCTCTCCTCTTCTCCTCTTCTTTCCTTTTTCCTCCCCTCCTCCCTCCTCCCCTCTCTTCTCTTCTATTCTCCTCTATTCTCCCCTCCTCTCCTCACCCCTCCTCTCCTTTCTCTTCTCTCTTCTATCTTCCCCTGTCTTTCCCCCCCTAACTGTTGTGCTGTCTTTCTTCTTCATAAATATGGATTACTTTGTGTAATGAGAAAACAAGACCCAGCATAATCTAAATACTGGAAACAATAAAATAATAAACTGAGCAAGATTCTATTCTCAGGGACTTGGGAAGATGCTCTGGTCTCCTTTCTGTCATGATGCATATGCCCCTCCATGTAAGAGGTGTCAGAGTGAGATTACAGGAAGTCACACTCATCAAGTGCTCTTGTGATGTGACAAATGCTCACTAAGCCATTCCCAGACACAACACAATTTAATCCTCTGGGTAGACCTGGGTCACAGATCCTATCATCCCCACGTGGTAAAGTCTCCTGATCAGGAGCATCCGATCTCTTGGCCAGGAGAGCCAGCATCTAAGACAATGACTCCCAGCCTCTCCTTCGTGATTCAGAGCTCCAAGTCTATAACTTACTCACCAGAATCATAAGCTTCAGGCTGAAGTAGGCCAAGCAGTGCCAGGAGCTTTCTAGAAAATACAGGTACATAAGCCCCATCCTAGCCCAGCCGGGCCAGCATCTGTCTCCCAGAGATCCCTGGTGGTTCATGTGCCCTGCGGTGCTTAAGAATCCCTGGTCTCTGCCGCCTGCCTTTGGTACCTCCCTTGATGCTTCCTCAGTATCAAGTCCCCGTCTCATTTTAGGATTTCCCCACTGCCTGCCTTCTCCCTGAGGGATTCTGACATCATCACTCTGACGTCTCAATCTCCAGATCTCAGCAAAGGTGAGTTGCAACGTTTGGACCATTTACTCTGGACTGATCTGCAGCTTCCAGACAATGGTTTGATGGAAAAAAAGTTTGAATCCGTAGACATGCATGGGATTATCTACTGAGTGTCTCTATCCCCATGATCCCTTTCCAAATAGAGTGCAGTAATAGGATATTTTTGTTATTTAGGGGAAAAGTAAATACTGCAGGCTTCCAAACCCGAAGCCTCTGTGATGTGTTCCAGGGCAGTTCAGGAGGCCCTGATTTAAGAGCCTAGTGGTAGAGAGCAAGGTAAATCCTCCTGCTGCAGTTATTCATACACAGTGATGGAATGCAAACAAACCTCGTTTGGCTCAGAAAGCAAAACTGGAAAAAGCGTTATCTAGGTCTTAAACTATACAGGGTTGAGTGTCAATGGGCTGTCTCGGTGGTGGCCCAGGCTTGGAAACTCATAGTCAGTCACCTCACATGAAAGGCATTGCAGTGGGCAAGAAGGAAGTGCATAGAACACTTAGCAGAAGTTCTCTGTGTTTCTGGTTGTTTTCTTTGTTGCTAGAGCTCTTGGAGTTGTAATCAACACAACAAGCAGCAGCAGCAGCAACAAATGGTAGAATTGAGTAGCATGCTTTGTGTATACACATGTAAAAACACACATACACACAGATGCACACATACAGACACATACATACACACACAGAGATGCATAGACACATACATGAATATATACATACACTCAGATTCACACACTTGCATGGATGTACACAGTCCCCCCCCCCCGCATTGGCATTTATGGGAGACCAAAGGTCTTTTATGAGGACTAGGAAGATAGTTCAGTTGGTAAAGTGGTTGCCTTGCTAGAATAAGGACCTGAGTTCAATTCCCGGGTCCCATGTAATGTAATAAGAAGCTGGGCACAGTGGCACACACTTGTAATTCTAGTGTTGAGGCAGAGACAGGAGGATCGTGGGGCTTGTTGGCCAGCCAGCCTAGCCTACTTGGGAAGAGCACTGAGCGACCCTGTCTTTAAAAAAGGTAGCCATCTCCTGAGGACCAACACCAAATGTTGATCTCTGGTCTCTTCCTGCTCATACTTACACACACACACAACACACACACACAACACACACACACACCATCTATGGTAACTTGGTATTTAATTCTGCCTGGATAACAGTTGCATCGGGAGCAAACCCTTTCTCCCATATTATCTGTATTTATGGACCACACAACCAGATAAAAGTCGAGGGCCCAGGCCTCAGCTCTTGTTTTTGCCACTTTCTTATGAAATATCAGGGCTTTTACACCAGCGTTAGAGCCAAGGCGGAGAACTAGAAAGATAAATGATTTAATTCAGCCTGTCAGATTCTGTTTGTTTGAAGCAAGGACTCACGAGGAGAAAAGCACATTAATTGAGGTCCCAAGGTGGTAGTAGAACACATTTTCTTTATTGCGGCTCTCTGTGTAGGGGATTGCTTTTTTTTTCCTTCTTGTTCTTTTAAAGGTTTGTACAGTCTTTTCCAGTCAACTTGTATTGAGCAGGTCCTGAGCTAAATGCAGAAACCCAAGGTGTGCAGCTCACCTTGCAGGAAACGATATTCGTGGAGAGAAAGTGAGACACAAGGGTTACAGCCTCTGAGACCAGTATAAAGGGCTGTCCCATGAAGAGCTTGTCCCCAGCTTCAGAGCTGGAGCTTGGGAAGGGCTTTGCTAGGCTGTCAAGGATAGGGAACGGAAGGGTGTTTTGGACAGAACAAATACAAATGTGGAATCATACCCTAGAGACCATCGTCACTGAGAATGTCCATGAGCTGGCTGTCCTCAGGTGACATGGGGCTTGGGAGACACAGGAAAAAGTGCTTGAAATCCAAGAGGCAAGATGCAGGAATCCATCCTGGGGGGCTTTCCGTTCCTTAAAGGAACCGAGGGTTGTGGAAAGCCATGCCAGGTGTGAGGGAGGGGACAGGCAACTAAACTGAAGGAATTGGTGTCACTTTTCAGATAAAGATTTTGACCCAAAGATCAATGAAAGTCATCAAAGGGAGGCTGTGACTCCACACGTGTCTGGGAAAGATAGGTCCCTTTACACGGTGAAGCATGCATGGCAGAGGGCAAGCATGGATGGAAAAGACCTGCTAGACTTCTACTCTAAGGCGAAGGTTGTGGTGGCGGCAGGGGGAGGGGAGCTGCTCTAAGTGGCTGAGTTGGAAGGGGTCTTGGATACAGACACTGAGGGGTAGAGTCAAACTTTCCCTCCAACATGGTCCACACTGTTGATGTCCTTTCTCTTCATATGACTTCCAAGACTTCTAGGTTTGGCTCACAGTGACTTCTATGACCATGTCTGTCATCTGGCGTCTAAGTCCTCTCACCCAGCAAAGGTTGGCTGAAGTCAAGCTGTCAGTGTGACCAAGGACCTGATGTTAGGCCCAGCCAGCATCTTCTTTGTAGTGGATGCCAACGATTTGCTCTACAATAGATCCTGCAAGTTTAACTTATGCCTCTCCACTCCAGCACTCTCGCAATTAATTCTAAGGCATAACAAGGCCAGGAAGCTAAAATTCTACTTCTCAGATGTCTTCGTAGGTTAGACCATGTGAGCAAGGGTTCTGGTTTCAGTCTGTTGCTATGATAAATACCATGACCAAAAGCAGCTTAGAGAAGGAAAGCGTTTGTTTCATCTTATACTTCCAAATCACAGTCCATTACTGAGGGAAGTCAAGAACCTGAAGGCAGGACCGATCATCAGGTCACCCAGCATCAGCTCCATCCAGGGAATCCACTCACCACTAAGACACAGCAGGAGCCACAAAGGATGCTGGTTGCTAGCTGGATACTAGTTGCTAGCTGGCTAGCTCATGCTTAATTAGTTTTATTACATAGCCCAAGAGTAGCTGCCCAGGGATCAACGCCTTCCTATATCAAAACAACTCTCCACAGACACAGACAGAGGCCAGTCGGATCTTGGCAGTCCCTCAATTAAGACTCCTTTCCCAGGTCACTCTAGGATGTGTTAAGTCGAGGGTCAAAACTAACTATGAAATCAAGGTACTCTCAAGAAAACCTACTATCTCTAGACATAGGCAGAAGTTCTTGGCTAAGTTCAGAAAGATCTAATCTTCTGGCAGACAAAATGGCTAGGCCTTCCTCCCTTCCAGGGCAGAGGATGGCAGGGGTGCTGGTGTCTGACCCTAGTGACACACAGTTTTTTATCTCTCCCAGCTTGGCTCCCATTTGTATCATTCAAACTCTGGTCCTTTCAGACATCGCACAGCTTCCCCAAGACTTTCTGCCTGATGTATTCAGCGTCAGTTCTATTGCCGGCTAGTTAAGAGCCTGCCATTCATACCTGAGTTGTAGCTTCATTATTTATTATTATACAATTCCTTTGTTTGTACATGCAGTGGAGCTTTTCTCTAAATATAGTCTGAGCTTCTTAAAGACAGGAAAGGGGTCATGTGTCTGTGGTAATCTCAACCGCTGTGTAGATGAATAATGGATGTCCCATGGATAGCTGCCATTTGTGTGTAAGAGAGTATGTATATGTAGATATGCATGCAAGCAGGCATGTGGTGTGTGTGTGTGTGTGTTTGTAGGCAGCCTCCAGTGCCATTCTTCACAATTTCTCTACCTTATTTTTTGAGACAGTCTCTTATTGGCCCAGAAATCCCCAATTTGTCTAGGCTGGCTGGTTAGTCATCCCCAGGCCCCAGGGATCCTCATACCTTTACCTTTCTAATGCTGAGACTACAGGTGCATGCCACCATGTGTTTGTTTGTTTTATTTATTTATTATTTAATTATTTATTTATTTTGGGTTCTCAGGATTGAACTCACATCATTGGACTTGGTTACAAACACGTTTATCTGCTGAGCCATCTTGCTGGCCCCCGGGAGCTGAGCTCTCTCTGTGGCCCCAGTTGCTGACATTTTTGCCTGTTTACTGTCTGCTCATCTTTCTTATGGATCAAGATGAACGTTTACCCTAGCTTTCCTCCAGGGAGTCGCACATTTCACCCAGGCTCAGTCATTTGATTTGCTGAGCCCAGTTCTAGAGAAATAGGTGACTCAGCCTGGCCAGTCTGAGACTGTATAGGCATACACCAATGAAAGGCACTTGAAATGAAGGGAGGGAGACAGCAGGGGAGGGAGGAGGAGAAAGGTCCTACTAGGGGCCACTGATAGAAAAGAGAAGGTGAGCCAAGCATTATTGATGTTTGCTGCCAAAGGCAAAAACAAAACAAAAGAAACAGCCTGAAAAACAGCACAGTCCCTAGCTTTTTCAGTTAGGTGAGCCAACAAAGGTCCCTTGAAATTATTTGTTTATGTATTTACTTATATATTTATTGTTCTAACATAGGTGTTGATGTTTTGTTACTTGCAACCAAGGATCCTGACTAATACACAAACTGTCCCTAAACATCCCCCAGACAAGATGTGTGACACTGGCTGGGCTGCTAGAAATTGAGCTTAAGTTGGTTTATAATTAGAAAAAAAAAAAAAAATTGGCTTATGCACCTGGGAAGTCTAGGGGAGTGTCCAGCCTCAGGTTGGGCTGGATCCAACTTCCCTAAATTCTGACAATTATCTGTTCTCATGACAGTAATACAGCGTAGAGGAGCTCTGGCCTCCCTCTGCTCTCTTGGCAGAAGAGGCCCGTTCCCAGCAGCCTCCGTATAACCCAACACGGAGGTTTTGTGGGGTCAGATTGGGTTCCCAGTATACTCATGAAGGGAGGGAATTAGGGCCCATGATGGAGACTAAAGGGAGGTGGTTCTGAAAGGGAGAGCAGGGACCCGCTGATAGCCAAATAGGAACAACAGCTCCAGTCTACACTGCTCCATCGTCTCCTTCTTAGGGGACCTGGAGATGTGGCCACTTCATCAGACTTGTATAAGATAACATAACTTAATGCTTGGGCCAGATGTTATTGCTACCCAGCCAGTTTCACAGCCCTTAACATCTCAGGTACACTGTCTCCATAATTAGCGCCTTCAGCTGATGGACTGAAGATATTCTCTTTGCTGCCGGATCCCACTACACCTGTCCTGGCCTCAGGCAAGGTATGCCAGGGAGGTGACAACAACTGCCAGTAGCTGTCCACCAGGGAATTGGGCATCAGTACCCCAGCCACGTCACTCTTGGTGAGGATACCAAAGAGACATGTTCCACACTGCCCCTAGAGAGTCCAAATGGGACTGAAGTCCTCCTGGCCTAGACGTATGTTGTACAGCTTCTCTCAGTTTTCTCTACTAGTTTTCTTAGATCTCTTTCCAAAACAAACAAACAAACAAACAAACAAACAGTAATCCAGACTTTGGTTGACGCTGTAAATTTTTTGGAAATAGGGATAAAATAATGGCTCTCACTTTGACAGAAGTTACCATGGCAAGTTGGAACTCTTTGGTTCAGACCCAGCTATGCCACTAACAGCTGTTAGGTTGTTGTTGTTGTTGGAGGAGGAGGAAGAGGAAGGGGGAGGAGAGAGGGGGGAGGGAGGGGGGGAAGCCAGCAGACTTTGATTTCAGTAAAAGAAACTGAGAAAAGAGAGCCACTTTGTCTGTGCACTACATCTGCTTCCCATCTGCAGTTTTAGCCAAAACTATCTTTTTTTTTTTTTTTAATATCCACATCTATAAGAATTTGGCCTCTTGCATCTGCAGAGCTGAGCAGCCAGTCACTAAATGATACTCTAGTGGTACTCCCGTGTTAATGCAACTCATTTATAAACAAGGAAACCACCCTGACATCATCTGGACTATTAACCAATTTCCAAAGTGAGATTATTGCTAACCTTACGTCTTTGGGGGAAGTGTTTGCGAACGAAGGAGGCTGGTTCATTAGCGGGACTACAGCATGTCAGCATATCATGCATTTTTCAGAGTGACAAGTCGTGACTTGGCGTTATGATAAAGGAAAGCACGCTGAAGATGACTGTGGTTTGTCTTGAGAGAACCAGCCACTGTGGATCTGGAAACCAGAAGCTTGCTGCTGTGGGTTTTCATCTTCAGATGTCTGTCTCTTGCACAGTGAGGAGCTGGCAAGGTGACTGGAGCCATCCTTTCTCAATGAGCTTGCTGCTTGCTCCCAGGGCTTCCCAAGGGGCCCAGCTCCATCTGTGCTGGCCCTGGGGGGTTGAGTGTGTGTGTGTGGAGGGGTGGTTTGTTTTCATGTTGCTTAAAACTAGCAACAGAACCTCCACATTACTGTGCTTGTGCCAGTTGAGCAAACCTACTGAGGAGGGAGGATTTCTTTTGGGGTGGCAGGGCTGCCCCAGGAGAGTTTCTGATAAACTGTCTCCTGTTGGTCTTCTTTTGGGTATCCCTATTAAAAAGTCAAGTGCTAGAGATTTGAAGGGAGCCAAATGTTGATGCCTAGAGACCAATCTTCATGTGTTCGGATGTCCCCGAGTGTGCCAAGGAAGTTCTTGTCAGTTGGGCCCTAGGCATGTTTGGTAGTTGCATATATGTATTTTCCTGTGTGTTTAGTAATGAGAGAGACTAGATTTCAAAGAAAGAGAAGTATTGAGCTGAAAAATCTTCTGTCGAGACCCAGGTGTGTAAGTAGGAGGGGAGGCAAGAGTTTCCCACCGAGTCTTAGTTTATTGATCTATAAAACAAAATTAAATCCAGGTATGATGGCTCATATGTTTAATTCCAGCACTTGAGCCTGAGGCAGGAGGATTGCTGTGAGTTGCATACTCACTGCATAGTGAGTTCCAGGTCATCTGGGGATACAGAGTAAGATTCTGCATCACAAAGCTCAAACCAAGCAACTCCTGCCCCAGCCCAAGATAAATGTCTACTTGTTATCAACTGGGGGTAAAGGGAAGGATGGGATTTCCGTGTGTGAATATACATGTGTGAAGTAGCCAGTGCAGTGATGCCCTCAGCTATACCTGAGTGGGGGAGGCAGATGAGTTAACAAGCCTTCATGTCACTCTTTTCATGACCCAGGACATCACTAAGCCCATTTCCCTGTCTGTATAATGGAGATAAATCCTTCCAGAGATTTTTGTGATGAATACACCCATCTGTTTAACAAGTAGGCGAACTGATAACAGAGACTGAAGTAGCTCCCATTGGCCTGGAAGGGGAACAGGAAGCAAGGCCCCAAGTTAACTAAAGGCTTTGTGCCTGACTGTATGTATTCTCTAGTCCCTTCGTATTAATGTGTATAGGGTGGCACCTCATCATCGAAACTGAAACAGGAGCAGGGTGAAGAGACCCTTCTTCATCTCAGCCAGGCTACCCAGGAAGTAGAGAAGGCCCTCTAGTCAACATGGATGAGATCCGTCATGGAGAACTGAATAGAATTCCCATAGGCCTCATACTTTAAAGAATATAGTTGCATCTTTTATGCTCAGTCAGTTAGTGGTACTTGGTTCTGAAGTTACTACATTAAATTTCATCTCATAATGTTCTTTCCAACATCTGTTTTATTTGTTGTTTTTGAAAAACACTAATCCTTTTCTTCCCTATTAAAAATCTAAATGGTCGTACATCTAGGGACGAGTGAAGGGACCCAGAAGATAGACTGTTGACCAAAAAAAAAAAAGTTACTAGACATATCTCAAAAGGAGAGAGAGAGAGAGAGAGAGAGAGAGAGAGAGAGAGAGAGAGAGAGAACAGGCATTTAGCCAGACATGTAGTATATAAACCCAGAAACACGGGGGCCATTCTGTTTGCAAATAAAAAGGGAGTCATCTTTTTAGAGAGATCCTTTCTTCTTGCTTTATTTTCCTTCTGCAACCATGAGCAGAAGGTTTGTGACATCACTGGGTTGCTGTGGAAATGTTTATTCCACAGAGGAGTTGGGCCTCACGTGGGGAATTTAGAAGAGGAAGTACGAACTCTTGGAAAAACAAAATTGATCTGAGAAAGAGGAGATTCAGAAAGAAAACAATATGAGCTGCGAAGAGATGGTTTGCAAGTTTCCCTGAGAGGAATCAAATACTCAGAAGAACATCATACACAGATAGGCCTTTTTTGAATTTTGCTTTCTATAAATATCTATATCAAGAGTCAAAAGAAGTAAGGGAAGCATATCCTGCAGTGAGAAAAAAGTTTCAGCTACTCAATTATTGGGACGCACAGATTCGGTCTTGAAATACCTTGGCTAGGGGAGGGGAGGAAATTACATCCATTTACATTTTTATTACATATAATGGACTTAAGAGGTTATATCTCTTTAAAGAATTGTAATTCGTGAGGCCTGACTCTTAGGGCAGAAGCTACAAAATCGTTTTCCGTTTTAAACGGTTAAATCAACAGAACACCAGACCAGAGCCTTTCTTCCTGCTGGGGCAGTATTGTCCCCTAAATCCACTTTCCAGCCCTCTCAGCCTAGCCTAGTTTGATGTAGCACTGACTTCGCCTACTACTGCAACCGGCGAAATAAGTGGATTTGCATTTGGAATGGTTGAGAAGGCAGCCACCGGTGTGTGTGTGTGTGTGTGTGTGTGTGTGTGTGTATGTGCGCGCGCTCGTGAATGTGTGTGTGTGTGTGTGTGACTGTCTGTCTGTGCTTACAGCCGGGGTTGGGGTGGACTAGTGGCTCCGGACAGGAAGAAAATCGAGACATAGCAACTGTGTGAATACAATATTCCCGTGGCTGGGAAAAGAGTCTCTGCATGGGAAGACAATTTTAGGAATTAAGATGAAAAAGATTTTCCAGCAGAGTGGGAGGAAGGCTCGAGGAAGGCTCAGGTTGTACGGGGTGTTGTGTATCTCCCAGGCGTACTCTCTCTGGCCTGGTCCTCTCCTCATCCACCCACCTGCCCGCGACAGCACCCGCGCCCCCTGCCGTCTCGGGGGCGCACAGCCAGGAGGGGAGGACCAGGAGGTCCGACCGGCCGCAGGGGCTGCAAAGGTCTGGTGGCGCGGGCTGATTTAGTGGCCAGGGCTGTAGTACAGGCTGTCCCCGGCAGCCGGCGGAGTCGGGGAGCCCACGTGATGGCCCCGGCTCTCCGGTGAGCTCCCCAAACAGACGCACACCCAGGCGCGCGCGCACACAGGGGCGCGCGCTCACACACTCATACACTCACACACGCACGCACGCACCCAGCCTCGCGCGCACACGCCCGCCCGCCTGCTCTGCCTCTGCGCCCTGCATCCCGGCTCGTTCGTTCTCTCGACCTCTCGCCTCCCTGCGGTCTCTCGCTCTGCGCGCACACACCGCACACACGCACACGCACACACACGCGCGCATACACGCAGCCGGCACAGGCGGCGGCGGCGGCGGCGGCTGCCGGAGTCAGGACGAACCTCTCTAGGTACGGTCTTGAGAAGGCGGCAGCAGCGGCGGCGGCGGCGGCGGCGGCGGCAGCGGCGGCGGCGGCGGCGGCAGCCCGAGCATCCCTGCTCAGCCGGAGAGGGAGCATCGCCGAGAGTTCCCGTCCCCTCGGCCATTCCCTTCCCCCCTCCTTTTCTTTATTTGCGAGAGAATTTCAGCTGCCTTATTGGTTTCGTTTGATTTGGAAACATTTTTGGTTGCTTTGTGTGTGTGTGTCCTGTTTTTTTTTTTTTTTTTCTTTCCTCGTTTTATTTGCATCCAGAGCATGGCGGGCTGCGGGCTGTCGGAAGACACCTTCCTCTCCTCCTTCTTTTACAACTACGGCTCCTCCTGGGAAACCCCTTCCAACCAGGTAAGGGGTGGCTCAGTGCCGGGCGGCGTCTCCCCGTGGCCCCCGCTGCTAGCTCACTGGGCACCAGGCGGGTAGACAGACTCTCGGGAGGGGGTGGGGAGGATGGGGGGCCAAGTGGGTCGCACTGTCTGGGTCAGCGCCAACCGGCGACAGAGGTGTTCCCCCTTCTCTATACCCCCATACATAGCGCCAGCTCTAGGGGCTGTCGCGTCCCTCCAGTGCCCATTTTGCCATGGACACCTATCTCGCCCCCAAACCTCCCAGCCCAGAGGGAACCCGAGAAAGAGGCAGGAGCTGGCGCGTTACCCCGGACAACTCCAGGCAAAAGCAGGGAACTCGAGCGCAACCTTCACCAAGTCGCCTCGGGCGCCGCGCCCCTGTGCGCCGGGCGTTCGCCCGCCCTCCAGTTGAGCCCCGGGGCTGCCTAGCTGTGAGACCCCCCGCGACGCGTTGTCCCTCCCTCCACTCCCTTGGGGCCCCGGAGCCACCTCTTTCCCTAAAATGGCTGCAATCTCAAGTAGATGCGTCCCCTGACCCGCGGGGATGGGGGTGGTAGTGATAAGCAGAGTGGAGGCTCCACTCCTCCCGACCCCGCACCTCCTCGGGCGCGCAGGAGCACCCCACAAACACACACTTAACTTTGATGACTGTGCAATGCAGTCCGGCTGCATCGTGTCCTGCACGTTCCCTGCTGCCGGCCTGTAGGTGTGTGAATCGGTGTGGCTTGGGGGCCGGGGGAAACTGGAGGTGGATGAAGGAAGTGGGGGCGTGGAAAGAGACCGGTGTCCTCTGGCCACTGATTACCTGGAGAGAGACAGGCATGTGCTCAGGTTCTGGGAGGGGGGGTGGTGCCAAAGCTATTCCAGGAGCCAGAGCGAGAATTAGAGGGAAAAAAAAATTCCTTTTAATTAAATAACTGTTGTAGTCTGCTGCCCCCACCGCTTGTTTGGTGAAAGTCTACAGGCATCTGTCATCTTCAAACTACACGGGGAAGTAGAGCTGGGGTCTAGGGATGGGAGGAAGAGGAGTGTGTGTGTGTGTGTGTGTGTGTGTGTGTGTGTGTGTCTGTGCGCGCGCTCGTGTGTGTACGGCTTGGGAAAGTTGGGGCCAGAAGCTAGGTGGAAGAGCATTGGTGAAAGCGGCACCAACTCGGTGGGCTGGCCAGGGCGCCGGGAGTTCTTGGGCCCCGTGGAGCGCGCACCCGTGAGCGCGGGCCCGCGAGGTTGAGGGTGCCGAAGGGAACTGCTCGGTCCCGCACGGCTCTCCAGGCTGCTGCGGCGTCTCTCTCCCGGAGCCCGCCCGCCAGCCTCTGGCGGCTCTCGGGGCTGCCTGCCGCGCTTGCCCGCGCTGGCGCGCTCCCTCCGGGGCCCAGATCTCAGCGCGCTCCTGTGAGCTCGCGTATAGGGGGAAAAAAATAAAAATAAACAAATAAATAAATAAACCGAAGCCCTGAAGTCAAACAACCGAAAAATGTACTCCGTTACTCCCTCATCACCCCCTACGTCTCCCAGACACAAATAGCCAAAGTAGTAGTGGCTAGGTGACGACCTCGCCTCCCCGGCGTGGGCTCTCCGGATCCCGCCGCGGCCGCCGGAGTGAATAATACATAAACCGCTCGGGAGATCCAAAAGGCTCCCGCCGCTTCAACTGCCCGGGAGCGGGACCACAAGATCCCGCCAGCCAGCCGGCCGCCGCTGCGATGGGGCGCCGGGCCGCCCCCAGATCAGCCGGCAGGTCGCGGGGCGCAGACCGGCGGGAGAGAGCAGGCCCGGTTGCGAGGCGAAACTTGCAGGAACTGCCGAGGTGGTCGTGCTGGCGGTGGAGTTGGGGACCCTGGAGAGACACGGCTAGGGTCAAGGGGGCGCCCTGGTTGCAGGTTGTAAGCGCCCCGAGGCTTTTCTACCAGCTACCCCACCCCGTATGGCAGGCTCCGGGTGCTCTCTCCACGCCTGTTCGCCGCAGCTCTTGCTTGCCGAAAGCCACGGACCCCTCGGGCTTGGCAAACTCCAGTCTCTAGGAGCCTGCGTGAGCGCGCCTCTGTGTGTGTGTGTGTGTGTGTGTGTGTGTGTGTGTGTGTGTGTGTGTATGACGCGCATGTGGATGTCGATGAGTCAGAAACCAACCCCAGCTCGCCTTTGAGGACCGAGGCGCGGACCTGAGGCTTGAAGCACACCCTGGCCACCAGCCCCGGGGGCTGTAGGGGATTCCTCGGCAGCGCCGCGCCTCCCATTCCTGGACCTGAATGCTTTAAGCTAAGTTTCCGGGCAAGTGGCTCCGACCAACACCGCAGGGAGCAGAAACTCGACCGCTTGCTATTCGTCGGGAAGAAGAGAGAAGGGAGACCCGGTGGGTGTCGCCAGGCACTCAGCAACGCCGCTCTGGAGCCATGGGAGGCTTTCCAGCGTCTTTAAGGAAATAGGAAAGGAGTCCAAGAGCTTGGAAAAGCCTAGGGCCAGGCCTCGTTTCGCAAGATAGACAGTCACGTGCAAACTCCTTGGAAGCCCGAGTTGGTGGGCGTTAGGGTGTGTGTGGGGGTGCCAGGCAGGTTCGTAGGGTTTTGGTTGGGAGACCTGGAAATGATGAGAACCTTTTCGAAAGAGGCAAACTATTGGCTTCTCTTTGGGTAAAGTTAGTTTAACTTGATTAGGAAAAAGCATCTCCCCCAAAGACAACATCTTTCTTCTAGAAAGGGGCACTAAGAAAATGGAAGGCATTTTTGAGAAAGCAGCTAGCTGGTGCTGCTCTGTGGAGGGTGGTTAGCTCACAGACTGGTACCGGGGAGCGAGCTAACCTGAGTGCAGAGAAATTGAATGGCGGGAAAGCTGATGATTTGAAGTATTGATTTCTTCCACCAGTGGTACGGTATGAACTTTAAGATAAAGTGCAGAAACAAACGAAAGACGTGCATTGTTAGAGGAAGGGGCGGTCACTACCCAAGCTCTGCTTGTCCGGTGGGAAGAGATGGCGAGCAGTGCTTTACCGGGACTTGCGGTTTCCGGCTCAGCCACCACCATCACCATTTTCAAGGAAGGAGAATTATACAGCATATGCATTAGGCCTTGCTGAGCTCCAGTCTGCCCTTTCAGCATCCGAGCATGGGCAAATGACTACGAAAACTGCTTGCAACTGTTCCTACGAAGAACAAGGAGAAAACAAAGGCAATAGTTTCAAATCTTATCCCAGGATTCAGGCAGCGCTGACATGGGGAGAGAGGCCTGGGCCAAATTTGAAAGAGTGAGACTTATTCATGATTTTACCTGAACTGCTGCCAAAAAGCTTTACAAACCCTTCATTCCCTAAAAATAGCAACGTTCTTCAAGTATAATTTGTTTACCTCAATTAAAAATAAAGCCCTCTCCTTAGTGTTATAAAGTGCTTATGGAGGTAAGGGTTGACTGTACTAACAACAACAAAAAAAAATCAAGCTTTTTATTTCTAGATCAATATGACGTGCTCTCAACATCTAATACCATGTAAAAGGAACCTTTTTACAACATCAATAGCAGGCAGGCATGTCTACTAAGAACCTCCTTTCCTGGAATCACGAGGTGGTTTGATTTCTTTCGTTTTCACAAGAAGCACGATTATGACACCGTTCATTATAAACAAGGGATTGAAAAATAGGACGAGATGGAAAATCTGGAAAGTAGCGAGTCGTTTATTCACTTCTCAAACCAGGCAAACAAAAACAAGCAAATAAACAGACATTAAAATACTCCAGCTACGGATCATTGTCAAAGGGGGAGGCTTTTAGTTATTCGGTGACATTTATTGAAACTGGAGGGGGTGGCTTGTTGATTTTTTTTTTTTTTTTTGAGAGGGAGAGAGAAAGAGTCTAATGTGTATTAGAGCCGAAACTACATCTGTTACCATTTAAAAACTGGGAGATTCCATCCTGTCTCTGAGACCATGCTGCAGGTATTTTGCATGGGCTTTCCAATGTGCAAAACAAACCACAAGTGTGTGTGTGTGGGCAGGAGTGGAGTGTGGGGGGAGCATCTGCTGAGGAAGAATCTGCTTCAGTTAGAATGAAACCCCCAATTAAAGTGTATCTGTGAGATGTGTCTGCTTTGGCTCAGTGCAGCAGACGGCAGCCCGTTCTTTAATTTACAGTTTCACGCCTAGGGATGGCAGTAGAGCAAGCTTCCAACACTCAGCTTTCTCTTTTTATGTTTTGCCTTTCAGCCTGGGCTTCTCTCCTGGAGTTGTTTAAGTGTTCAGGCTCCATGCTCTGCTGTGGCCATTACCTGCTTGCATTTAGGACTTGGGTCACCTTATTAGTTGTCACTATGTAAGCCCAGATCGAAGCAGGCCAGGTCTGTATGATACAGAATCAATCAGTTGAAAGTGAAAAATGAAGCCAATTAGCTGATTGCGAGGGTGTCCCAGAGGCCAGACATCTGACTTTCCTCACCTGATTGACCAGCTCTTTGTTACCTGGTAGCTTAACCCAAGTCTGTGAAAGACGCATCACTATCTGGTGTGACTATGCATTTTAACTCTCTTTTTGCCTCCTGCACCACCAAACTCTGGGCTTTCAATATAAAATGGCCTCCTTGGAAGAACAACCCAGATGTATCTTTGTAGAGCAGGCAGGTTTACAGCTGAATTCGGCTCTATATCTTTTGCTACTTAGTGCTTGTGGCTCTTTGTACTCTCTCTTGTCTAGCAAGGTAGAAGTTTTAATACGGGCTCATTACAGGAGATAGGTAAGTTGTTGAACACTACTGTCTGCCTTTTGTTTTTGGTAGGAGGAGTAGGAGACACTTGGCATTAGTTCCAGGAATAGAAATAGACAAAGCAGGAAACACCAGGTAGAACTGAATATATGTATGTTTTCTTTCTGGCTCTTCCACAATTCTTAAAGTGATAACAGTGTTTAGATCCATAGAGATATAACAAGGCTTGCAACTGGGAGGAATCTACTTCCATCTCCAGCACCCACAGCGCATCACAGGCGTAGCGACATGCTGGGGATACAGAGACAGGAAGATGCCCAGGGCTCACTAGACAGCCAGCTCAGCTTAGTGAGTGAACTCTGGAACACAGTGTTGACAGTGGGGATGACAGTGTTCTTCAGCGTGGTACCCGAGGGTCCTTTAGCCTCTACAGGCACCCATGTGCATACTCATCCACATATGATGTATGTCTGTTTACACATACATGACACAATACACAGTAATGGAAAGAAAGACTTGTGACATACACAGGTTTGTTGTGGTCTTCCTGTAAGATGAGCTTCCCTCTGGCAGCTTTGGTTTGAAAATATCCTGCACTTTTTATAAATTTCTATAAACTTGGGATCAAAGGATGGTGGTTATTTTTTTTTTTAATGCTGTTTCAAACACTTTACACATGTATGGCTCTTTTAGTCTCCATAACAACATGGGATAGAGATAGAGCCTTGTCTTGTTATTTCCCTTTTACAGAGAATGCAAACAAGACAGAATTAAGTGCTAGTCAGGACTGGTTTTGCAGCCTGAAGCCAGCTTCTTCTTACTGTCTCCACTTTATCCATTCCTCTCTGCAACACAATAGTACTGTGAGGCTACACATCCATCCCCTGCATGGATCTGATGATGCCATTTGTTTGCCTTTATAAATAGTGAACATCTCTATTGCCTGCCCAAATCTTCACTTTTTTGTATGTAGTACATGTTCATGTGTGTTTACACAAATGTATGTGCAGGTATGTACACATGCGTGAGAGAGGCCAGAGGTTGAGGCCAAGTGTTTGCTTCAGCTGCTCTCACCTCACTCTTTTGAGTCAGGATCACTCACTGAACCTGGAGCTCACCAATTCAGCTAGACGGCCGGGCCAGCAAGTCCCAGTGATGCTCCTGGTTCTGCCTCCCAGTTTGGAGATTTTTATATGGATGCTGAGGATACTGCTTGAACAGCTCAGCGTTGACATTACTGACTGGTCCAACCCTCTCCATCCCCACCCCCAGCCCTCTGTTTCTTTTATATTGTAGATAGAATTCTTTGGGGGTGAAGTTTTGTGTTTTGGTGGAGCCAACCGTAACCACCTGATGCTTTCCCCCTTGGTGATGGACCTTTCTTGATACTTGAATTTATTACTCTATTTGATTTGGATAGTTGATCAGGCCAGAGAAACAGTCTTTAGATTGATTAAATTCCTGAATCAAAGAGAATAATTTTACAATTACTCAGACACATTAAAACTTTCTCTCTCTCTCTCTCTCTCTCTCTCTCTCTCTCTCTCTCTCACACACACACACACACACACACACACACACACATGCGTGTATATACATTTAGGCATACATTCATGTCCCTTTTATACATGAGCTCATATCAGCTTGGTTATATTTTCAATTCAGACTGAGACTTGCTTTTTCTCATCAACCCATGTTTTTCCAGGAGTCTTTTGTAAGGAGTTGGGCACCTAACATTCCTGTCCCTCATGAAACTTTCTTGTCTTTTTGTGGTTGGACCCTTATATCATGTTCTTCCACACTGTAGTTGTGGGAAGGGGAGAAATGACGTTTGATGTCAGCAGCAGTACAGGGAGGATGTTTCTTGCTGCCTTCACTGTTCCTGTGGCCCTAGCGGAAATATAAAAGTGCAGGGTTTGCATTGGAATGAGAATGGGGTCGCCTCCCCTTTGTAGTCATCATCAAGGAAGCAGAACTTCCTTCCAAGAGACCATAGGAAATCAATGATCACACCTTGCCAGCAAAGAGGTGAATGTGTGCAGCAGATGGCATTAAATCAAAGGGCAGCAGAAACGTGACTCACTCTCCGAGACGGTGTGACTTTTTGGTCCCTTCAAAGAGTTCACATTTTGACATAATACTTGTATTTCGTTTACAGTATGTTTCCATTTCGTTTGCACTATAATATGTTTTAAAAATGAAGAAAAGAGGAAAATGCCATTACCCTATGTTACAATCTTTTCTCCCAAAGATACTTATTTAAACAAAGCCCAGTGCCTTTCAGGAATATGATGCCAGATCTATCTCTCATTCCCTTTTTTTTGTTAATAAGAATCAACGTGATTTATGGAATGTAACTGGGCTTGTGTGCAATTATTTATTTCTTTGGTGTATTTACTTAAGCAGAAGGGGAGCTTGCATTGGCCAGAAGGGACTTTGGTACAGAGGGAACCTGGGGTGAGGTAGGGGGAAGATGGCTGATGTGTAGAGAGATGTAGGAATGGAGACTTAATGAAATGTGGAGAAGCAGGTGTGTGGCTCTAATATGCTTCCCTCTGTAGAGCGCACTTCTGATTGCTTTGTGAGCTCGTCTTCCTGTACATTTGAAATTGAGCTGCAGGCAACAGCTAAAGATAAAGGGAATGTCTGGTCTATACTAGAAGAAGACAAGACACCCAAGAAATCTCTCGGGGGACGGGGTGGGGAATAGTCTTAGAAATCAAACTGGCTGGGAAAAGTCAAGGAAGGAAAAGGAAGGAGACCCAGCAGCAACCTTAACCACATTTTATTCCAATTTATTATTTCCAGTAGCGGTTTGTCCCTAATGTTAACAATGAGTGATTATGATTCCGTAGTTTCGTTTACAGCATAAATTAGCATTTTGTTTTCCGTTACAGCTTTTGAATGAGGAATTATAATGTATAATTTGCTGAAAATAGATGTTATCATCTCTTAGGAGGAGAACAACCACATAAACTTGAACAAATGATAAAAATGGAATCAATTACGTTTCAAATGGAAGTAGTTTACAAACCTCCAAATACAAAGTGGCACGAGTAGCTGGTTATTGTAACAAATAATTAGTTTTTTTTAAACAACGTTTATTGAATTCCATTGACAATTTGGTAATTGTTCCCACCCAGTTGGCTGTGGTGCTCCCTCTGCTGAGTTGGAACTGGCTGGGGATGACTGCATTTTATAAGCTGCTTTATGCCTCATTATTTCATGGTACACCCAGAATATATACTTCGATTTACTTGTAACCCTTCCTGAATAATAGGAAAACAATGAATTCTGTCACCAAGCTTTGGTGACAGGTGATTATCTAAGGGCTGGCTGGTGACTGGGGCATTTTCAGGTTGCTGCAGGGGAGGGAGAAGGTGGTTGGAGTAAAGAAGGGAGTGGTAAACACAGGCTGAAGGAAGATCCTTGTACGTGACCTATCACGCAGGTCAACCATGTTCTGATTTGACTTTCTCAGCCTCTCCACTTCAACCCTTAACTTTTTCTCTCTTGATGGTAACTCCTTATGTGTCCCTGTGATTGCACCTTCTGCCAAAGAAGCTTCTTTGGAGCAAAAACCATGACTCTCCATGTTCCTGGTCCCTCACCTTGCCCAGCCTGCAGCAGACACCATGTATGTGCTAGAGACATGGCTGAGATATCAGAAAACAACTTTTCCCCCCTTTATGCGTGTTACTTTCTATCTCTGTGTTCCATTGCTTGGGAAGATGAAGTCAATTCTGCGATGTCATTTTTGAAAATGAGAATCTGACTTGGAGAACAAATGAATTCTGTTTCTATTAACTTGTCCCCAGGGAAGAGCATGGTTGGGTTACCATAGGCTCACTTCTACTTCTTAATTTCTAAAATGAAAAAGTATAAAGTATATGCTTAATACACTCAGAAAATATAAAGGGATAAGCGAGAATTAGGGGGGGAGGTTACATCGCCACGCTCTTTGGCAACTGCTACACACTGAGTGGATCATTCATTTTTGATTATTTCTAAAAGATTAATCCATTTCTTTAAAGTTAATATGCAAAGAAATATGTTCAACATCTCTTTATTTTTAGATCCCACGATTTAGTCTGAAACAAATCAGTGGTGCATTATACACACACAAGAATGTATCTAATGACGGGAGCGAGCAGATGCTGGAAAGATGCTTTGCGTGAAGCCGAGGGAGCTGCAGGAGAGAATCGGAAAAAAGTCTCTAGAAGTTGGAGGGCTTGTGAGGTGAACACTGGGAGGCAGCTCACTCACCAAGCTTTCAGTGTGCAGGGCAGAGCAGAAGAGAACGCCCAACCTCAGCACAGTTGGTGAGGGTTCAGAGAGACTATGGACCCAGAAGACCTGTGTTGAGAACACTTTAGGGCATGGGTAAGACAGGACTTCTCACCCATCCAGTTTTCTATGGGATACCTACAAGGAGAGAGTTTAGAACACAGTAGATTCTCAGTGAATTATGCTGGCCCGTCACAGCAAGATCCATATACTGAGTATTTACTGTAACAGTGAGAACCCATTAAAGTAATTTTCATGATCAACTCTTCAAAGCAGCTCTATGGGGTGGCCACTGTTACCAGTATTGTATATAATAAATGAAGCAGCCAAGGAACAGAGAAGTGAAGTGGCCTAACCAAGATCACACAGTTGGCAAGTGGGAGAGCCAGAATTTGTAGCTAAGCTTGCTTTTTTTTTTTAAAGTTGATGTTTGAACTCTCAAGAAGGCTACGAGCAGCTACCATCAGCTGAGTCAACAGATGGGTGAGTGGTCAGAGGAGCACCGAAGATAAAGGAAAAATTTGTACTGCCTGGGGGCCCTTACTTGTGGTCAGAGTGATTAGAAAGTGACTGAAGGTCAAAGAAAGGACCATCACTAATGCAATATGGAGGAGGCATCTGCCTTCTTGCTGGAGGAACTGCGGAGTTTCAGAAGGTCATGCCATAGACCATGCACTTTGAGGGATTGAAGATATAGGCAAAGAGGGTAGGTGTGCAAACAGGACAAAAGGGAGCATTCCAGTCAGAAGGAAAGCACAAGAGGGATGTATCTCAGAGTGGGTAGTTACTTGGTAAAATTTTTTATTTGGTAGAATGTATCACTTTCCTTGTACTTGTGTTATGTCTGTTTATCAGGATATATAACTTGGAAGGACATACACACACACTCATTTGCCTATAGTATGTATACACAGATAGATGCATAGGTAGATAAGTGCCACCTGCATTACATATGTCTCTATATAAACCACATAGACACATCTATTCATATATAATATATGCATATGTTGTCTTCTTTTGTTTATCATCTATTCATGTATAAGTATGTACCTGGCTGTCATCTGTCTGTCATTTATCTGCCTATCTATGTAAGTACCTATGATCTAATTATCTCTCATCTGGTCAGCATGAACTTTTAAAGGGAAATGGGCAGAGAGGCACTTTTCAATGTGAACTTGAGCCTTCTTTGGGTTGATTGACTTATTTTTCAGCAGACCCCCCTCCCCCCGTCAAATTCTTCCTTAGCAAAGGAAAGGGAGATGGCACAGTTGGATCTTGTAAGCCAGACTGGGGAGTTCTTTTATACATTGTCCTATCTCACACCAGCCAGCAAACAAACAAGCTTTCAAACTTGGTGAAACTTAAGATCTTTGCATCACTGAAATCTGCTTGGTTGACAACGTCAAAAGAACAGCTTAATTAGTAAGTCAAATGTAAAGTTTTATTTTGAAGTTTTATTGCACTTTAATGAATTGCTAAACTTTTTATGAGATTAAAATTAGTCACCCAAGCTAGAGAATGAAATAGTATCAGAAGTCGGGGACATACTCTGAGGCCTGTGCAGCCGTGCTAATGAAATCCTTGACGCCTTGCTTTGCATGATGTCAACCTAAAAGGGTTACAGGGCTTTGAAGAAAAGAGTCCAAAACATCACAAATAGGAATGGAATCATCTCGGCAATACTTGTCAAAGCCTTATGGGTTTAAGAAGTAAGACTCCATTGCTAATTGATTTTTCTGACCCTGATAGTAATAGTTGGCATTAAAAATAATTTAAAAATTATTTCCCCCAACTAAACTGGTTCTAAAGAACATTGTTTACATGTATTACAAATAAATATTTATTTTCAAAAAAATTTGGTCTTGTTATTTTGCTATACCAGTATAATCCAGTATGAAGACTGTTTGGGGCATGTTTGTGAAATGTAAACAGATCTCTCTTGGTCATTCTCGTGATGGAAGAAGATGATGCCTATGAAACGGAGGCCTGTTAGCCTTGAGTCCAGACCCAGGAACAGAATAAGTGTTAAAGAACCATATTGGCTAATTATTCAGGAAGTTATGTTAGAGTGCTTGTTTACAGTGACATTTAACACTTGCATTGTAGGGCCTAGGACTCACGTGGGGCCTGGGAGTCAGCTTTATTAAATTTCTTCATTGTCTGTATAGCCAGTTATGACCTCTCTAAGTATCCTCTCCTGTAGCTTTTATTGAGGTCATCTCAGGCTAAAGAGTCTTCCCTGAGCATCACTTAGTTGCTTAAATAAAGCAATTAGAGATTGGTTTGTAATGTGAGATTGGTTGAAAATATTCAGATATTCCCTTTCTAGAGAATTTTGGGAAACTTGTTTTTAAATCTTGTATGTAGGAATAGACCATATTCAAGAAAGGTGCAAGTCAAGGTGTGATGGATCAAACTTGTAATCCCAGGAGTTGGGAAGCTGAGGCAGGAGGATCACTACAAGTCTGAAGGTCCCTAGCCGATCTAATAGTAAGTTCCAGGCTAGTCCAGGCTCCTCAGCAAGACCTTATCTCAAAAATTCTATTAAAAAAACAATAGTATATACATATTAGGCATTGTTTGAATGTGAGTTATTACTAGTTTGTTTATGTCCTTTATATTTAGAGTAAAAATAGCTACAGATTTTTGTCAATTGATTTATAAATGTCTTAATTTTTTTTATATTGGTGTTTGTGTGTGTGTGTGTCTGTATGTGCACATGGTGTGTGCATGGATATGTATTTTGCTATGTCTCTGACATCACCAAATGACATTACATATCATTTTCAACATTAAATACAGCAAAAGGCATAGGATAGGTGCTATCTAATATTCTACTGGTCATTTATAAGAGAAGCAACCTGTAACTCACTCTATCAACCTAGAAACACGATTTCATAGTCACATAACTATGAATTAAGTCCAGGAGTTAGAAAGTGAGAAAGATTCTTTTGAGCACTTCCACATAAGGACATTTTCTGAAGAGTGGCATTTTTCTCTTGGACCTAAGAGGTCAGGCTCCCCCCGCCCCCCCGCCCCTTGCATTCTAATTTATAGAGAATATGTCTCTATATTTTACTGGCTAACTTAAACATATATTTAAACTTTGTTTCCTGGAGTACCATTGTTGGAAACTATATCTGGAGAAATGATTAAAGACTTTTTTTCTTGTTATAGATAATATATCTCATGATGACATTTTTGTTTTGGATTTTTCTTAGAAAAAAATCAGAAAAAAAAAGAAGAAACTCAAAACCACCCTTAATTGAACACTTAAAGAGAGCTACAGATCACATTTCAATGCATATCTTTCCAGTCTTTATTTATTTTTGTGTTGTATATGATTGTGTGGACATATGTACTATAGTGTGTGAATGGCTGACAGGAGAACTTATTTCATCAGCCCCAACTTTTTCTCTAGGCATTACCTGTAAATGTTTTTATAATGTGATATTTTAGTCCATTTTCCATATGCTGCTTCATATCTCTCTGTGACATATGTGGCTATAAGATATTCTATTGCATAATTATAGTACCATTTGCTTAATCTTCCTGTACCATTAGGTATTTAGGTGTCATGAATTTTTTTTTTTTTGGTTTTTCGAGACAGGGTTTCTCTGTGTAGCCCGGGCTGTCCTGGAACTCACTGTGTAGACCAGGCTGGCCTCAAACTCAGAAATCCTCCTGCCTCTGCCTCCCAAGTGCTGGGATTAAAGGCGTGCGCCACCACCGCCCAGCTAGGTGTCATGAATTAATACTAGATGATGCACGTCATAATTCCTTCTTTAGGACAATGCACAGTAGTAGGAAGTCTTGGATAAAGAGCATACAAAACTTCAAGACTTTGTGATCACTATCTCTCTATGAAGAAGAATCAGCTCACCCCTGGCAGCTCTGTGCCAGGGTACCAAATGGTGGCTGTTTTAAAATGAACCCTCTTTCCCCGGAATATTCTCTATCTATTAAAAACTCAAAAACAAACCTTTTTTTAGTTGCCATATGAGTCCAAGGGTCACATTCATTCCAGAAAAGATCTTTCTCTGCCATAGAGTCTGCAAACTCAGCTATTGGACCAAAATGTCTGGCACGACATTCAAGTCTGTGGTGTGGAGTTTTGACCCTGGTGAGCAGGCGGGTCCTTGATTCTCTCCTTTCTGTAGTGCTGGCACATCTACCGGCTTAGTTCCACTGAGACTACAGAAAATGTCTTTCTAGTCACTGAGCTTCTTACACTGGGAACAAGAAGTCAGCCTGGATCCTGGTCAAGTTCTTACGCCATTCGCAGGAACGTCTAAGACCGCCCTTGTAGAATATAGGAATGCATCATGTTTCTGGTGTGGACTGGACCCAACCATGACAAACCATGAATATTTCTGTGAAAATAAAAATTTTAAGCAAAATGAAATGTGTCCACGTGGTGCAGACACGGTCACTGTGCTTGCTCTCCAGCATGGTCCTCTTCTGTCCTCAGTTGACAGTCACAGCTTTGTTGGATCTTGTCTTTTCAAAACTAACTCTTCTCCACATCTCACCTTTGCGACAATATGATTCTTCCTTAAGAAAGGACAGAGGGGGAGGGGACAGGGACTGCTCATTTGTTCACACTCTTTAGACCTAGAGCAGCATTTCTCAACTTTTCCAATGCACAATTCCTCATGTTGCAGTGATTCACAACCATAACTCTCTTAGTTAGGGTTTTACTGCTACGGACACCATAACCAAGGCCTCTCTTATAAGGGCATTTAATCGGGGCTGGCTTACAGGCTCGGAGGTTCAGTCCATTATCATTAAGGTGGGAACATGGCAGCATCCAGGCAGGCATGGTGCAGGAGGAGCTGAGAGTTCTACATCTTCATCTGAAGACTGCTAGCAGAATACTGGCTTCCAGACAGCTAGGATGAGGATCTTAAAGTCCACATACACAGGGACACACCTACTCCAACAAGGCCACATCTACTCCCACAGGGCCACACCTTCTAATAGTGCCACTCTCTGGGCAGAGCATATAAAAACCATCACAATAAAATGATTTTGTTGCTGCTTTATAACTGCAAGTTTGCCACTGTTATAAGTAGTAACATAAAGATCTGATATGCAGGACATCTGATATGTGACCCCCAAAGGGATGGCAACCCACAGGTTGAGAACTGCTAGCCTAGATGATCTGTGTATGCAGGTTCCAGGATAAAAATTTGCATGGCTACCCCCATACACATGCCACAACTTACTCTCTTCCCAGCTGTTTTCTCATCTCCCAGATACTTCCCCTGATCCTGAGAGCTTGGTTACTTGTATGTCTTGTTTCCTTCGTTACCTCAGCTTCCACCTCTGTGGTAGTCTTTAGCATCCGCATGTGTAGGACTATCTGGTGACTTAGTTTCACAGTGGCAACACTTCAAGCAATCCAGTCATGCTGCCCGAGCCCCATCCTTCAGAATGCCTCTGCTTCTGGAACCTCAGTCTTCATTACAACCACACCAGATGACAGCACAGGATGGCAGCCTCGCAGCTCTTCCATGTGCTTCTTTGAGTGTTTGTTTGCAAAGTCTCTGATCCCTGAACCTTTTTTTCTTCTTCTAATCTTCAACCAGCTGCTGTCCCTATTCCCTGGTAATGATTAACAAATCTCAGAATCCATCTCTTAAATTGTTATCTTGCCAAAGCCACAAAGACTACAATCTCTTACCCTCCTATAGCTGTCCTTAAAAAAACCAGTCTTCCATCAGTCCAACCATCCTGCTGGCTTCATCGTACGAGCCATGGGGATGGATAAAGACCAGTTATTCCAAAGAATGACATTGAAAATTTATTGACCTCCACCTCAGTATCATTCACTGTCTCTATCTGCAACTTGAAATACTGTTACTCTTGACTCTCTTGACCATCATTCTGCTCCTTCCCAGATATGGATTCCAGGTCATCCAAGTTTTCTGGCCTCTTATCACCAAATCACCACTGTGGCTTTCCTTCCACCAATGCTATGGACATATCTCTTTCCTTCTTCTAGACTTTGATCCAACACTTATGACTTCATAATTAAATAAAGTTCAGAAGGAATGCACCCAAATCTATTTGAAGAAATCTCTCTGTGAGCCTTTCATTTCCACTCGAGGGCTGTCTTCTTCCTTTCTTTTACTGTGTGATGCGAAAGACCCAGCTTATACGTGAGACCATAAGTTTTAAAGATGTCAGTTTGTATGCCTGAGGTTGGTTGTGTTCTGTAGCTCATAGGTTCTTAGAGTAAGAAGCACATAATATAAGGCAGAGTGACAAATTTGTGTTACACTCAGCAAGAGAATTGTATTCACTCATGATTTTAAATCCTATTCATTCATCTTCCTCTTCCTCTTCCTCTCCTCTTCTTCCTCCTCCTCTTCCTCCTCTTCCTTCTTCTTCTTCTTCCTCTTCTTCTTCCTCTTCTCTTCTTCCTCTTCTCCTCTTCTTCCTCTTCTTCCTCTTCTTCCTCTTCTTCCTCTTCTTCCTCTTCTTCCTCTTCCTCTTCCTCTTCCTCTTCCTCTTCCTCTTCCTCTTCCTCTTCCTCTTCCTCTTCCTCTTCCTCTTCCTCTTCTTCTTCTTCTTCTTCTTCTTCTTCTTCTTCTCTTCTTCTTCTTCTTCTTCTTCTTCTTCTTCTTCTTCTTCTTCTTTCTTGTGACCTCTAATATGAATTTGACCCTCAATCCTTTGCTGGTCTTGTGGTAATGTCCTAATTCATAAATGTTGGAACTCTTTTTTTCTTAAATATTGGTGCAAGGTGTGTGTGTTTGTGTGTGTGTGTGTGTGAGAGAGAGACACAGAGAGAGACTGAGATAGAGAGAGACACAGAGAGAGACACAGAGAGAGAATACATAGCACACATATGGAGATCAGGAGGCAGTCTTTCTGTGTCTGTTGCTCCACTGTGTGCCCAGGATAGCTGTCCCTGGAGTGTCCTTGTCCCTGATCTCTAAGATGAATGGAGTGACAGCTATACAGGTACTGGATTTGGCTTTTGTTGTTGTTGTTTAAATGTAGGATCCAGGGATCTGAAATCCGGTTATCAGGCTTCTGTAGCATGCTCCTTTATTTACTGAGCCATCTCCTCATAATGACATAAATGTTGGAATTTTATCAGTCTTTTTTTTTTCTTCCCAAGACAAGGTCTCACTGTGTAGCCTGGGCTAGCCTGGAACTCACAGAGTTCTGCTTGCTTTTGTTTCTCTAGTGGTAGGATAAAAAGTAAAAGGCACCATGCCTGGTTCAGCCGTGTGTGTGTGTGTGTGTGTGTATGTGTGTGTATCTATGTATCTATGTATATCTATGTATCTATGTATCTATCTATGTATCTATGTATCTATCTATGTATCTATGTATCTATGTATGTATGTATGTATGTATGTATGTATGTATGTATGTATCTATCTATCTATCTATCTATCTATCTATCTATCTACCTATCAATGTATCAATGATTTGACTCTACTGAGTACTGCCATTTTCTTCTGTGGTCTTTCTATTATCTGTCATGTCTCCTCTCCCTTCTTTTCCCTCCTCCCTTCTTGACTCTCTTGCTTTGTCTAACCATAAACGTTGATTTTGAGGTCTCACTATGAATCCATTCCCTCTTCATTTTTTCTTTCTTCCTTCCTTCCTTCCTTCCTTCCTTCCTTCCTTCCTTCCTTCCTTTCTTTCTTTCTTTCTTTCTTTCTTTCTTTTTTTTCTTTTTGAGGAATCGCCCCATGAATGGAAATCAACCACCTCACTGTGTTTCAGATTTGTATTTCAGATAAGCCCTCTCTCCTGTGTGTTTCAGGATTATGTAACCAGCAAGATACTCAACAGTCTCATAGACATTCTCATAACACAGAATGTTGAAGAGAGAATTTCCATCCAGATTGCTTTGTTTTTGAATTACTTATCTGGGTAGAAGGTAACAATACTTAATCTATATTTAAAAAAAAAGTGCTGTTACTTTTTTGCAGTATACTAGAAGTCACCCTAAGACTTTGGTCTAAAATATCATCTATGAGTAAGTGTACAATATACATCAAGAACACATGTCAATGTCAGTGGGGTGGTTCTTCTGCTGGAGTCTGTTGTTGGATCACTTGTGTCTGCAGCCATGCAGCAGCTGGTAATTTTGCCTATGGTGGCAGATGACTGGCTACTGACAGGAGAGTGGGGTAACTGAGCTGTGAGTCCATGTACCCATCAATCAGAAATTAGCTGAGTACCAATAGTAGTGATCACAGGATTCCTAGTAAGAACAAGAGTGAAGTCTTAAGAGGCTTGGATCGGAACTCACAAGAAATCACTTCTAGATCATCCTATTGGTCAGAGCACATCACAGGGAGCCCACATTCAGAGAGCAGAGGAAGCACTTAACTCTTGATGGGAAAGTTTATCTTTTAGAGAGTCATTAAAGGAAGTTTCATGCATGTGTGGCAAAGGGAGCAGCTTACTGCATCCATGACTCTATCTGACTCACATCATGTGTTATTTTACTTATGGCCAGTCATTAGATCAAGATAATGTTGTCTTGATAGTGGCTTCTAGATGTCTACATCTTCAACTGCTGCCCAACATAATTCTCACACTTGACGTCTGCATTAGTTTTCTAAGGCCAGTGTAGCAAAGTACAAGAAACTGGGTGTCCTGAACCACTGATATTTATTAGATTGCAGTCTGCAGGCTTGAGGTCTGCCATACTGGGAGTTTGGATCCTTTCCCTGAAGATGGCCACCTCCTCCCTGTGTCTCATAGAATACTCCTGTTCTATGGATCTCTGTCATGTTTCCTTTTCTTATGAAGGCAGTGGTTATGTTAGATTAGGGGACACTTTAATTTTGTCCCATGCATATATTTATACCTACAAGGACTCTTTCTTCCAACCTGATCACATTCTGAACTTAACCAAAGTAACACTGTTAGTATAACTTTTTATCAACTATTTTTCAGTTTCACTGCACTGTGGGTTGAGGAGATGGCTCAGTGGGCACCTACATAAAACTGGACCTGGTAGCACATCTTTACCTTTCTGTAGGGCAAAGGGAGGCAGAGACAGTACAGTCTCCAGATGCTCTTGGACAGCTACCCAGGTGTACCTAGCTGCTAACAAGAGATCCTGTCTTAGAGGGTGAGGAGTAATACCCGAGGTTGTCTTCTGACCTCCATATATATGTCAGTGTGTATGTGTGCCTGCAATCACACACATAAATGTAAATGCACACACACATAGAACAATGCATTCCAGGGATGAGACTGAGATCTCTGGTCCTTTGTAGGGTGGCTAATGTCAAGTGTTACCATTATTTTTCTCTGCTATTCCAGACTCTAAGCTCTTTGAAGGTAGGATATTTGCCTTTATGTCTTCTAAGTCATGGAAGAGTAGATCCCTTGATACACAATGACTACCTTGAACAAGAACTGCAAACTTTTCCTGCTTATAGAAAAAAGAAGTGAAATTAGCTACTATGAGGACATGGTCTGCCAGAGACATGACGAACTAAAGATTTATAAGGTAAAGAAGAGCAGTGAATACAGATTCTATGCTTTTAGACTGACTATCAACATGGAAGTGACAAGATTCTGGTCTTCAGTCATTTGCCACAGGATTCTGATCAGTACAGAAGGATAGAATATTGACAGAGTGGGACTTACTAGACCTGCTGTGTGATTAGCACATGTTCTGTTAACTAAAGAAATGAAACACCTTAAAAATGATAATGATCTTAAAATTGTCTGAATCAGTCTGTATTCTTCAGGATTCTCTAGAGAAACAGACAAGAGTATCTATCTATCTATCTATCTATCTATCTATCTATCTATCTATCTATCTATCATCTATCTATCATTTATCTATCTATTTTCATCTATCTATAAATATCTCTTCTACTGGATCTGTCTTAATTAATTGGCTCATGCTGCTCTAGAGACCTGGTAAGTCCAAAATCTGCAGGGCAAACTGTCAGGCTTGAGATGCAGGGAAGAGCCACAGCTTAACTTACAAGGAAACTGTCACTCAGCCTTCATCAGACTGGATGAGGTTTACCTACCCCAGAGAGGGTAATCTGCCTTGCTCAAATACATTCATTTAAATGTTGATCATCCAATTTAAACACTGCCACAAAACATTCAGAATAATGTCTGGTCAAACCTTCAGGCATTGTGGCCCAGTCAGTGAACATTGTACAGTAAACTATATCATACAGTCCATTTTTGATGATCCCATGGCAGAGAATGTCGTGGCCATATTGTAGGCAAGAATATATAAAAATAACTTAGCCACTGATTTTTATACATGCGTAGGAGTGAATGACCTTGAAGATATCATTAGGATACTGCCTGATTTAAATGTCAGTCAATGTTTAAGAACATACTCAGTAGTTTAAAGATAAACAGCCATAGGACTTAGGGTAACTGCTGTTGAAGATAGGAAAAACCCTGAATATTTAAGGAAACCTTAATATTCTTATTTAATTAAAGGGTTAATTAAATTATGGTCAGTAAGCTACAACAGAAATATAGAAACAGTATTAACTTTTATGCAAACATAAAAATGAATCAAAGTTTATGGTGTGTGTGCTTGGAGTGGTACAACAGTGAAAATCATGAAGGTGTTTGATTAGGAGGGCAGGCTCAAGTGCTGACAGCCTGCATTCCCTCATCTTCTCCCAGTATCTGCTCTGTCTGTGGTTCTCATCAAAAGTCCGATGCTTCCTGGGTTTGAGCAGATGCAGAGGAGTTCAGAGAAGAAACCACTGTTTTCTTAGACAGTTTTCGGTTTCTGAGAAAATCTTTTCATAGCAGAAGCAGTGTCCGTGGGTGGTCATTTATGAGGGGGAAGGAACGGGTCCCTGCATTAGAACTTGGGACAAGCTAGTTTCTTTTCTTCAAATAGTCAGATATTCAGATGATGAAATGCTCTCTTCCAAGATGACTGTAGGCACCTGGCCCAGATTTAATATGCAGTGTTTATAAAATCAAGGCGTGAGAGAAAGGTTACTTGTAGTGATAAATTCAACAAGGCTGTAATTAATGCTGCCATCATTTTTCTCAGTGAGTGTCATCCCTTCATTTTTACCAGGAAGACTCCTGGAAACATTTCTATCTTCCTAGGCAGACTCGTATGAGAACTCTGCCTTGCTTTAACGGTGTAGCCTCCCCAGTGTGAAATCCTCCCACAGGAAAACTCCAGAGGGAGTGTGACTAGGTGTGACAGTGACGGTCTCACGCTGCACAGTTGGTTTTGCACATCACTAACCCTGTCTTCTGATCTGTGAAATGGACCTTCAACATCTACTTTCTGATTTTAAGAGTTAAATGAGATTATAGGCTTGATGAGCTTAGGAACACATTTGGCATGGAGGGAGTGAGCGGTGATGTCAGTTTTATACTGAGAGACAGATTGGTCAAAGTATAGAGAACAATTGACTGCCGAATGCTCAGACATAGTGGGATATCTGTACACCCCCCCCCCCCACACTTCAAGGCTCAGAGAACGGTGTGGAGGAAGGGACAAAAAGAATGTAAGACCTGGAGGAGAAGGAACGTTGCAGAATATTGACAGAGGGCGTGACATGGCCGTGGTACCCTTGAAGTCAGAGAAGCTGTGAGAACCTGTACAATCTCTGCAGAAACCTGGGCCATCTGCACCCTGTCAACGAGAGGGAAAGAGCCTTTGGGGTCCTATCCTTCCAGTTATTTCCAGATAATGGTTGGTGGGGGATGATGGGACATTTTCTTCAGTGGTATAGCAACCAGTAAGGCAAACATTCTCCTGTAAACAAACTCTTTCAAACAAACTATTACAAACTAATGGGAACACACACACACACACACACACACACACACACACACACATACAATATGTACACATGCATCATGGGTGGAAACAAAAGAAAGACCAGTTGGGAGGAAGAAGGAGGTTAATGGGGATGGGGGTAGGGATGGGGACCAGAAAGGATAAGAAGGGTATTATAGAATACATTATGTATGTGTATAAAAATGTCATAATAACCCATTATTATGTATAATTTACATATATTAATAAAACATTAAGAATGAAAGAGACAGAGAGAGATGATATATTAAATGATGTTAATTAGATATACAAGAGACCATTTTGAGAAACCATGGTCTACTTGGTTCAGCTAGCCCAGGCTGGATTTATTCCCAGAGACCATGATGATGCTGAGTTCAGTTTTGGTACAGTATTTTCTAAGAATGCACTTGTTTATTGCTTTATTCAGAAGCCTTATGCTCAAATATACACAAGTCAGGTCATTTCTAGGAGGTTTGTAGTCTGATTAAGATTTTAATATTTCCCTCCTGATTTCTGCATGCAAAAATGGAGCAATTTGCCCATTTATTTGCAAGGAATAAAAACATATAATACCAAAGAAAATTAGAAGGCAAAACTCTAGAATAACATGATTCTTCAGAAAATACAATCCAATTATAGAAGACAGGTAATATCCAGTTCTTTTTTGGTTGACCTATAATAAATGCAGATTGTCTAGGTATTTAATATAGAGTGGTATTTCAAAGCCAAATGGTGGCTATTATTTCTATTATTGGGGGGGAAAGTAATATCAAGGTGGAAATTAGTACTGTGGGCTTAGAAATGGGGGAATGTCTTATGAACAAAAGTGTATCAAAAACACCCATTCTTTTGAGCACAAGCTAGGAGGCTGTCCTTCTGAATAATGGAATAATGCTTTGGGAGTACCCATGGCAGAGCAGGCCTGATTTGAGGACTTGAACACAGAGAGCAAGAACACAATAATCAGCCCAAGAACACCAGACAGAGTGGCATCAGCACACAATACTGTCTGAAAATGTCTGTGACTGTCATAAAAATGGGTCACATGACTGGACAGTCACCTGTGAAAGGAATGGGTCACGCTGCATGAGATGGGAAGTGTCCAGGATGGAGGTTATCACCTTCCTGGGGAGGTCTTGGTTGAGTCTTCCCTCAAGGCAGGCTCCAGGGGAAGCATTGTCCACTCAGCAAACTATGGCTGGGGAACATAGAAGGCGTGGTCAGAGATAAGTTCAGGGGTCACATAGCCCAGGTCGTGCTGGACTGCAGGCTTAGTCAATTCTAGGAATTGACTTCAGTGATGTTGGAAACCACTGGGAATGTTTCGAGCAGAGGAAGGACTAGGCCTGATTGATGCTTTCTGAAGTCAGGCTCCTTAACAGAGAAGGGGTAAGAATGGGGTCTGTTGGAGGTTTTCATGTGAGGCAGGTGAGAGGTGGTTGTAGTGGAGATTAAAGGGAATTGCTAACTATAGTGCATGGTCTGAATTGTCAACTCCATAAAGTCTAGATTAACATGGGAATAATCTCTGGTATGCCTATGGGGATTATCTTGATTGCATTAATTGAGGTGGAAGATGTGCCCACTGTGGGTGGTACCATTCCCTGGCTATCATCCTGGATTGTCAAAACTGAGAAAGCAAGCTGAGTGCACGAAAGCAAACTTTTACAGTTTTCTGCTTTTTGAGTGCAGATGCAGGGTGACCAGCTTTCTCAAGGACCTGCTGCTGCCAGCTTACTTCCTGGTTACCTGGGATGGCAAGCCAGATAAACCCTTCCTCCCTTAAATTGTTTTCATTAGGTCTTTTATCACAACGATAGTGTCTCAGAAGAAGCTAAGACACTAATTTAAACCCAAAAGCACTTGTGTAGCTGCTTCTGCTTGCCAGCAGCATGCCAGGCTAACCAGTAAGCTTGGTAAGAGGAGCATGGATAATTTGAGGTCAATCCCTCAGGCGTGGAAGACAAACCCTCCACACCCAAGGTGTGCTGAGCCTCTGGCTCAGGCAACTGGGTTATTGTAACGTTCTGAGAATGTTCCATCTGCATATGTAAGGAAACCATCTTTATTTGAGGGAGAGACTAGGGAATTAAGCATGGCAGAAGCTAAGGGTGGGTGTCCATGTTTCTCTTGCATGAGTTGGGATTCCATGGCTGATAAGGATGGAGACAGGTTTTCTGCACTCTGTAGAGATTTTAACACTGGAATATTTTGGATGTTTAGAAAAAACAAAAAAAAACAAAAAAACCAGACAGCTGTTCTGCTGGTTAGGGAGCAGAAGAGCTGCCCAGTTGGAAGGAATAAGGCAGAACGACATTTCTGGGAGACGTGAGTCATAGGCTGCCATTGTCTGGTAGAAAAGAGAGAGAGACTCTTGGGACAGTTTCAAGCCAATGTTTTTTTTTTTTTTTTTTTTTTTTTTTTCTAATATTGAGGGGAACGTAAATGGGGCAGGAATAGGTTAAGTACATATGTGAGAGAGGGAGGAGGGGACCAAGGACACATTAGAACCCTGGGAGGACTCTGGCGGTACCTTGCAGTCCATGGTCAAGAGAGAAGTGAAGCTGTGTCTCCGGTAACATAAGGCCAGGAGGTTCTTAGAGCCCAGTTCTGTTCTGACTCACCTGGGCTTGAGTCAACAAAGGGCTGCCGGCATGTTCTGATCCCATACTCTCTCCATCTCAGGATCAGAGCCATCTCTTTGTAGCACTCCACCGTCCATCTCGGCTTCACTTGTCCCAGTTTTAAAGAGGGCAGGTAGTGCTTTGTGGTCAGCCTTTGGACTCACAGGCCTCATCCTCATTAGTTAAAGGAGCCTGGGGCCCTCTGGTTGGGCAGCGTGTCAGCGGAGCTGGTAGGTGATATTGGACATGCACTATGGTCTGATGAAGAACCATCTTCTGTTCTTGAAAGGCTGACTGTCATGTGGCAGGAAACAGAGGACAGAGAGCATTTCTGGTCATTCTTGAAGAAGGCTCGCTGGTGTTCTCCAGCTGGCATGGCCTGGGGAGAATTGCACAGTCTTTCTAAGGGAGGGCTGGGGGAACACAGGGGAGAAGGGGCAGCAGTCAGGTTGATGAGAGAGCCTGGCAGGGCACAAGGACATTACTGGAAAGGAGTGTGTGTGTGTGAGTGCATATATGTGCAGTTTGCAGACAGATTTGCAAGAAGAGGTGAGGATGTGAGACAATTCTCTAGAAGATTCATTTTCCCACATTCTCTGCTGTGAGAGCCAGACCTTTCCCCAGCATCTTCCATGTTATTACACAAACAGAGTCTGTGTCTCTTTCCTTTTCTTGATGGATTAAAATTGAGTTTCTACACTCAATAGTGTAAGCTCCAATGGGTTAAAGCTGACTCAGAAAAAAAAAACAAATACCACATGTGTTCTCTGCTATGTGGAGCTTAAATAGTGTGCGTGCATGTGTGTGTGTGTGAATTTGTACAACATGAATCTAGAAGTGGGATCATGAGATTTGTAAAAAGGATTCGTTTTATGACTTTTAATTATGTGTACTTGTATGTGGGAATAAGTATATGAGCACCATCTCACAGAAGCCAAGGGAGTCAGATCCCCCTAGAGCAGGAGTTACAGGTCATTGTGAGCTGCTCTATGTGGGTGCTGGGAATCAAACTTGGATCTTCTGCAAGAGAAGTGCACTCTCTTAACCGCCGAGCCACCTCTTCAGCTCTGAAGGGAGAAATCTTTTGGGAGGTGGAAACAGAAAGCGCACTGGGACTTCTGTGAAAAGAAAGTAAAAGGCAGGGTGGGGGCTAACTGTGGGGAGAAGGAGAATGGGCCGGAAGGGGAGGAGACACCAGTGAGGGAAGATGGGGAGGAAACAAAGAAGAATAAAGTATAAGGACACATCATGATGAGACCCACTACTCTGTGTGCTACCTTAAGAAAAAAAAAAAAAACTACCTTAAAAATGTAGGCCAGAGACCTGAATACACCAGAAGAGGCACAGAAGTTCCAGACAGGTATGAGAGGATGCTCTGTCACTAAAATAGCAGGGAAATGCCAATCAAAACACACTTTGATATCACCACACCTCTGTGTGATATATAAAAACAATATACTATAAGCTATTGTATATGTGTATTATAAAATAATTTTATAAAAACACTAAACCTGAGAAATAGAAGCAATGACTGACTGAGTATGTGGAGAAAGTGCACTGTCCACTTTCTGGTTCTGGCTTTGATGCATGCCAGGTTCCAGAGCAACGTGCTGTTGGGAGTTAGAAGCCCGTTTCAGTGGTGTTGAATGAACACCTGTTTCCCAGAAATCTTCTCTGCACTCTCAGAATGTATGCATTTGCCCAATAAACATGGAAGCGGCTTAAGATTCTTCAGATTATTTTCACACATCTCTCCTGCCCTACTCAAACCCGAGAGCCTTCAATGTGCTAAGGACTGTGTGCTCTGGACCACTGAACTGCTTTAAACCTGAAGCCGAGCAAACACCGCATTTCATGCCCCGCACGTGAACTCATTACTATTGTATAATTATAGTAAACCCCATCCCTGGTACTTTGAAAGGAGCCTGTGTGAAATAGCAGGATACGGCCCTGACAGCCTGGTTTGTCGGCAGAAGAGACAAAGAGGAATTGTCAGTGTATTGATTTTTGTCTCAACACAGCCTCACAGACACATGATTTAGAAAACGCTTAAATGAAAAAGCAGTCAGGGATTATGTGCCTTCAATAGAGCAAGACGATCTGTCTTGAGATCTTATTCAATGGTCAAACCTGTGGACACCACTGACCGTAGAATCTGGCTGATGTAGTGATCGAACATGGATGTGTGTTTGCGGTAGACATGACTTTCCAGCGGCCTAACACTGGGAGAAGGCTTCAGTGGAAGATTCCCTGAGATGACTTCAGGCCTTGCAGTCTCGGGTGAGGTTATCCAAAGACCCATCTTTTGTTCTCCATTCTCCCAGGCAGATGAGAGATTTTGTTGTTCATTACATACACACTCAAGCCACTGTTTCCTGGTAAGGCATGAAGCTAGCCCATGGTTCTGGCTCACAGTCAATATACCATGTTTTGTGACAACCTTCTTCCTGTAGAGTCCCACAGTGATGATGCGGCATCATGTGGCAAAAGATCTAACCAAACTAGTTCATGAGAGGTCCCATTTACCATTCATGTACTTCCTTCCCTAAGGCAAAGTCCTCATTCCCTGCCTCTTAATATTTTATAATAGGGATTACAATTTCATATGTGTGTGTTTAAAGAATTCAGACCATAGCAACTTTGTATTATTCTCTGTTATTTATTCATCTAGACAAGGCATCTCAGTGTCGCTCACGGTGGTCTTGAACTCAAAAGCCTCATGCCCAGAGTCCTGAGCACTGAGATTATAGGTGTGCACCATCACGCCCAGCTGTTCTGTTTTATTGAATTAGTTTCATCTTCCAGTTGAATAGGCACTTCCCTGCAGGTGAAAATTCCCCAATCCCATTTTTTCCTCTTTGCTCTAACTTTAGTGTATGTGTTTGCATTTATGTATTTTTAGCTTAGACAAGTTCTATAGACTATTAATTTGAACTGCCTAAAGTCAGTGTTTCTAAAACAGAAGTCTGGCTGTAATAATCCCTTAAAAAATACTTTCATAGGGTGGGCAGAGTGACTCCACATCTGTAATCCCAGCACTCAGGGGCTCAGACAAGAGGATAGTGAACAGCAGAGTAGCCTGGGCTACCTAGAAAGTTCTAGGCCAGCCTGGACTCTGACCTGGTTGCTTGGTCACTACAAGCTTATGTTATCACTTTACTGCTTCACATAGTTCCTTTCCTAGTGCAGAGTGATCAGGAGTTCTTTTTTGGTGTTAATGTGTGACAAAGGTCTCAGAACTGAGTCTGCTCTCAAGGTCTCTGACCAAATCTTCCCCTTTAGTTCTAATGCTTCTGTTTAAAAAAAAAAAGTTTCATTTTTTTGAACTAAAATAGTGATATTAAAACAAAAGGCACAGAGGTAAAGAATATAAGAAACAATGAAGACTGTTTGCCCAGCCAGAAAAAAAATAGATATTTTGTGCAGGTTAAAAAAGCATATTAATAACTTCATGAGGCTAACCAATTTAGGACTCAATTAGGAATGTGGTCCCAGGAACTACATACAAATTATTGTAATTATCATGACAGGAAATGGTACTCCTAGGAAATAGTAGGAGGCAGAAATTTAAAAGGGAGAATATATTATTTAAAAGTCAGGCGGCTTGTCTTTGTGGCCCTAAGAGTTGAACTGGGGAAATTAAAGAGCTCAGACCATAAACTAGTAGCAAAAGGAAGCCCCAAGCTATCCACTCAGCAAAAAAATGCCGTGCCATGACAGGAGAGTCTGGCTTGTGCTTACTTAATGGAAGCGAGTGCTGAATCGTGTCAGGGCCACTGTGTGCCATAGATTTAACATACCATCACGAACATATTTTGCAACTTGGACAATTAATTCCACACCTGTACTGTCCCGCATCCAGCTTTTATAAAACATGTCATCCCATAAAAATAAATGTACGTGGCAAATAGCTTTCTCTCCCGTTTGCCAAAAAAACAGATTACTATCAGGATGGCCGAATTATCACCTGCTGTCAACAAATGGATTACCCAAGTTAAGGTCATTATTGTTGCTGTCATTATGGTGCGTATTAAAGCTGGCGTTGTATGAACAGAGGGCCGAGATGGATGGGCCAGAATCTAGCTGGGGCCGCTATTAGACCTTTGTGAACTTCATTGTGCATGCTTGCAAGATGATGAATTAAATCTATCCATGCAGCCCTTCAGGGTTTTTTTTTTTTTTCTTTTTTGAAACTGCTTCTTTAAATGAAGACTTTTTCTTTCCTGCTTGCTAAAGGTTTTAGATTAACTCAGCATCCAGGAACCTCTACAGGTTGTCATCTCCTGACATTTTTCCTTCTGGATTTTTAGAAATATAATACAAGAGAAAAATACACTTGGATTTGAAACGGCACGGAGTAGAGATAACAAGGATATTTATTTAGTTTACTCCTCAGCCTTTTATTTTCCCCCTTATTATTTATGGAATTTATATTCCCCCCCTTTAAGAAGAATACCTTTTAAAGCCTTTTGCAGTTAACTTTGATTTCCATGTTTCTATTTTATTTAATTAAACTTTTTGAAGGCATTTTCACCCTATTTAAATGAAACATGACTGCGGAGGAGATGAATATAAACATCTTTGCATAGCCGATATGTTGAAAAATGCATGACCACTTAAATGTCACAACTCGGCGGAGCCTTTTCTTTTCATTCTTGTGCTGTTGAATTTTAAGGACAAATCGTACTTCACATTCCTTGCCTTGCTTAAATCAGGTGGTGCTGTGTGCTTCTGGGTAGGAATCCATTCTGTGAGGAGGCTGCTGGATCTCAGGGGTTCTCTTGCTCTCCCCTCCTTCCCTTTCCCTCCCAGCCTCCCCCCCTCCCCCTTGCCACTGCTTTTCCTATCTCTTTCCTCTTTCCCCGCTTTTCTACCTCTTCCTCTGTATTTCCGTTTCCTCTCTTGGCAAATAGCCTGGTCAGAGGGGATGACAGATGTGAGGCTGGCTTGGCCTGTGCCAGCAAGCTGCACTTTCTGGGCATTGGCCCTTCCTCCTACCTCCTGTACCTCCAGGGCCAGAGACTGAGTTTGCTCCATCTTGCGGGCCTAGCCAGCCTTAGGAATGAATTTTGCTTCTGCTGGTTCTGCCCTTGGCCTGACCCATGGCCCCGCCTGTGGTCCTGCCCCTGCCCTTCATTGACTTGCTTCAGAAGCAAGGCTGCAGTAGCCTAGACTCTGAGAATGAGGTAAGGTCTGGTTCAGATGTCCTACCAACAGGATCCCAACAGCAGGAGCAAGACAGGGGAATACTAATCGGAAAAGGAAGTGGAAGGACACAGAAGAAATTAGGTAATTATAGCGAGAATAAATCAAAGCAGGGAGAAGAGTGTCAGGATAGGGGAAGTGGGTCAGGAAACCTGTGACTAATAAAACAGTGCAGGTGGAACACTCCCAGGACTACAGGAGTCTGGCTGCATGGTGACTAGAGTGTGTGTTTGTCCTTTGCTACAGTCACCACTATCCCACAATGTCTCTGCCCAGTAAGTGACAGCTGTTCAAAGGAATGTGAAGTTGACATGATATCAAATCTTAGCTTCATGCTGCTCTAGATTTCTTGCCAGTGCGGGGGCATTGTAACCAAAAAGAATCTCATGTCTTCAGAGGAGGCAACCTTTCTTAGTCCATCATTGCTCTGTAGGTTTAGCTTCTTCAGCGTAAGTAGTTATTCCAGTTTACCTGTAGGTTTGCTTGTTTTGTGGGTCTGATGGCTTTTAAATGTTGACAACCAAATAAAAACTCAAAAATGTAAGCATTACAAATAAGTATGTTGGGGTGGGGTGTACATAAATGTGTCGGGGCCACAGGTTATGGTTTGGTTTCATGTGATCTATTTTCCTCCCTTCCTGGTCTAGCCTTACTCCTAGGCTGGGATTGCTATTCCCCTTGATAGGAACTAAAGGAAGAAATTGAAGAGGAGCTTGGAAGAGACTTTGAATTCAACAAATGTCCCCTGATACCCACTGTGTGCAGGAAAATGTACAAGGGTTTCTGTTCTGTAGAGACTTCTGGTCAACCTCAGAGCGATGGAGGGCTATCTGTAAATGTTCCCACCATTAGACAGAAATAATATGGTATAGGCCTCTCAGGATTCAACAGCAAGTGAATGACCTTGTTACAGGAACTCTGAGGAAGGAGGGAAACCTCTCTTTGGGCTTCATAGACTGAAGAATCTCTATGAATGAAAGGAACAAGCATATTATCCAAGATAGAGAGGATAAGGAGGAGAGAGCTCAGAGTGAGGGACTTGGGTAGCTTCTCTTTTGGGAACGTTCCTTCTGGAGAAGAGGCTTCAAGGTAAGGGACTTGTAGAGGCATACACAGAAAGTAACAACAAGGAAAGCTAAGGCCTTAGGTCTTGCTGTGTGTAACTGTCTACTGGTCACTTTATTACCTGAGACTTGAATCTCTGATGTCCAGGGATGAGAATAGTTATGACAAAGTCACTCCATGCCACTTCAGGGTTTCCATGTATGCTAGTTAGAGGTGGCATGGATTTTTAAAAATTTCTCTGAAAAAAAATTGTTTTAAAATAAAAGCAGTTGCTATTGGGACCCAGATGGTGGCTGTATTGCCCCTGGGTATAAGAGTCTGCCCAGTACCAGTTTATATTGTAAGGAGACACTGGGACTGCCTTGGACTGAATGAAAAGCCTGGGGGCAAAGTATTGCAAGGGGGAGCAGCAAAGTATGGAAGGGATCGAGCAGACAACTTCTTCCCAGCATGCATCAGGAGCCCTCACTGCTCTGGAGAGCTGTGGATTTTTAGACCTGATCTTATTAACTACAAAGCCCAGTGCTCAGCAGAATTTCTCACTCAAAACCCTCAAATTTAAAACAGATGAAAATGGTGCTCCTGTTTCCCACCAAGCCTTCTTTCTGGGTTCTGTGTTTAGCCCTGGGGCTTGGGAATCCAATATTATATCAGTTCCTCTCTTAAAGGATGAGAAAGATGGAGAATGTGGGAAGACAATGTTCTAGGCCAGGGCTCTTCACATCACAGGGAGATTCCCCAGGCAAGTTCCCCACAATGGGGAGAGGGATGGAGGCAGCAGGTCTGTGTGACTCTATTTACTCTGTTTCCTCAAATTTTTTCTGGTATATGGCTCATCATATGTATTGTATATTAATTAGCTTAGCGGAAAATGATCACAGCTAAATTACATTATGTTATATAATAAATTGAACAGTAGCTTATTTTAGGGGTATTAGCAAACTTATTATTAATTTTTTTTGATGAGGTATAGTATCAAAACTATCTGGAGACCACACAGTCCTAGATTATAAATGTCAACCTTTGGTATTGCACATCCTATCTACCCCAGAATCTAATTCCCACTATGACAAAACTGAGAAGCTCAGCCTTCCCAAGAAGAGAGTTTAACTGCTTAGGGGCCCTTGGCAATTTGTCATTTATGGCAGGTTTTGAGGACATAAACATTGCAGTGGTATTTTTGAAAGGAAATGTTTATCATTATAGTTCCCAAACACATCACAAACAGAAACAATAATTTCATTAGTAGCTGAAAATTGTAATAACGCTGTTGAATATAAATTTCACAGCTATGGTAATTCTAAAACACAAGGATGGTGAATAAATAATCACAGCAGTATTATTGGGAATAAACTTCATCGCTGTGAGTAAGACACAAGTGGGAGGGGCTGACAGAGATGGCTGTTTGGGGTGATTGTTTTCAGTTGGGGGTCAGGGCATTGCAGTAGGTGTGTATCCTGTCTTCCAGTATCATCCTTGGCCAGAAACTGTGATGACAACCGCTCACTCCATCCTGAATCTCACATCTCCTGTGCTTTAAGTCTTTTATCCACCTCTCCAACTCCGTACTGTTACAAGACCCAAGGGTCAGCCTCCTTCTCTCTCTGTTTCTTCACATTGAACCTCTGAAGACCCTGAGCTGCTTCACTCCCTGGATGGTGTCTGGAGTCAGTCACTCCTTCCCCACCTCATCTGGTGGTAGCTTCTGGTACAATGGACCACTGTGATGCCTCCCATGGTCCTATTCTATCCTATGTGTTCCTCTCCAACTGAGCCGTCAGTAAACTGAGCATTTATTACTAGTCTGTGGTCCCTGGATCAGCCCCTCTTCAGCTACAACCTGCCCGTGGCTTCCTTTCTTATAAAATTGTCTCCAAACTCTGTAACTACTCTTCAAACCCATGGGACTGCTTCTTCTTATGCAGCTTTCTTTTTCAGTCATTATTTCACTTTGGAAGCTTAGACACCAGCCTATGTCAACCCCAGGATACTCCTCTCCCCTCAGCTTATAGCTGATTTGCACCCATCCTTCAAGACTACAACTGCTAGTCCCTTTTCGTAGGAGTGCCTACCTTTTCAAGTCAGCTAAAATAGCCCTGGGGACTTTTAATCCTGTCTATCTCCCTAGAGCTGTGGTCTCCGGGCCTCCAGGGGTATCATTTCTCCTAGAACATAGGGTGGTCCAGATGCCCTTGAAACTCTTTCAGGAAGCAGTCCTCTGTCATTTGTGGCTTTCATGCTTACAGCTCCACTTGTAAGGACAGGCATCGTCACACTCAACAAACAAAATGCTCACATGTCTGTAGATACTCCTCTGGGCTCTTCACAGAGCAGGCCAGACAGATGTTCCTAACCTGCCACGGGCCTGGGCTGAGGTGTCTGATAGATGTCAAGCTGTCTGCCACCTCTGCTTACCTCTGAGAGCGACAAAACTCAGAGCAGAGCCTCATGCAGCCACCTTGGAGCCCGAAGCAGCGCAAAGATCAGTTTGCCCACTCTGCTTTTCTGCAAAATGTAGACATTTTGCTTATTATCAAACATTTGTTTTTCTCTTCCCCTATTCCTTCTTCCCCACTTAAGAAAAGATTTATCTTGTGTATATGAGTATTTTATCTGCACGTGTGTTTGTGTATCATGTGCATCTCTGGTGCCCATAGAGATGAGAGGAGGGCATGGGATTCCTTGGGACTGGTACCCTGGGACTGGAGTTACAGATGGTTGTGGAGCTGTCATTGGTTGGTGCTGGGAATGAAGCTGGGCCCTCTGCAATAACACCAATGCTCTTAACCACTGAGCATCCCTCTAATTTCCTCTCTGAGTCCTTAACATCAAATGAGTGATACTGAGACACTGATGTCAGAGTCTTTCGTGTATGTGTATGGCAAGCATGTGCACATATTTGTGCAGGTGTGTGTATGCACATGTGTGCATGTGCAGGTGGAGGCGAGAAGTCAACACAGGATGTCTTTCTCAATTTCTCACCCCTAGTTTTTGACACAGGCTCTGTTACTATACCTGGAGCTTACCAACTTGGCTATGCGGACTGCCAAGACAGCTTCAGGATTTCACCTGCCTCTGTCTCCTCGGTGTCTCCTCATGGATGGGTGCTGTTGCACCCAACTTTTGATATGGGTGCTTGGGATACAAACCCTGGTCTTTATGTTCACATAGCAAGCACTTCACTGGGCAAGTGTCTCCCCAGCCCTGCATGTCAGTTTTTTAAACACTGCATTGAATCACTTTTTTGCTTATTGAAATTCTGGTGACTTTATGTTTGGAACCCAAGACAAGTGCCTTCACCTACTCCACTGTGTCTCAGAACCATGTTGACCTACATATGAGGGCATCTCAGGATCCAGAGAGGTTATTTTAACTGAGGGGAATGGTTGACAAGTATCACAGGTTGTGGCTGTATGGATGCCACCCAGTTTCCTACCCCACCCGGCTGACACAAAGAGATCAGAGCTGAGAACAGGTGTTTTTTTTTTTTTTTAATCATCCAGTATTGGCTGAGGTCCAGGAGCAGGTTTTAACACAGAAAGAGCAGACTTTGGGGGTGTTGGGGCTTCAGGCTTAGGTTTTGCTTTTGCCATCTTGCTGCACAGTCTGAGACAAGGTAGTATCTTCTTAGAGCCCTCAAGTCTCTATTAGTTAAATGGAGAGTTAAACAAACATCTGCATTGGGTTGTGGGAACATGAAGGAGACACTTGGCTCATCCCATGCCTTCTACAGAGGACCCATGGTGTGCAGGTCTTTCATGTAGTTCTGGGATTCAGAGGTGAGAAGGTAAAAAGAAAGAATTCTTCTCACCCCCACCTCCTGGAGCCTTTGGGTAGAGGGGACAATGGAAATCTTTCTGGGTCATATGTGCTTTTGGGTTCCATGTGGTCACTGTAAGTTCCTGTGCTGTGAGAAGGCAGGGGAGGGCCTCCTTGGTGAAGCTAGGATTGTGGTGGTGGTCATGGCAGGTAGGAAGGGCCTCCAGGCAAAGAATGGCTTAAGCAAAGAAGGACAGAGGGAGGGGAAAAAAAGGAGTGCAGGATGTTCATTTGTGCTGCCAGTTTCTCATCATCAGTCCCTCTGCTGGGCCCTGGGTGATATAAGCATGAATTCTAGAAGCTTCCTTGGCTGTCTAAGCTACCCTTGGAAAGAACAGTTGTGAAGTTTCCAGAAAGAGCCAAGAGGAACCCCATGGAGTGAAGAAGGAGGGAAAAGAGTTAAGTCAGAAGAGTCAACCTTATGATGGACAGGGAGTAAACACGAAGGGACGTTTCTGTGTCACCTGCCATTTTTCTTGGGAAATAAAAGTTATTTTCCAGAAAAAACTCAGGTGTTTGACAAGAAAAGGTCCTAAGCTGTGGAGGGAGCTCCAGTGTTGGAGAAAATTCCCTAGTGTGTGAATATTTGTGAACTAAATGTACAGGCAGCTTTCATGTCCATTTGCCCATGAGGCAGGTGAGCTAAGGGTTACCATAAAGATTTTAACTGGTAGCTGGTAATATGTTTCCATTGTTCTGTCAGGAATGGATGAAAATTAAGAGCCAGGAAGAACAAAACTGTTGAACTGTAAATGGAATCTCAATGCAGCAAAAGGAAATTTGCATTTTTGCAGCATTTGATATCGGACGAACCGTTTCCCTAGAGGTCACAGGACAGGTGGAGAAGGACCACTGATTCTGTTCCTTAGCCTCATGGCATGACCTGAGAAAGTATGCACTTCCAAGTCATGCCATGAAATGTGGTTATAACTGTTCGTCACGCAAATGGCATTTGTGCAGCTGATATAGCCTAGACACTTATATAGAATCCACCAGAAGGTCTCGGCTCTTACATCTGAGCCAGTGATGGAGAGGTGAGAAATCCTATGTTCCATTATGAAGTCCCTCTGCTCTCCAGTCACCCCAAGAGTGCTGTAACAACGAGGGCCATGTGTGGCATGACCCATCAGCTCAGGAAGAAAGCTACATCGAATAGAGAGCCAATCCGCCAGCCAAACCCCATGATGCCAGCTTGGCAATTAACAGTTCCAGCTTTCCTGAGGGGGCTTGTCACCACCAAGCTGCGAAAAGTCCCATCTGAGAGGTGGCGGGTTGACAGCAGAACTCCTCTGTCTTCTGTTGTTAATGTCTCTCAGCCTGAGTTCCTTCTTTCCTTCAGGGAGAGGAGGTCATTCTCATCAATAGTCTTCCAGGGATCATGGGGGACATAAGTGAAGATTTGTGTGCCATTCAGAGGTCACAAGGTGTTGACAGTGATGGCAAGAGAGCCAATCAACAAGTTGTCCCGCCATCCACGGCTTTGGAGGATGGGGGAAAAGCAGCGATTTTGGAGGTCAGTAAGCTTGGAGCCATTTGTGAGTCAAGGCTTTATGAGAAACAGGAGTGCACCATCTGGTCCTGGTCCCCTGCCAGGCTGAAGACACTTCAAGCTTCTTGAGTTTCTGCAGTGAAAATGGGGGCCAGAGTGTGTGCTCAGGAACGGTCAAGAGCTAGGGCTCAGTTGACAAAAGGGGAGTTGTGGAGGGGCAGGAGGTGGTCCAGAGGTGGATCACTGTGTGACATGCCGTCCATGGAATGGCGAAAGAGAAGAGGGCAGGGACACAAGAATCCTTACATCTGTAGAAAGACAGACCATAGGTCTCAGTACCTTCTGCAAGGATGTAAAAGGTATAACTCTGGCTGCAACTGTGTATCCCAGGTTACCTCATTGCCTGTGGTCTGTGACTGACAGAGGGGAGAGATAGATCTCGAGGTCTGAGCTCTTACTCCAAGAATAGGGAATGAAAACAAAGCAAAGCAAAAAACAACACAAACAAACAACAAAACAAAAAAAAAAGAAAAAATGGTTGGGTTGGTAACTGATGCAAACCTGTAATTCCCAACACTTCGGAGGATAAGGCAGAAGGACTGCCATGAGTTGTGGGCTAGCCAGGGCAACAGAGTGAGATCCTGATTCAAAACTACTGAAACAAAGAAGCAGACAAATAGAACAGGGTGCAAAAGAGAGTTACTATGGTGTGTTTAGTATCCCAAGTATACCAGGGATTGGTGAATGGGTGCATTGGTATGTAAAAGCCTGTCTCTTGTTCCTTGGAATAAGAGACCCCATTTACCAACCTAAAGCTTCTATAGAGGGGCATGGGAGGTGGGGGTTCCCAGGACTGCTCAGCAGATTATGCTAAAGGATGTTAAAGGAGACATAGATTTTATGTCTATGAAACATATAGGCCAAACTAAAGCCTGGTGACCTGTTGCATGAAGTAAATGACTGCAGGGTTGGTTAGCCAATCACCCCCCAGAGAGTCACCTATCCCCTCCCCCCACCAAAGTAAGTTAATATTTATTCATAGTATTAACATTTTTAGATGAAGTCATCCAGGAGCAGGCTCCTGAGAAAGAAATAAAATGTGCAGAGACACTGGCTAGAAATGTTGTCACAGATGAAGACCATGGAGGCAATTAACACCGAGGAAAAAGTCAATCTAGCAAGCGAAGAAACTGAAATATTTATATAAAAAAGTTTTAAAAATCCCATTAGTTATTACCCAGGTGGACATATCGCCATGTAATTATGGAGTCTGCTAACAAAAGCAAATTTCTCTCTCCAGTGCCATCTCCAAGACATCGAGTTGGCGGGGCTTCTCTTCACGGGGAAGTAATTTAAATAGACAGGGAGCGAGTTTAGGGTTGCTGTAAAATTTTCTTATTTTATAGGTCAAAATTGTGAATCCCAGGGCCGGAAACCACTGGAGAGAGGAGATGGCATGTGCTGTGTGGACTCTCCGTGTGTGTTCAGGGAACCGTATTATGAAAGATGGTGGAGATACTGTACCATGGGGAGTCACTGAAGCAGCAACATGAACCGGGTGCAGGAGCTGTCAAAATAATCACCTTGTCTGCACTAGTGAGACTAGAGCACACACACACACACACACACACACACCTCACTCTCTCACATCCATCCCACTCCTGCTCTCTCGTCTCTTGCTCGATCTCGCTGACCGTCTCACTGTCTCTTTCTCTCTTTGTGTAGCAGTCTCTTTGGGATGGAATGCTGGTCCTCTTACATGCTAGGCAAGTACTTTATCACTGAGCCATACCCTCACCTTAGGGACACATCACAACTCATGATTATAGATAACCTTGCAGAAGAATGATAGCATCTCAAGACCATAGCATCCTACCAATGTAGGTGTTCATTGTTCTGAGCAGCAGAGGAAAAACAAACAAACAAACCTGAGCTCTCTAACCCAGAACAATTTTCACTGCCAAGCTCTTGTTTCTTGCTCTACTCTCCAAGGCTCTGTGCCTTGTTCAAGGGTGATGGTACCAGCTGATACCATGGAATGCCATGCTTCTAGCTCAGCCTCTTTGATTACCCTCCTCTGGATTCTCATTAAAGCCACTCAAAAGGAGGTTCCATTACCCTCATCTTCCAAAGAGAGGACTGGGATTGCATCATTTGAGGACAGCTTCATTTCCCTTCCGTATACCTAAGCATTTATTCTTGACCAGCAGAGCTTATCTCCCAACCATCATCAGGTCAGCTTCCCAGTCTTGCTCTAGGCTATGTGTCTCTTTCATCCAATTCATGTTCTTCACTTCTGGCTTAACTTTCATTTTCTGGCTGATTTGCTGAAATCTACAATTTGATCTCAGGTTGCTTCCTTCTATCTTCCCCAAAATTAATCTTCTATTCACTTGATCCAGCATCCTACCTCCACTTTCTTCAAAGCCATAGTGATTTAGCTTTTCTATCAACATATTGCAATGACTTTGGCTAAGCTCACCAGTAACCTAATTTTCAAATTTAATGACCTATTTTCAATCTTCCTTCTTTCCCGATTCTTTAAAACAACTCCTCTATTTTGAAGCCTTTCCTTCATTGGTTTTGCTTTGTTTCTTCATTTACTTCATATTTATTGCTTCGTACTAAGTCCTAGGGGGCACATTCTAGAGACACATCTGGAGACACAGTTGTATAATGTATTCTAGTGAAGAAGCAAGTAATGCATATTACAGAAACAAGGAGAAAGATGATGTTAATTAATGATGTGGCCAAGAAGCACCTTCCATGCCTGGGCAACCCTGCCTTTTCCAATGTCTTTGACAATATCTCTGGATATTCTTCCATCTGGTTCTTAGATATTCTTTGCCTCAGGCCCTCTAAGAAAGCTTGCTTACTACATATGCCTCTGCAATTTTATTGTTGATATATCTAGTAAACTTGATTCTTTCCTTCCAGTCACTTACTGGACATATCCATTGGAATGGCCTCAAATCTGTCAAGTTTAGAGGGGCAACTTCCTATCACCCAAGTCTACCTTCATCTGTGTTCATTGCCATGATTACAGACAGCTGTCTCTTGATCTAGAACTTGGCCCCCATCTATACTCTAACAGTTGCTAAGGGCAACTTTGTATCTCTGGGATTGGGACATAGAATTTTGGAAACAATTGGAGATTGTGTGTGTGCGTGCATGTGTGGGTGCCCCCTACACTTACATACACATAAGAACATGTGTGATATAAGAAGGTTTGCATTATTGTCATAACATTATTATGTATAATGATATATGCAGTGATAAATGTATTTACATACTCTACTAACATTGAGTTCTTTGGATACTTTGTGGTATTTTCTACCTCTTCCTCTTTATCTCAGACTAGATACTGAGCTTGAGGCTGAAATTCACAGTCTCAAACTAATGAGATGCAGACTTCAGTGAAATTGTGCAAGCATATTGTCAGGTGACAGCAGTAGTGTGACACCTGTCTCTGTCCTTGTCTTTGGTCTCTCATCACTTATGGAGGGCAGTGGCTGTGGCATTGGGTCCATGTCTTCATAAATCTAGGGGCTGATTATACCATGGCCCCAGTCTGTTGGAATAAGGCATTTGTATATCTAAGAACGAGGAAGACATATTTTCTTTGCTTTCTGAATAGATGTGACTCACATCCATTCTAGGAAAGACAGGGGAGTAGATAACCAGCATAGCTCGACTGCTTATGGGTATCTTTGAATGTGTTTCAGAACATGTCTGCTACCTCCTTCCAGGGAGACCAAACATCCACGGGCATTCTTTACTGTCAAAGAACACTTGGTCCTTAAATGGGCACAAACCCAGTTTCATCTGAGCCACTTTGGAAGTTGGTGGCTTTAACAAGATACTTCTATCTCTGACGCTTGGTTTTGCTTTCTGAGAGTAAAGGACAGGCAATTGTCCTTGTAGGATGTTGACAATCATGTGGATTAAACAGCTTTGGACCTTGGACATACTCCAAATGTGACATTTCAAGGAAGAGAGAAAGTCTAGAAAGCAGAACATGATGGGACAGGGAAATGGGGTGTGGCAAAATGAAGAGATGGAAGACAGAGGGAGCAAGGAGTGAAGGAGAACAGATGCATTCTGGGCAATTTTGTCAGCATGGAACAGGACATCTTGGACTTTTTGGGGTCTGATGATTCTTTGTCACAGGGGGCTGTTCCATGCATTCCCCTTGAATACTTGTAATTACCCCTGTCTCATTCTGTTAGTTGTGACTAATGTTAGGTACTCCAAATGTGTTTAGTCATTGTTCAGAGTCCCCTGCAGACAAAAAAAATCACACTATGGAGTAGCACTGCTTCAGACAGAGCACACCATAGCTGTGGAGGAGAGCTGATAGTGTCAGGTGGGCCACCACCCAAACACCAGATCTGAAAACATGGTCTTTAGTTCCTTCGACTAAAGACCCTACCAAGCCCAGAAAAGTGACATTACTTCCCAGATAGACAAAGAGACAATGAGAAATTTGGTACTAAGAAAACTGGTAACTGCCCAGGCACGTGCACCTGTAATCCTAGTGCCAGGAGCTAGAGGCAGGTGGATGATGAATTCAGAGTTATCTTTGGCTATATAAGGGGGTTTAAAACCAACCTCTGATACATGAGACTTTTTGGTGGTTTGAATGAGAAATGTCCCCTATAAGCTCATGTGCTGAGCTCTTGATCCTTGGGGAGGCCTGGGAGGTGTGGCCATGCTGGAGAAAGTATGCTCTTGGGGGCTGGCTTTCATGTTTCAGATCCTTGTGCCATTTCCAGTGTTCACCCTCTTTCTGTTCTGTGTTTATCGTTTGAGACATAAGCTCTTAACTCTGCTCCATCCGCCAGGCCTGTCAGCTGCCTCTGCTCTGCCATTATGGACTCTAACCCTCTGAAATCGTAAGCTGAAATAACGTCTTTCTCCTATAAGGTATCCCAGTCATGATTTTTTGTCACAGCAACAGATAACTAACTAATACAGGCCCCTTCTCAAAAAAAAAAAAAAAAATCAGAACTACCTGATCTATCCACACAACTAAATAATCAAACAAAACCTCCAATGGCAAAACCCAAGTTAATTTGAAGCTACTGCCAGCTTTAAGATGTGGCTTTGATTGGGCTCAAAGAATATCAGGGCAGGAATGTTCTGGGTAATGAATTCATAGGCATAAACAGAGAGGGATTGGTGCCACCCTTGGTTTATCTACGTTTGTGATTTACTGGTCAAACATCCTTGCCATCACAGATCTTGTTTATCTCCTTGGAACTGCCCAGTTTTCTTTATTCTCCCTGTATTGCGTACTCCAAGTTTGCCTGTATTGCTCTCCCTGTATTGCTTACTCAAAGTCCTCATAATTATTGAGGCATCCAACAAGTCTTTTTCTCAAGCTTTAAAACATCCAATAAAATTTCCCATCAAGCACTGCTTCTAGACTTCAGGCTTTTTAAAAACTCTTATTCAGACCTGCTTGCAAAGATTATTTTATGTAAAAGATGGTATTCTGATTTGTTCAGCAGAATTTCAAAGAAGAAAATGTATGCAACATTTTTTTGGACATTTTAAAAATAATTTAAAAGTATTATGCTTATAAAATTGAGCATTGTCATGGGGAACCATTTGAAGGTTTTTTTTTTTTTTTTTTTAAATATTTGTCCTATTTTATTAGAGTCTATTCGTTGAGTAATCAGCTTCATTATGACATTTTAATACATATGTGTCATATACTTTGTTTATTCTCTTTTCTTGTGGTCCCCCATATTACTTACTTTTCTATTGCTGTGATAACATATGACCAACTAACAGAAGGAAGGGTTTATGGTTCTAGAGTGACACAGATTTGTCACCATCATGGGGAAGCTGCAGGCATGGTAACTGCAGCAGCACTCTGAGAGCTTATGATTTGAAGCACAAGCAGGAATCAGAGAAAGAGAGAGAGAGAGAGAAAGAGAAGAGAGAGAGAGAAGAGGAGAGAGAGAGAGAAGGAGGGAGGGAGAGAGAGAGAGAAAGAGAATAAGAGAGAGAGCATTTGAAAATACCATGAGTCACTAAACTCTCAAACCAGTTTCCAGTGACACACCTCCTCCAACAAGGCCACACCCCTAACCCTTCCCAAACAGTGCCACCAACTGGAGACCACATATTTATATGTCTGAGACTAGGGGTGCATCTCAGTCAAACCACAAAATCCCGCTTTATAGTTTCACATCTTTCTAATTTTTTTCTTTATTTTTGATAATTTCACAGATGCATAAAATAAAACATGATCTTATGTACCCCTTTCCCTTCTGCTCTCCACATACACTTCCAATATAACTCCTGCCAATTTCATGTCTTTTTTTTTCCCCTTTTCTTTTCTTGATTAACTCACCAAGTCTAGCTACTGCTGCCTATACATGCATGCAGCATGAAAATCTACCAGTGACCTCATCCTCAAAAAGAAATGACTGTCCTTCCCCCATGGACTGTCCACTGTAAATAGCTCCTCTGTCAGGGGTGGGGCCTAGAGATCATCGCTCTCATCTGTGTCAGGGCTTTGTGAAGGTTACAACAGCTGCTGCAGGTTCATGGATGCCAATGTTGTCTCATGTCCAGAAGACAGCATGTCGTAGCTCTCCTTCCCATCCTGCTCCCTTCAGGTTGATCATATTTATTTTCTTAAATACTTATCATTTGTAAAAGTAAAATTGTTTTCATTTGAGACTCCAAGATTGTACCACCTCCCCCCCAAAAAACAAAACAAAACAAAAACCCAGTAATGTTACTCGGCTTTCTTCCTAGCAGGCAGTTTGGTGCATGTGTGCTTTACTGGTTTGATCTGTAAAATGGGAATATTGATGTATCATTTCCCAAAGGTGAAGAACATATTAACTAAGGTCCTTGCAGCTTTCTGAGCATCTGAGGCTTAAAAAGGACAAGATGTCCCTCAGGGTCTGCTTGCTTTAGTGCAGTCTGCCTTCTGTGTATGTTTTCGACAGGACTGTCTGGGTCTTTATCTTTTCAGGATAGCTCTATTAACCTAAGGTACATATTTTTCCGAACATTATAAGATGCCTGGTGTGATAACAGTAGAGGAAGAAAAATCCATGCATGTGAGCCAGACGTGGCGTGGTTTGAGCACTTACAGCAGGATTGCATTGGCTGTTTGGAAGCCCCACATCTGCAGTGCTCGCTAGGCCGTACTTACCCGTAATGCAGGGTTTTAAGGTCACTACCGGTTATTATCTGGCTGGTAATGACCACAGAACTATACATTATTGCTATTAGGAGCCATTTTGGTCCTATTTCCAGTTTTCCTTTTTATTGAGTAGCTGCTGACACCCAGACTTTCAGAGGCTGGATTACAGTAGCTGGGAGTCTTGGTCACTCTCTGCATGTTGTGTTGGGGAGGAGCTGTGTACAGCTGCTGCTTTGTTCATCCGCTGTCAAGGAGACTGTAGAGGATTTGAAATGTTCCTTTAATATTTAAATGGCACTTGGGACTTTTAACCCAGAGAAGCTGTGCTTTCCAGCCCCTTTCAATGGGGAACGAAGATTGAAGAGTTGGATTTGCTGGTTTTCTTACCTGTGGTTTTCTTTTTCTTTTTTAAATAATTAGTAATAAAGCTCAAGGGAATCCCAGTGTCAGGGATATATATTGCAGAATTAGGAAGTATCTCACTGGGAGTTCTTACCTTTCTAAGAGGTGAACTGAGGATGGGCCTGGAGTTAGCCCACTGTGAGCATTTCCTTGCCTTGTAATTGTAGATTATTGTATGATGATGATGATGCATATGCTCATGAGACTATGGTAGGGCTGTGGAGTGAGTCAGTAAGGCCTTTAGTTTTCAAACATGCAAGCAATCCTTTTAGAAATATTTACTGTTAAATAAAAAAAAAAAAAAACCCACCACAGGGTCTTTTCTTTTTCTTTTTTTTCTTGTAAGAACTCATTTTATCTTGTTTAGCTTTAGTCAACCTTTATTTTCTGTGGAGATTTGAATATGTCTATTCAGAAAGTGATATTAATATACGGGAGGGGAGACCAGGATTGAGGCATTATGGCACTTGATCCAACATAGGAATTTTCTCCATGAAAATGCACAGCGACGAGAAGGGTTTTATTCAGCCGAACAGCCAAGTATAAAGGTCTTCATAATGAAACCTCAGTCTGACAGCTTTTACTGTTGGACAGCAGCCTTCATTATATTTGCCTTGTTGATTTATTATTTCCAACTCCTTTTACATATGTATGCATGCCGTGCAGCAACTTCCCCCCGTATCTTTTCTTTCCATCGCTACGTGACTTTTGCAAGAGCATATTAACATTTTTAATGGGAGATTTTATGTAGGAATAAGGAACAACTAGCATTAATTATTATACTTGTCGAAAGTAGAGAAGAATCTAAGCCATATATCTTTGTCTATTTATGTAACTGTCTAATGCTGGATAAATTATACCCTAGTTGCTGCAGTAAATTAAAAAATAATAATAATCCAAGCTGGGGAGCTGTTTTATAAATCTACAGTTCTATGGAAATACTTTAGGAGAGAATGAAGTTTGCCCAAGACTTTGTTATTATATCACATCCAAGCCTTTGCTACTGTGAGTCACTGGGGTCCAGTTATTGAGACAGTAATCGTGGCCTGTGATAGTTTACGATTTCGTCTACAATCTGTGGTCCTCCTAGTTTTTCTTTTGCAAGAGAAATCAGATGGGTGGCAAGTTGCATCTTTTGTGATTCTTTGCCATCCTAGAGGGCCATTGAGTACTTGGATGATGACAGAATGATCTTTTATACTCTTAAATACATAATCCCAAGAAGGTTTAAATCAATGTGATAATTGGCAAGTGATACTGTAATTATATGCATAATCAGGGAAAATTTGAATGTAGATTATTTACTTGCTCTCAGGAAATTAATCTGCAGAGGTCATATATTAGATTGCTTGTTTATTAAGTAGAACCCCTGTAGTTACAAAATGCTGGCTGCCTCTGCCCTTCATGAAGCGTTCCTCTAGATGTTCCCAGCAGGTGTCAATGGCACAGAGCCTCAAGCGCTTATTGATCCAGATTCAAACAGTTCATTAATCTAAGTACACATTATATAGATTTTTCAATGTAATTTTGAGAGGGTTGAAAAACTATATTGAGTGATGAGATATGATACTTAAATTATGCTTTTCATAGCAAATCTCCCTTGGGATGGTGGCATTAGAACTGGGGTAAATATGTTACCCTAATCCTGAGCATGTGCACTTTCTTCCATTTCTCTTTAAGTTAGCTACTTGAGAAGGTTGCCTAATATTGCTTTTTCCTACTAGCCCCCCCATCCTTTCCTATTTGGTACAACTGTTGAGGCTCTCCAAACATTGTCAAACAATGATCAAACCATCTGCATTTTGTAAAGGCTGGACATATCACACACAAAGCAAAAATATTTTTTAATAAGATTTCTATTTTTCTTAGGACAACAGTAAAAAAAAAAATTTCCTTAACGTTTTCATTTATTCTCTAGACTTTCAGGTTTACACACATGTCTGGTAGCTTCGGATAGTGTTATTATGTTCTTGAACAAACAGAGAGATGTCACTGGGCTCTGTGAGGAGTTCTAGAAAGAGTCACTGTACAAAGCTGGAGTACTACCATTGTGGCCACAAGTTTGCATTTCTCTGTCTGAGTCAGGTGAGTGTCCTGCTCCTCTTGGCAGAGTGGCCTACTGTACCTGTTAGTCTGCTCAATATGGGATGATACCTTAAAGTCACTATTTAATTGTGACTATTAGAACCAAGACTGTCCAGTGATGGTATTATTCACACAAATACAAAACTACTGGCATATGTCCTGAGAAAGAAGAAGTGGAATGAATAGATACTAAAAGCTTGACAGGAAGAGAAGGCATAGGAAAGGGAAAATTTAAGAGGCATTGACTTCCTCCACGCCATCCAATACAATTTAAGTTTTACCTCAACAGTCAACAAAGCTTGATTATAAGTAGATGCTCCCTTGATTAGTGAGGAATATTTACTCAGCCTTGTTTTGTCTTCCTAGGTTAATAGAGCATGTATTCACCTTCTCTTTGGGTTTTGTTTGGAACCATTTTGATAGAAATGAATGGACCAAGATGTCAGCCAACCTTCTGCATGACCTTGCCATACATGAGGCACTGGTGAAAGTCAAGTAAATGGGTCCTTTGTCTCGAGGCAGCCAGGTCACTGGCTTGTCACCAGATGTGTGGTGATGGCAAGTTGAAGGTACTGATGTCACCACTATATGGAGAGCTCCAGATGAGTGGTAAGGAGTCTGGGAGTAAGGAATGAAGGCTTATAAGGTGACATGGAGCTGGAATTCATTAGGCATAGGGTGTTTCCCAAGGTTTGGGCGAGTTTCTGGAACTATTTAATATCTCCACTAGTGCAATTGGGATATAGTTTCATTTTCCTTTAAACCTTGGTGGCCTATGTGTCCTCATCTGCGTGAACTGGCTTAAGCAGCTCCAGTATCGCTGAGTTGTTGGATTCCAAAGCTATCATGCTTAAGGATGCTTAACTAGTGGCGTGCAATTATGCTTACTTGGGCATTTGCAAGTGATTAAGGCATTCTTCCCTCAGCCTACCCATTGTTTCAGAAGTAATTTGTGCATGATTATGGAAGCTACTGTGTTACCTATTTATGCGAACTTTAACATGTTCCACACTAAAAAAAATGTGAAGTTATTGCAATCAATTTGCCTTACGTGGCTATAGTTTTCTATGAGAAAAAAAATTTCCTTTTTAATTTTTAAGAGCAAAATAAAAGGCGTGTAGATGCCTTCTTACTGCCCTGTAGTTCAGGATGTGCATCTGCCAGAGTTAATAAGGGCGAGCTTACTAGAAGAAGTGAATTTTATTCTGAATCTTCAAGCATGAGAACAAAGGGTGGATTGCTCAGGAAGAAGCTTAAGAAAAGTATGGGAGGGGTGTTCATAAAAGGCATGTGAAGTGGAAATGGAAGGCCCTGGGAGCGCTCCACATCTTTATGTCATATGGCTACTCTGCCCCCAAAGTCCTCATCTTGGGGACTCTCAACGTTCCCTCTGTTAGTTTGACTATCTGGTTGAATGAAGCTCAAGGGGCAAGGTCAGTAAACTGCTTTCTTTCTTTTTCTTCTCCTTTTTTTTTTTTTAAATTGGTGAAAGAGTCCAGACAATTAATTTATCAGCCTTTTCCTACAACATGCTCTCTGTGTTCTCTCTTCTACTCTGTATGAACAACACAGTCAGAGGTAGTACAAAGAAGAATGTTATGGATATGGCCTAAATAGTTTTATTTGCAAAAATAGAGGGTGGGCCTGCTTTGAAGACAAGACAACAGTTAGCTAACTGCTGCCTGAGGATGTTGCTTTAGGCCTTTTGGCACTCCTGCTTGGACATTACTTAACCTGAGCAATGTCTGCGCTGTTACTCACTCGGCTTCTTCCTATTGACTCACTTTGTTTTATACTTTGATTTTATAAGGGACTCTAGGTCACCATTATAGAAAAGTGGTATTATGTGTTGCTAAGATGGAGTTACTGCAAGTTAACAGCAATGAAGATAAAGCAATCTAGTCATTAGCTGTTTTTGTGCCTTCTCCCTCTACTCCTCCCCAACATCTACCTCGTTCTCTCCCTTCCTCTTCATTTTCTCATAACATCATTTAAAATCAGTTGCTCAGAATGGGTGATTGTCTCTTGAACATCTCAGAAGAACATAGTGAAGCAGCTATCATCCTAGAGGCTGGATGAGAAAGGGCTGGAGCAGGGAACTGCTTGCTCTATGAAAGAGTGGGTCATAATATAATAGAGAGGAGGGATCCTGGCCTGGGGTTTGGATCAAGAATAGAATCTAAATTAAACTTGAATTCCAGATTGCATTAGTCAAGGTTCTCTAGAGTTACAGAACTTATGAAATGTCTCTCTATATTAAGGGAACTTATTGTGATCACTTACAGTCTGTAGTCCAACCAACATAACAATGGGCAGCTGTGGTTTGGAAGACCAAGAATCTAGTAGTTGCTCAGTTCCACAGGCTAGATGTTTAAGTTGGTCTTCTGTATAAGCTGGAATCCTGAAGAAGTAGGTTCCAACAGATGTACTGGCAAGTAAGTACAAGCAGGTGAAGAAGAGTCAATCTTCCTTCTTTCAATGTCCTTCTGTAGGCCTCCAGGAGAAGGTGTAGCCCAGATCAAAGGTGTATACCAACATGCTTAGATCTGGGACTTGCTTTGTCCCAGACTGACCTTGAACTCAGAGATCTCCTTGCCTTAGTCTCCTGGGATTAAAGGCGTGGACTACCTTGCTTGGGCCTAAGCTTTTCGTGGTCACAATGCCTCAAGATCTCCATGCCAAGATCCAGGTCAGAAACTTGTGTTTCCAGCCTCAAGATCTGGATTACAGGTGAGCCCTCCAATTCTGGATTGTAGTTCATTCCAGATATAGTCAAGTTGACAACCAGGAATAGCCAGCCATTAAATAGACCAACAATCATGTTTTAATATAAATATATCCCCAATATTAATTATATTGGAGCATGCTTCTAATAAAATTTGTTTTTTAAATCTGAAAGTTGAACTTAATTGGTGTCTGATGTTTCTTTTTGTTAGATCTGGTGCTGTAGACTCAAAATGTGTGTCTCATGGTGGGGAGTAGGCATTCATATGTCAAAACCCACATTTACAATTCCAATAGTGTCAGAAGGAGAGGCTTTGGATGCTATTCTATCCTCATGAGTGAAATTAGGATCTTCATAAACAGGCTAGAAGAAGCTAGTCCTGTTTACCTGGTGCATCTAGATACACACAGCTAGATGGTGCCATCTATGAAGCAGGAAGCGGGTCTGAGCAGACACCTACCTAACTATTCTAGTACCATAATTATTGGCTTTCTAGACTCAGACCTATGAGATGTGATCTTGGTGTCTGTAAAGTCTAAGGTGTTTTGCCTGAGACACCTGGTTACAGCAGAGGCGTGGGGGAGGGTTGGCACACTGGTGCATGCAGTTGGCACGGAAGCATCAACTGGTTTACACGATAGAGCCCACAGACAGAGGGGAGAGTTAATGCTGATCTCTTTGGAAAGCTTGGGACAGAAATAAAGGCAGATGCCCTGACTTGGCATCTCAGCCAGAAGTCTGTGCACGACCAGGTCTGTGAGAGGAAACCACCAGAGGGTTATGAGAGAGGCTACGTGGCAGGACAGAAATGAATCTTTGAAACAACTTGGTGTTTGCCTATTTATGTAGCTCCATCATGCCTCCAGTGCCCTGGAAAAACAATCAAAGGAGAATTTAGAGCTGTTCTCGGATTGTCAGTTTTTCATCTAAAAATGTTAATGTACATTAAACTTTTAATTAAAAAAAGCATATCCCATCACAAACTATTTTTAATATGGAATATTTAGCGGCGATGCGCACATTCTGTTCTGAGCTCCAGCAGGCTATTAACCAGCATAATTTGGGTTTTAAAAAACGAACTGATACATTAGGTTGTGTATCCTCAGGTTAAGTCCCAAACAAATCACATTATTTGAATTGTCATCTCGACAAGGTGTGTACATGTTTTCAGTTGTTCTTTGCAGGGTGAAGCTGCGACTCTGTTGTGATTGTCTGACGCCATCAGAAATGCCATCGACTGACAAAAACATTTATAGAAAAGAGAAAAAAGGAATCTCACTACAGGTCTTTAGAACCTTTAGACTTGGTCTTTTTTTTTTTTCCCTTGAAAATAATTGCATTTGTGTAATTGCAGACCTGAGAAATTTGAAAGGGCTCGGGGTTGTCTGGATTTAGCTGTAAGTAACTACGCAGTTGTGAGCTTGCATGAGGATGCATTTGGACATGAAAACCTAAAGTTGGCAGGATCTTTTCTCTCCTCTTTTGTCTCTTCTGGTTGATTTGGGTGTGATTATAATCAGGAAATAGTTTGAATGTGCTAGGACCCTGATGATTCCTAATTCTGGCTGTCACGTGCACCAGCCACTTCTGCTTCTCCTCAGGGAAGAACTGAAGAGTCAGCTGATAGAAGTTGCCTTTTCAGACCAAGGAGAACTGGTGCACGCCTAGCTCACCTGGCCACTAGGTGGCACTGCAGCCACAAGGAAGTGTGGTCACAGTTACATAGTTCGGCTGTGCCATTAAGGAAGTACTACTCTAAGGCTGAAGTTGGAAAAGGACAGCCTGTGAGTCTCTGACCTCCCTAGATTGCAGGGCTCTTTGGATCCTGCTGCATGCTTGATGCGCCAAGGCTGCTGCAAGCAAAGAAGATTATTTGGTTAGGATGTGAGGTTTCCTGTCGGTGCCATGGTGTGCACATGCACACATAAGCACTTGTGAGTGTGGAGGATTTGTTGGGATTCGTGTTAGTTGAAATGAGAAGTGGGTTCTGAGCTGTATTCTTTGCTCCAGCTGGACAACAGATGGTCTCCTGACCCTACCTTTTTCTTTGCTGTTTATGTCCTGGAAATGTACTCTTCACAGAGTTCTGGAAGCTGGGAAATGTCACAGCATTTCTCTGTGTGCCAGCCTTCTCTTCCAGTTGTTTCCTCTGTTTCTGACCACTGTGAAAAAATGTATTGTCTTCCAGAAGAATGCTTTCTGCTTTTCCTTTTACAAACAGAAGTGGAATATTTGAAACCTAGAAGTCTTATTTCCTGGCTCAAAGAAGATTCTAGTAAGAATATCAAACATTAAAAATAGGAAAGAGAATTTGCCCTTATAATACAAGAATTGCCAATTTTAGCAATTTGGGTAGGAAATCAGTAGATTTGGCCTAATTGGCAAAAGCTGTGATATTGATCAACATTGAAAAGTGTCTGGTGAAATAAAAACTTCTATCAAATAACACAGGAAAAACTGCTTAAGAGTTTTGATTAGTATCCTACAAACAATGGGAGTCAGAGTACAGCCAGTAATGGCTGTGTTAGTTGAGATCCTACTACTCAGATACTACTGCATAGGCATTTAGTATTTAGCCTGGGTCTAGCACCTGGCTTGGGCTGTAATGGCTTCAAAGAGCCAAAGAGAACTAGACCTGTTGGGTTGTGACCCATGTGTCTCATTGATTGAGAAATTACTTGGTAATGGGACATGAAGGTCGAGACAGTCAATACTGCTTCTCATTGTAGCCCATGGGATGCTGTAGAGCTGGCTTGTTCATAGTTGGACTTCAGCACACATTTGTCCAACCCACAGATAACTATCAGAGAGCTGGAATATTCCACGGTGTTGAAACAAACAATTCCGTCTGCTCTGATGTATAGAAGACTGGAGTAGCTTCAGAGATGTGCATCTCTTTCCAGGTTGGAAGGATGAGGACTTATTTTATTTCAATCAACTAGCCTCAGTCTTGAGCTCACTGGGGTGGCTAGTATCACTGAATTACAACATGAGACACGAAGATTAAGAACCTTCCAGAGCCATGGCTGCTAGAGTCCAGGTTGTCTGATTTAGGCTAAAGGGTGGTTAATGAGACTCCATGGAGAATGTTAGCTCTTAAAAATTCAAAACTTATATATAATGAATAATAGCCTCATTTTAAAAGCTTGATGTGATCCACATTCCTAAAAAAAATCAAAATAATTAGTGTAATTTGGAGGTGACATGACAGACTTATAGAATCCATTTCACTTAAAAATATCCATGTTAACCAAAAAAAAAAAAAAAAAAAGACATGAAAATAGGAAGGAGCTTGCTGGGAAGAAAGGGGAGTCCAGGGAGAGCAGATAAGAGGAGAGTGGGGCGAATATGATCAAAGTACTGCGTTTGTGCATGTGTATGTGTATATGTATATATGTGTATATGTATATATGTGTATATGTAAAATTATGAAAATAAATAAAAAAGTTTTAGCTATAAGAAGTGTTTATTCTAGAAAAATGAACAGTTATAGAAGAGCAGACTGAAATAAGTCACCATGTTTTTGAGAGTTAGAGATAATCATTATATAAATATATATATTATTGTGCTTATATAATTTTAAAGAGATCATGCTTTGTAATTTGCTTTTGAAGAGCAATAGGTTGTACACATTTTATGTGCCAGTAAATTATTACCATGTCATAATTTTTAATGGCTGCAGAGTGATCTACTGAATGAATATGTCACAATTTATTTAACCAGCCCCTATTCTTGGCCTTTTGGGTTGTTTCCAGATTTGAACTGTAATAGCAAAATATGGCAATGAATATCTTTGACTATGAATCTTTGTGCAGTTGGCCTTGACCCACATGTGACCTGAGCAGGTACTTAGGGAAGTTAGCTGAGAGGCAGAAGCTGGTCACAGAGCAACTCTTCTGGCCTCACCAGTGGAGGTCACAGAATCTATCTGGTGGCAGTGGCCATTGTGTCTCGAGACTTCTGGGAGCCCTTCAGGAGTAGAGCAAAGCTATGCCTGGAAAGGAAGCCAAGTCCAAAAAAGGCACACCCAGTGACGTTGTTAACCCTGCAAGTAGGACTTAAACTGTGGTTCTCTCTCTTGCTTTTCTTCTCTAACATAGTATTTCCTCAGTTTCCTTTCTGGTTTTGTGTCCTCTTCCCTTCATTTCCTCACTACCCAACAGTTACCAATACTTCTTCACGTCTTGTCTTCGAATTTCTCTTCTTGTGACTCCCTCCCTGTTTGAATGGCTTCATATATCACTGAATGTTAACTCTGAAACCCCAGTTCTCCTGAGTGTACTACTGTCTACCAAATGCTGGACAATCACATTCTGGAAGCTTCTAACGGGAGCCACTGCTATCTATGGGCTAGGTTTTTTACTCATCTGGTTCATTGTTTGCTACACTGTTCTCTCTCAACTCCTGCCAAGTCTACCCAGCAAACTCTGAGTGTTTGGCATCTTGCCCTTGCCTCCAGGTACCACCTCTTCCCCGATTCTTATTCATATCACCTTTTGCCTGGATGGTTGCAGTGGCCCCATATGGTCCCATTGCTTCCCAGCCATGGCCAAGGCATCTTGCACAGGCTGGCAAACTCATTTTCACAGATAGGTCACTGGCCCGTTCCCTTCAAGACTCTCAGTAACTTGACCCCAAAGTACCTACTGGCCCTGGCTATCCTCTTTTTCAGTGTAAAGAGTCTGAACCGATATCCTGAGTATGCTAAGCAAGGGCTCTGCCTCTGAGCTGCAACCCACTCTGCCCATTTCTCTAATGTACCCACCAGGGTTAAGTTCATCTGGGTTCCTTCCTATACTCTTTGTTCACAGTTTTCTCTGACCTGGGACAAGGCCTGCTTCTGCCTTTTAGGATCTTAAAGCACAAATGCTACCCCTTTCAGGAATCCTTGCTTGGTTTTCTGAAGCCAAAAGTGACTGGGTCCCTCTTGCTCAACCCCATCCATTTGCCATTGACCTGAAACATCTACTACGTTGTTTGTGGCTTCCGCCCCATTTCGGATTTTAATCTTTTTGTGGGTGGGAATCTGAATCCTTTCCTCTCAGGTCAGCCTTAGTCTCTCTCTTAACTCAGGTCTTACCCCTATTGCACGTTCTGAAAAACGACTGTTTAAGCAAATAAATTAATATGGGATTTAAGATATTTTATATCAATATTTGTTGGACGCATAACCACACTATAAAGCAAACTCTAAGGGCTCAATATTATGAACCCTTTTAACCTGTGTTTGAAAGAACAGTTTCATCCTAGGCCTTCTTGTTGCTCAATGTCCTGGCAACACGTGTGAATGGGATTCAAAAGTAGCAGCTCAGAAGGCCAGTGGAACTGTCTGGAGAGTTCTACTTTTGTAAGTGGGAACCCTTTTCTCTGTCCTTAAAATACACTCTACCCCATTTCTAGCAGAAAGGTTACAAGACCAGAGCCAAGCAAGTCGAAACAGTTGTCCTCTGCTACTTAGAAACCACATAATCCTGGACAACTTTTGTTACTTGTGACAAAGTGATGACTACCGTGTTACTTAAAAATTGCATTTGGCTGTTGGTCCCAGACATTTGAGATGGTGACTTGGGAATGAAAAGATTTATTTCCTTTCTTGTAATAGTCTGAAGATAACCCAGAGTTCCCAGGAAATTGTGACCTCAGCTCTTACTATTTTTTACTATTTTACTATTTTTGCCCTTGGAGATATATATATATATAATATTGATATAAATATTCATATAAACTATCTTAAATCCCACATTAATTTATTTGCTTAAACAGTAGTTTTTGAGAATATGCTCAGCTTAGAATCAGTATTTTTAAAAACACCCCAGGTAATCTGATGAGACAATCAAGTTTGAGGACCACTGACCTAGGGTGAGTATGTGCTACTCATTCAAATCAGGACCCTTGAGAGGTCGGAGGGCCACATGAATAAGCTAAGCTTGTGACAATGATATAAGCTGAGCTTGTCTCAGGTGAACTCAGAGGGACAGTGAGCATAATTTTTTTTTTTTTTTGGTTTTTCGAGACAGGGTTTCTCTGTGTAGCCCGGGCTGTCCTGGAACTCACTCTGTAGACCAGGCTGGCCTTGAACTCAGAAATCCGCCTGCCTCTGCCTCCCAAGTGCTGGGATTAAAGGTCGTGCGCCACCACTGCCCGGCGACAGTGAGCATAATTATACCTCATCTTGTCCCCATCTCTCTAAGGTGGCTAGACGCATAGCTTTAATCTTCCATTATCCTGGAAGAAGAGACAATGGGAGACAAGACATCAGCTGAGCACCCAGGACTCTATTCTTTTCCTAGCCAGGCTCTGGGCAGCATGCACTAAGCGAGAGGAAATCATTTTATAAGATGCAAATACTTGAGGGATCTATCTAGAATAGTAGGTATAGCTGTATCTATTCTAAGAATTGCACCCAGAAGAGCACTAGTTTGACTTTACTCAGATCCTGGTGGATTAACTTAGTGCCTTATCTTAACTAATGTTAACAGAATGATTGCGTCCCTTGCCTCCAAGTATGGACTTTGAGATGGGCCAGCATAGGTTCAGATCACCAGCTCTGCTTCCTCCTTTGCTCCTTGTTAGTATGGTCATTTATCTTTTCTAAATCTTTTCCACTGAAAAATATGCCTGGCCTCTGGGGTGTTTACAAGGAACTAAAATGGACAGACAGAATGACCCAGCGGGTAAGGGAGCTTATCTCCAGGTCTGGTAACCCAAGTTTCATCCCAGAAACCACACGGTGGAGAAAGGGAACCAGGTCTAGAAAGTTGACCTCTACATGTATGCTATGAAACATGCACATCTCTCCATCTATCTGAGCTCTTTTGCTGCATGTGCACATGCACACACAAAAGAGGAAAACAAGGATAAAAGCTTGAGCTGTTGTTGCAATGGCTATTCTGTCATCATCGCTCCTGACACTGGATTTGCCAAATATGGACATTTTTCATTTTCAATGACCTTCAGTGACAGAGATTTCCTTGAGGGACACTGGGTAGCATCCTTTCTCTTAAATGCCTCCATCCCAGTGGTTCCTATCCTTTCTGACCAAGAGCAAGGGTCTCAGCTAGCTGGAGGTCTTACTTAATGGCCAGAATGAAATCAACAATTTCAGTGAGTCACCAGGCACCTTGGGAAATTTACACCTTTGCAGTCACCTTTGCCTGGGGCCATTCTGTCTCCCCACCCTCTTCCTCCTCAACCTCCTCTTGGCCACTGGCCACCTTGTTGCTGGAGTAATCTCCCTTTCCTTCACTGTCTTGCTAACTTGTACACTTTCTTCCCCAGGGCTTGCTCCTCTAATCTTGCCTGCTCTGAGTTTTGCTGGAGTCTTGTCTTCCTTTATTCCTTCTGCTTTGCTTTTATCTCCTTACCTTTCCTCCTGCTGAGTGTAAATAAACCTTAAGGCAAAGGAGGAAAAAAAGCCAGACAGTATACTGTTTAGCTCCCTTGAAGGGAAAACGCTGGCTAAATCTTAGAGACGGCACTAGGTCCCGCTGGCAGAGTCAAAATTCAATACTTTCTACTTGTAGCATCCTGCCTAGACAATTCAAAGATGTGTAGGAAAGTAAGATGGCTCCAGGGAGGGATACCATGAAGGAAAAGTGCTTCTCAATCGGCTTGCCTGTGTTTCCTGGAGGATGGCTACAAAGCCTGCCTTTGTCTCACAGGTGTGATGCTTCTAATTGCATTTGGGGCATGCCCGGCAAATGGCTCCTATGGACCTTGCAGGCCACACTACCTATTTGGCAAGTGCCTGCCCCACAGCTGCTTGGTGCAAAAGCAGCTACGGAGAGTGAATAAGCGGTGGCGGTGGCTGTGTTGTCAATAAAACTTTATTTGTGGACACTGACATTTGAATTCCTGTAATTCTCACATTTAATGCATCTATTTGTTTAAACTTGTTTTTCAACAGGTATATGTGGGGCTGGGGAGCTGGCTTGGTTAGTAAAGCGCTTGTCTCATAATCACAAGGATTTGGGTTTGGTTCCCAGAACACACCTAGAAATGCCAGGAATGGTGACATGTGTCTGTACTTTCAGTGCTGAGGAGGCAGACAGGAGGCTCCCTGGGTCTCAGTGGAATCGCTGATTTGGCCTAACTGGTGAGCTCTAGGCTAAAGAGAGATCTGTCCAAAAGGTCAATGATAATGACATCAGAGGTTGTCTTCTGGCCTTTACATGTGCTGTCTCTTTCTTACATACACACACACACACACTCAAGTGTGTACATGTATACACACATGTGCCTTCATATGTGAGCATGCACATATAATATATTATGTAGGCCCTCTCCCCCATAAGAAAAAGATGTATAAGTCATTCTTGGCTCTAGGTTGTAGAACATCCTAGACCTTGATGGGTGGGACTTGACCTCTGGGCTACAGCTACTGACTTCCTAACCTAGTGAAATGCAAGAAATGCAGTAACAGTTCTGATAAAACTGCAGTTCTGGGTACTTCCTCTGGAGGCTAGATTCTATTTGCTTATTTAAAAAATTAGAGAAGCTAGATATGGAGGCACACAGAAGGCAGAAGCAGGGGGATTGCCACAAATTTGAGGTTATCCCAGTCTACATGGTGAGTTCTAGGTTTGCCCGAGGTATACACTGAGAGTCTGCCTTGAAAACAAACAATACCCACTGCCCCCTCCAGTACCCCAGAGTTCCATGCCAGACTATGGAGTAGTCCAGTTCATTGACAGGGTGGACTTTCATTTATTGCTTGATGGGAATGCATAGTGGAACAGCCCCTTTGGAAGAGAGCCTGACAATTTCTCACAAAATGACTCCCCCTGCAGCCCCACCAACCAACCATCTGGTTCTGCAGTCACACTCTACCCAAGAATGAAAACTTATTCTCTATCCCCAAATCTATATGGGGCTATTTGTGATACTTTTATTCATAATTTCCCAAGTTTGGAGGCAACTGAAATGAATGTCCTTTAATATTTAATAAGTAAATAGAGAAATGAACTATAATATTACCTTACAGTGGAATGTTATTCAGTGCTAAAAAGAAATTAACTATTAAGCCATACAAAACCTTGGTGGAGATCCTAAAATACAGTAGCCAGGGACGGAAGCCTGTGTACCAACCTTCTTATTGTATGATATCAATATCTTAATGACATCTTAGACAAGGTACAACATGAAGGAAGAGACAGTAGGTACCAGGCCATGGGGTGGATGAGGGGTGAGATGGAGCATAGGTGACAAGCCAGAGAAACTGTTCTCTGTGTGTCTGTTACACCACTGCAGCACCATTGGAAGCTCCACGGAGTATAGGCTCCACTCACTTTAGTGGAGCACAATCACAGGAAAGGGGGCCATGCATATGTGGGAATGGGGAAATATAGTAAATCTCTGCATCATCTCCTCAGTGGTGCATACCTTGAGTCCCAGCACTTGTGAGGAAGAGACCAGAGGATCTCTGTCAGTTCGAGGCCAGCCTGCCTGGTCTACAGAACAAGTTCCGCGTGGCCCTGGCTACACAGAGAAACCTGTCTTGAAAAACCAACCAAACCAATAACCAATACAACCACAGCAACCAACCAACCAACCAACCAACACAACCAACCAGCCCAGGGAGATGGCCCAGCACTTTAGAACACCTTTTGCTTTTCCAGAGGACCTGGGTTTGTTTACCCAGCCCCCACATGTCTGCTCATAACCATCTGTAACTCTAGTTTCTAAGGAAAATGATACCTTCATTTGACATCTTCAGACACTAGGCATGCATATGGTGCACATATATTTATGCAGGCAAACATTCATTCATTCACACATACAAATCAAAAAGTTAAAAAACAAAGGCTATCTAAATGTTTTGCTGGAGATGTCTACATATTACAAGGATTTCAAGGAGGTACTGAAGGGAGCTGGTGAGCACTGGGGCCTTCATGTCCTCTTTCATAGAGGACACAAGGTCAATTGTTTCTCTGCTTTTAACTCTGCTCTACATTAAGTCTTCATTTTTAAGGGATGTATAGTGTGTAAAATATATTGGAACCAAGAGCAGTGGTTCACACTTTTCCCCCCTTTCCCAAGAGTTCTACACCTCATCCACTCTCCCCTTTGCCTCTGAGAGGGTGCTCACCATTGCCCCAATTCCCCTTATCACCCCCTATGTTTCCTCTATCCCACCCCCCATCCCCTTCCCGGGGCATCAAGTCTTTACAGGATAAAGTGCATCCTCTCCTACTGAGGCCAGACAAGGCAGTTCTCTGCTACATATGTGCCAGGGGCTTCCGACCAGAACATTTAGCCGGAATGAGGTAACCCAGACCGAAAAGTATATGCCGTATCTATTCACTGATAAGTGGATATTGGCCAAAAAGTACAGAACACCTATGATACATCCCACAGACCCAAAGAAGTTTAACAAGAAGAAAAGCTCAAGTGGTTCATATTTAAATCCCAACACTGAGGCAGCCAGCCAAGAGTACATACTGAGACCCCCATCTCAAATATGTATTAATAGTGAAAAATGTAAACTTCAACATGAAGTGCCACAGTTTTGTGTTGGCTATTCTTACCTCATAGAAGTTCATTGAGATGTATAGACTTTGGTCTTGTTAATTTCACTGCATTTTTCAAGGTATTTATAATAAAGCTTTAATTAATGAAAATAAAACTATTAAATATAATATCTGTTCAACTTAACTCACTATTGTTGAGTGGATATGATGGGTTAGTTTTTTTGGTTTTGAGACAGGATCTCACATAGCCCAGGTTGGCCTAGAACTTACTATGTGGGCAGCAATAACTTTGAACTCCTAATAGACTTGTTTTTACCTCCCAAGTGCTGGGATAACAGGCGTTCACCTCAGGGTTAGTTTGTAAAACAATTCTTGAACAGGAAGTAGCTGGAGTGTTAGTTACTGTCTCTTCTCTCCCCTGGGTGTTCTCAGAAACAAGAATTCAGAGAAATATCTCTTGAATAAAACATGTCTGGGTACCTTTTAGAGATTCACAACATACACAGTAATGTTTCTGAGGAGACTTGTCATTAAAAACAACTGTCACCAAACGCAAAAATCTCATTAAGCTTGTTTAACCCCACTTTCCCACACATATGCACAACTTCAAAGTCAGCTGACAAGTGTAACGCCATTAAAATGAGGTGTCCTGGGGTCTGTGTCACTCTTGGGACAATACTAGCTAAGGCGTTTCAATTAATGCCACAGAAAAATAGCTGCATGCTAGAGATAACTTGGAGGAGAGCAGAAGAGTGATAATGTCTTACACTGATGATATTCGTTCTACAATTTGATGTTACCTAACACATTGTTAGGCTTTATTAGAAAATTATCAGCCATTAGCAAATGTATGAATTTACACTGATTCCTTAAATGCAATTGGTTAAGTGTCCCCTCCCCCCAACAGCAGATTATTAATATTGAAGGCAGGGGCTAGAGGGCTGGCTCATCAGTAAAGTGTTTGCCAGACAAGTATAAAGAACTAAGTTAACATCCCCAGCATCCGCGAAAAATGTTGGGTGGGGAATGTTGCTGGGAAGATTGAAGTGGGAGGTCCTGGAGTTTGATAGCCAGCCAGACTAGCCAATCCATGAGCTGCAGGTTCAATGAGAGACCTTTTCTAAGGAGAAACTGTTGAGAAAGACACTCATCAGCACTGACCTCTGGTTTCTGCATGCACCTACATGGGCAACAGTGCCCACACATGTGTGCACCCAACTGTACAGGGGAAAGGCAGGTTAATAAAATTTGTGTCACAGGTTTTTTTCTTCCTTTCCTAAAACCAGTGCATAAAGAGATGCACATAGAAATATAGTTCTTGATATCACAACACATGTTTGTAGATTAATTTAGTTTATTAGTAAAGTTCATGGCTTGCTAGCCTGTTTGGTGGTGTTTGTGAGAACAATTAATTATCTGAACATCACTGATAAATTTTGAGCAAGTTAGTCAGCAGGCTCTGACATGGAGTTATCCTAGTGAGAAGCACTTAGGTTGACTTCTCATTGTGAGCACATAAGGCTTTCTGGTCCAGGGAGGACATATTCCTGGACTGGACTGACCATCACATATTTCTTGAGAAATCCCATTTCAGAAGGCCCTGAGTGATGAGCATAGGCCTCCTTAAGATGCCCCACGATCCCAGATGAACATTACAAACCCCGTATGGCTTGATTTGTCACTGGGCTTTCCAAAACATTTCCCAAATGAATTCCATTCCGCAGATTTCCTGGGGTGTGATGTGTGTTTTAGAACAAGAATTTTGCCTCCTTTGCACTAGTAAGCATATGTAAGCATCTTCAGGGATACGGTAAGGACCTTGGGAGTCAATGCCTTTTTTTTCTGTTACAAGGTCACAACAGTTACATGCATATGTTTATGGTACTTCATAGTATCCAATGTCCCTTTAGCACTCTAAGAAATGGCAATGCCATCAGGACAAAAAGTCTCTTTTTACATGAACCAGCAAAGCCCAGAGAGGATGGAGACTGTGGCCAAGGACTTCCAGCTTGAGGTGAAGTGGGGGCTTGAAGATGGTTGTGTCTCTAGGTTCTTTTTTCTCTGCTGTCTTCTCAGAGGTGGATGTCCACACACGGACAGGTAATTATGAATGCACAAAGACGGGTCACTTAATTAACATCTGTGTTCCTTATCCCAGGTAGAATCATCTGACAGCCACTAATATTTCTATTCCTGTGTACTTCAGACTGTGTCCTGCTAAATCTAGGGCTCTAACAAAGAACATCCCACTAGAAACCTTTTTAAAAATATCCAAGAGGAGAGGAGAGGCGTATATTCCCTCCTGATGCCTATCCTCATTTAAACAAAATCACTCATGGCTAAGCTTATTTTAACTATTAGCTGGATGGATTTGAAGATCTCAAATAGATCCTGTTTCTTTTTCCTACTAACATCTAAGGCTGTATCTCCATCAGATCCAGTTTTCTAAGTATTTTGCTGCATAATGGATCACCTTCCAATCTTGTGGCTTGGGCGCCAGCTTACAGTTATCCCTCATGGTACTGAGGCCCGATTGACTTCATTTAGAGTTTAGTGTCACTACCATCAGTTTCCCATGGGGTGGCAACGTCTGGAGATGCGTGAGCATAGATCTCTGGATCTCTCGCTCATCTGATGCTCAGTTGGCTGTTACCATTTTAGAGAAGCTCACGTGTGGGCTCTTCTCCAACCATAGTTGCTGAGTTCTCAGGTCCATATCCCAGGAGTGAGAGTTTAGAGATACATGCATAGAAGTTGGAGACTCTAATGACCTAGTTTTGAGTTATAAACTTTTGGTGTTTCTATTGAAGAAGCCGATCTCTAAGACTACCAGAGACTCAACATACAAGGAATTAGACACTCTCATGGAAAGAATAGCTAAACAAATAGGAATAATTATTATCACAGTGATTCAGTGACTGTTCAAATTGATCTAATTTGAACAGTTTTTTCCCCTCAAAGCAGAATCAAAAAGAGGTCTACACATTGTGTTTAGTGAATGTGATATCCCCGTTGCTTTGATTCTATGAAGGTCTCTCTCCTTCCTCCTTCACTTGTAGCAGAGTGGTTCACCTGTTTCATTTCCTGGTCTGGGTGTTGCTGCTCACATCCTCTGTCTGCTTCATTCCACGTTTGCAGACGGACTGACATCTGGATCTGGAAGCTTGACCACACTCAGTTCGGAGCATTTGGTAGAAACACTTGGTGGGTGGTGGCGTGTAGTTCTTACAGCATCACTCCAGGAGGTGCAGAATCAGTTTTCCCCTCTCTGGCATTAGTGAAATTGATTTGTGGGTTCAACAGTTGGATCCTGGGCTTTTGGCTCCAGTTGAGCCTTTAAAAAAGGAAGCTTTGAAGTACTTGCCTCCGGTGTGTAGGCTGAAATGTCATGTGTCCAGAATGGGTCTACCTTCGTACATCTCTGCATTTGCTGTGTGCTAACCAGGTGCTGGGCATCTCTTTAGGTTTATTATCTGATTTATTTTTCATCAATAACCCAGAAGAGGATACATTTGAGTGTCCCCATTTTACAGAGACAGTAAATGAGGCACAGACCCTCTGTCCCAAGCCTCTAAGTGGTGGGTGTCTTCATTTTAATTCCTTTTATCCTCAGGTAGGTTAGTTCTATTTTCAGGATTTCTAGGGAAAACTAACCTTGGTCCAGAAAATTAGGTTGGTATGAGGGAGAAATGAGGATTTTACAGATGCTTTACTCTCTCTTTAAAAACCAAGGGTCTCTCTCTGGACCATCCAGGAGAATCCAGAGACTGTGAGTAAATTGTGCTACGGCTTTCCTGTGTAGGAAAATGATGAATTTCACACGAATATCCCCTTCCCTGTGTGTTTTCACTGTGTGATGGGGTCAGCAGGGTGGGGCCACTCCCTCTGTAAAGGGTGTAGGATGATGCCCCAACGGTTTACGTGACCGATATTTGTTTTACCCAGGCACAGGGCGCCTGCAGGAAGCTCAGAAATGACAATTTTATTTTAAAGAAAATATTTGCAAATGCAATTTGCAGTTTATACATGAAGAGTAATGAGCAAAATGGACGCAGCTGTCTCTTAAAGGAACCCTGCTGTGCCGCCCTGTATTGCTTTCTTACCCAAGTGAGAATGCAGCCAGCTTTTGTGCCTGTCGTGAGGACTTTGGAGCTTTCTGGAGCTTCAATGTGAGAGTGAGTGGGGCTAAAAAAATGTGTGCATGCTCGTGGTGCCTGCTATGTATTGTTGGCTGCCAGGGCTGAGAAAGAGAAGGCTGGAATGTAGCCGACCCAGGGAGAACACAGAAATACATAGACTGGCTCCCCCGGCTTAAGTGCTGATGTCTAGTCTCAGGAGCAATTCCTGTCCTCCCAGGAACATAGCTGAATTACAGCAGCCTTTCCTGCATTTCTGTAGAGCTGTCTTAATGTGGAATCAAATAGTCATGCTCTATCTACCTTGTAGGCTTGTTCACTGCCATCTTGAGATGTTCCCCTGACTGCCGTGCTAGAATAGAGTTACTTCTGTCCTCAGAGAAGGACTGTTTTGGATTCCTGATTCTCTCTGTGGGTATGAACGTGGGTAGCTTGGTTTGTCTCCAGGATCATGGACTTTGGATGTTGACTAATGTTTGAAAGGGCAAGATGATTAGTTCTGCCAATCTCTTGGCATTCCTAGTATTGTCTTTAGTTGCTTTAAAGGATATGGAGGAAGTTAAATTCATTACTATAGCAGAAACAAAGATTGTGCCTGTGACTCAGGGAAAGATGACGGGTACCTCTGATATAACAGGGACATATGTTCCTAGGAAAAATTTTGATGCAATGAGGAGCTAGGATTTACTTGGAAATATCATGACTACTTACATAGGTAAATCTTGACTTTCTTTTTGGGGGTCCTGGTTGTAGCTGCCACACTGGCACCTGATTTAACTTGAGCACATTGGCAACTAAGGGTGAAGGCATTTCTACTGGCCAATTAGTTGCCCCATTAAGAATGTAATGACATGGGGTTAGAGAGATAGCTCAGCTGTTAAGAGTACTGGATATTCTTCTAGAGGATCCAGGTTCAATTCCCAGACCCACATGGCAGCTCACAACTGTCTGTAGCTCCATTTCCAGAGAATCTGGCATCTTTACAGATATACACATAGGCAAAACACCAGCACACATAAAATAAAAAAAAATTTTTTAAAAATGTGATAACACTTTAGGTATAGAATGGCAATGGCTGCTCACTGCTTACACTCTGTTTCTATTGCATATGCCTTTCCCACAAAGAGCCATCATGTGTTTTTTAGGTCTGAGTTGTAGTTTTTATTTTGTATCAGTACAACAGGGAGGAAAAGGAAGAAAGCAAAGGAAAAGGACCTAAATGAGAAGGAAAAATAGAAAGGGAGGAGGAGGAATGGAATGGAATGGGATGAGAAGAGAAGATATAGGAAATCTTGTATTGAGCTAGGTTGGGGAAATCTATGAATGTTGAATCGGATGAAGCACTATTATAGACTTGTTTGTCTATCTAGTATCAAGTGAGGAGATTCTTCTCCTTTGGCTAATTAGAAGCCACCAATAGTTCCACTTCAACTTAGGAGAACAGTATGGTGTCTCAGGTGCATCAGGTAACAGGAGTTTCTATCTCACTCTTGTATATCATTCACACAGCTAGGCATCATGGGAACTGGGCTGGATTGATGTCCTCTCCAAGAATAGCACCGATTATAGAACAGATTTTCCCATATCCAGAGCCATTTTTAATTCACTGCCTACCACAGCTGCCTGCCTAGAGAGATAATTCCTTCTAGCAGAATAGTTTTAGTTATTATAGGGAAATAAAATTTTGCATCGAAGCACTCTCTTCTCCCTCTTCCTCCTCCTTCTTCCTGTCTCTGTTTCTGTCTCTCTCTCACTTCCTGGTACTAGACATATACTTTCAATTATCTCTGTTGAATGAACTCTTTGGAAGGGGAAATACATTGGCCACCTGCATGCTTTCCATATAACTGGAAAAACTGGAGGACTTCCATTTTGGGTGACACTTTCCATCCAGTACTCACTTTATACCATTCGACCATGCTTTTCAATTCAAGGGACTGGTTTGGTTTAGTTTAGTTTCATTTCGTTTAGTTTTCTTTTCTTTTGATAGAGCACTGGCACTCAGAATATAAAGTGAACATTCTTTGCTTTGAAGTGCTTATTTTATTGGATTTATGCAAAAATTGGATGCAAAGAGCAAGGCAGACATCCTCAGGTTTACCTTTGCTGATGAAGAAAGTGAAACCCAGAGGAGGAATTTAAAGGCCAATGGGAAAGATGGTAACTGGCAGCCAAAGGTTGACAGTGGGGTGGTTAGGGCCTAGTGTGAGTTTATTGTGTGATAGGTACTATAATGCCATTCCACAGGGGAAAGGCTACCACTGCAAACTGTCAGCTGGTGGTTACTTGTTAAACCTTTTAATTGGATGTCATTTACAAATCAGAAATCTCTACTTCCTACTTTTCCCAAGAAAAAGACATTTAGCTTCTCTAGGAAAAGCTTACAACCCATGGCAACTCTGAGACTCCACTAATTAAGACTGAGAGGCCATTGGCTTTTTCTCCCTTATCCTTGAACCCCTGAAGTCACCCATGGAAGCTCCCAGCTAAAGGTTTTCCTCTTTCCTTGCTTAATCTGGGAGAGGACTGGGATTATGAGGGCTTTATTCAGAGCAGCATTCTTGAAGGACTTTTTACAATAACCTCTCAATTTTTCCATGCTTTAATTTTTCATTTTAAAAAATACCTAAACCTCCCAAGATTACCCTCATGGGTTCCCATAATGACCCAAAATTTGGAGATCGAGAAACGTGTTTACTTTATGAAGCACTATAGGCTGGTGCTCCAACCACTCTAGACTGGTGCTCCATCTGTGTTCTTGAGCAAGCATGCATGGCTATTATCGGTATAATTGCTATCTGTTTCCTCATCTGGTTTAAGGCATCTTTAGAGGGGATGAAGAGAAAGTGGAAGTTTATCCAGTGCCTGCATTTGCACCTGGGCTTGAATTTCCCAGTCTTGTAGGTAAATCCCTGTGCAGTATCTAGGCTCTGCTTAGAAGGGAAATGAGGATATGGGCTATTACAAGAAACAGAGAGATGAGCATGGCACTGAACACTCCATAGATGCAAGGTGTTGCTAAATTCTGATTTGCTGTGCAAGCTTAATTGAATCATTTGATTTAGCCATGGGAATTTTAGGCTAGACAGATCACCTAGGAATCTAAAAACAGCACTGAAGTTCAAGGGACTTTCTGAGCAAGGATCACAGGCTTTCTTCCACATGCTATGCTGTTACTTCCCAGCAGTTAGATCGATGCAGCAGTTTGCCGAGGGTCCCCCTTGCATAATCTTGCAGGACTGTGATTGGAAACTGGGATGCTGTTCTCCATCCACACTCAGAGAAGATGAGCAACATGATTTGATTTCAAAGCCACTGATGGCTCTCCTTTATGCCCTGCTTGTCCCTCAATATACATCTTTCTTCTTAGTACTTAAAATTCCACTTAAGTTGTGCTGTTTTGGCTTTAGGCTTTGATTTTGTGTTAAGAAATCAGTTACCAGCTTTTCAAAGTGCAGTGTTTGCACAACACATTCATGTTCCTTCTCTCTCTCCATCTTCACAGTAGCCCGAGTAGGCGAGTGACATGGTCTCCTTTGGGAATAGGAGATACGATTTGGGAACCAGATATGCTGCTTTTGAATTTCGTCCGCACCATTCATTAACTTGAGTGACCTTTGATAGGGATTTAATTGCTTTGCCAGCATGCATAGGATTCAGATTCTACTTCATAGAGTCATTGTGAGGAGTGAGGTGCAGACTTTCTTTTGCTTATTTATTCATGACTCATTCATTCTAGAAATATTTGTTCAGTCCCTTACAGAGAATGAAGAACTCGTAGTTCAGAAATGCAGTAGGAATTGGGAACTTGTCTAGTTCAAGACATATAGTAAGAAGGTAATCAGGCTCCCATTGTACCCTCATGGGGCTTAGAGTCTAGAGCAAGCACAACTCTGATGGTATAACAGTCCCTTAAGAGGATGCTAGAAGTGGAGTCATGGTGAATGCAGATGAGAGACAGGAGCCAAGTTCAAGCTCAGGCTATGTCTCCAAAATCTTTGGCTACTATGGGAGCTAAAGCTATTTTACGTCTGTGATCATCTCTGGCTGATGTTTTAGGAGAACACAGCAGAAGGACTATGACCCAGTTCTGAGTTGAGCCTTAACTCTGCTATTTAACTGTATGTCCTTGGACAGTTGACCCAACCACTTCAGTTTTCAGATTCCTTATCTATAGACACCAGTCTTTGCCTCAGTAGCTCCTCATGAGGGTCATGTTGTGAAGCCCCTAGAATGCAGCAATAGGCTTGATCAGTGGTGGTGGTGTTCATAGGCTCTCAAACAGTGCCCATGTTGCTGGGAAGACATGATCTCCATCTTTCTCAGTATTAGTCACTTCATGGCTGGGACATGGAAGACAATGGCAGGATTTGGGCTTGATCATCTCTCTCTGTCTCTAACCAGTCATCTACCTCCTGTAGTTAGAAACTATGCTAGGTTGAGGCAGGTCCAGGGTTGACCAGGCCCAGAGGTTAGGACTTTTCTTGTCTCTATATAGTTGTGTTTTGGGCAACAGTGTGTGAATAGATGTGGGCTTCAGGACAGAGTTCTGACCGTGTTGGGAAAGTGCTGTGTATCACCCTGCCTCATTTAGTCAGGGTCTGAAGTAGAGGGTCTGAGTTCAAGTTCCAGCTCTGCCTCTAAAATATAAGTAGTCTAATCTGACTTCTTTTAAGAAAAGCTTTGTTTTTATTATTTTTAATTATGCGTATGTGTGCATGTCTGTGTGTGAGTATGTGCATATGAGTGCAGATGCCTTCTGAGGTCAGAGGCATCAGATCTCTCTGGAGCTGGAATTACAGGACGTTTTTAGCTCCCTAACATAGGTGCTGATAATAGAACTTAGGTCCTCTTAATCTCTAAGCCATCTCTCCAGCATGTGAATCAGACTTTTTATATCGCATTCTGTTTCTTTTTCTGGCAGTAAGATAGTTAAGCTCTGCCTCAACTGTTCTTAAAACTTCCAATTTACTAACCCTTCTGCCTCAACCCCTGTGTTAGCCTCTGTCATTATGCCTACCAGTAGATTAGGACACCAAGAAAGTGAAATTGCTTTGCTCAAGGTCAATAACAGAACCAGTATTCAGACCAGGTACAATGATTCCAGAAATCATTAACCTTAACCACACTGCTGTGTTCCTCCTTTTTTTTTTTTGGCGGGGGGAGTGTTTTCTTAAAGATAGGAAGAGGTAATCAAGGAAAGCATTGAGTACCAAGAATGGCATATGCTCAATGCTCAGAAAATATTAACTGTGTGAATCTCTGAAGGTGGGGTGGCTTTCTCTTTCTACCTCAAAGCACGCAGGTTTTTGGACAGTAGTTGTGAAGTATTCTTCATAGACCTTTGGTTCAGTATGCAGTGTACCTTGACCTCCTGCTGTAAGCTTGGAACCTGATGTCCATGAATTGTACCGTGATAATACACACTACCATTCTTCTGTACTAATACTAAGATTTCTTGTGAGAATAGACTGTGTGTTGGGTGACTACATATGTCTGATGAGATTTCAGATGCTCCATATATGATGAGTAGCTTTGAATCCTTTTTTGTCCAAACAACGCAGACTCCATTTGTTCTGCACTGGCTTTTGTATTTAACCACTTGGCCTGTGAACCTCACATTTTCCATGAATGCATTTAGAAGCCTCTGTCTATCCCTATCAGGAGCCTCATCATCACTGTGAATAATATTGTCAATTTGGTAGGATCTAGAATAACCTAGGTCACTTTAGAATCCAGAATTGCAAATACACAAGGAATCTCCTTGTCATACACTTGAGTCAGGGGAAACAACAAATGGCAAAACAAGACCCTTAAGTATGTTGCATGCTACACATCAGAGTTACGATGACACAGAAAAAACAGTATGGAGAATGAGGAAAGCAGATTTAAAATGTACAGTGAAATCAGACACCTGGAAACAAGACCACAGAAACAGACTTATAAAATATATGTGGACCCAGAAGTCTTTCAAAGAAACTAGGAAGATTTGAAAAAGGAGCAAATAGGACACCTAGAAATGAAATGAATTTGTTGAAATCAAATGTAAACTGTGTTCTTTGTTATAAATTTGAACAAAATTTATCATTAACATTCAGAGTGGGCAGTATTAGTTATTTTTGTGCAATTCATGTGAAAATTTTATAAGTGTGTTTCCACAAGGCAAAATATTCTATACAGATATAATTTTGGTTGTTAACATTTACTTTCTTTATAATAAGCATTCCAATGTATAGAAATAGAATAGAAACAAGGCTTTCCATTATATAAATGTTTTCTATTGTTAGATTTATGAATTTATTTGCTATTACTAGCAACCCTCAAGGAACATGTGACAGAACTTCTAGCCTTTCTTAATGGAGTCTTCTTTTTGGAATGTGGGAATGAATGATAGGGACATTATGTAACTGACAAGTAGAGAAGAGATTTCCATATCTTACTGTGAGGAGAATTGGAATTTCACAAGTCCTATGTCTGAGTTTATAGCCTTTTTCTGTAGGATCTAATTGTGGAAATTAGAAGAACTTTATAGAAAGAGATCATCCCACCCCCCAAAAAACAAGAATAAGTGGGAGAAAGGTAGTCATGGAGGGTATTATATCCTTGTGTCTGAAGCATAGGTCATGACCAGTGCAATACTCTTTGATCATTGAACTGATTGCTAGAGACATCTGAATCCTGAGAAGAAGAGGAAGAGGGAAAGAGACTTGGAGAGGAGGCAGAAGGAAGAGAGGGAGGGGAGTGGGAGAGGGATGGAGAGTGGGGGGGGGGATATTGCATTCAGAACCCAGAACAATTTACCTTTGTTGTTTCGAAGTAGAGTAGGTTATAATAATTTCACTCATCCAACAGAGAGTGCTTCATAGGCAGACATCTTGTCTGTTTTTTTCTTGTGTGTTCTTGGTAGATATAGTCTCATTCAGTCTGTATCACAGTGTGCCCAGAGCAAGAATACATTAGAGCACTTTAGTGCTTGACTCTTGAGGTCAAGACCCAACGACTCTTTTATTTTTGCTGAAAAAAAAAATCACTATATTTATATTATATTCTCTGAAAACTATAATTCTGTTAGAGCATTACAAAATATTAGATTACATTTTAAAGGAAATAAGACTCTAAATAGTATATATATTATGTTTCAACAATGAATAAATCTGTAGACCTTTTAAAACTTGTTAAATTCACTCAATAATTTCATCAATATATACCAAATAAATATCTAAATGCACTAAATTTAGATTACTGTCATCTTCCCTTCCCCACTTCCCTCAGTCTCTATTACTCACCCTATTTCCTGAAAATCCTTTCTCCATATTCATGTCTTTTGTCTTGTTTTGTGACATGCGAAGTTTAACCAGGACCATCTATCAGTAGGTATACAACCCAAGAGATTGTCTGCCCTCCCCTAGAATCCATCAGTAGCCCATATTTCAATTTGGAGTGATAGGCCCATGTAGGCCCTTCCTCAGTCTATAACTGATTGTTAACAGACCTAGTGTTTACAGGCTCATTGCAGACAGACACTGAGCTCATGGCTGCATTGACTGTGCCATCTCAGAAGACAGCATTCCATAAACCTCCTTCCCTATCTTTCTGTTCTCATGTTCTTTCCTCCTCTTCTTCTGTGTTGTTTTCTGAGCCTTGGAGGATGTGATATGAATGTCTTGTTTAGTGCTGAGCACTTGAAGAGTCTTACAGAAAGACTTTCTCTTAGAGATTACTAGACAGAACCTTCACCTAGCAGAGAGAGGTAGAAACTTGCCTGCCACCCCTAGCTTGCCAACTTTGGAAGTGAATCTAGAGCTAGCCCCTTCCTGCAGGTCTAGCTTTTTCCATGCCTACACCATCACTCCATCTGTCCTAAGTGCTGCCACTATGCACATGCTCTAGAGTGATACTACTGCCTACTGAGTCCTTCTGCTGTGTATGGTTGTCCTTGAGAGTGGTACAGTCCCCGGTATCCTTCTGGCCTTCTTTCCTGCCCCATTACTTCCAGTAGCTTGGAATCAGATAGATCCCATTGTGATATGTCTGAATTGGTGTCTTCCTCTATGTATTGAACAATGGCATGTGGGATATTTCTTGGGCATGGCATGAGGCTTAGGTTACTGTGAAGTTTGAAAGATTTTATAGAGTAGTAGCCCACATATTAAAGGAATGCTGTTTCCTTACCATAAAGAGCCCTAAGTCTTAACCTATTGGGGTACAGCACTCCTTCAGATGTATCCTCCTTCAGATGGTTTACAGGTACAGATTTTTACAGATATGTATTTGTTATTCAGGAAGAACCTTGGAGCAGGAAATTGTGGGAAGTTTGAGTGTGACATTGTATGTAAACTGATCAACCACAGTGAATGATCTCATATAGAACCCAACTCTATTTCTTGTTGATCAGTCTTAACATCTGTGTTATTGCTGTGGGCATCAGTAAGACTTGTGCCAGTGGGGATGCTGGATTTTTGGATCTCATAAAATACAGAAGAAAACAGTGTTATTGGCTAATGACCACTGCCATCATGAGACTCTAATTGTCATAGCTTCTGTTGGAAGCCACTTCTGGCAGTCTAGTCAGAAGGTGCTCAGGGACCTTCCAATGTTGGAAGAACCAACTCAAGTTTTATGATTTTGTTACTCATTCAGTTTCCATGGCTAGTAGATGATGGGCACAGGACTTGAATGTGGATATCCATGGCTCAGGTTGGAATCATATCTCTATACTGCCTTGTCTTTAAAGAATGACAGTCTATTGCTCTGGTTCCACCCAGCAGGGCATTGTACCAGATACGCCTGTTCATTGTTTTCTGAATACCAATTAACTTCCAAGGTCTGTATTATTTGCTTTAAAGCAATAGTGATTAATAATGTGTCTCATTGATTTCAAGACGAGTACCCCCCACCTCCATTTTAGCATCTCTCAAATTGGATGCTTCTAACAAGTGATGGTGTATCATCATTTAATTGGCAACATTTTTCTTTCTTAGTGGCACATAAAATAATGGTGTAGCTTACAATTGATAACATCTTCGACTTGATGAAAAGCACTAATAACGATTGGCTCAGAGAAAGGATGAGCAGTGTGGTGGGACATCAACACAGTGTGACATGGGAAGTCAGGGCAGGGCCCTGCTGGGGGCAGCACAACCTATCTTCCATCCCATCTCCTGCTGTTCCAGCTAAGCCCGTTAGCATTTCTTAACTGGAGGGGTATCTCTGCTTTCCTCATCTACATTTTTTTAAACCAGCTCCCGAGGTGGCAGTACTCACAATGACTACAGGAGTGCTCTGCAACCCACCATGCCAGGAGTCTGAGGTACCTGAGTGACTCCTGAGTACTGGATGCAGTTTGAATTCTCTGAGCCACTCAGGGTATCTCAAGGAGCAGGTCTTGGGTTTGATGATGTCAAGTCTGTCACATCCTGTTACCATGCCTTCATTCCCTTTGTTTCTTGCCCTTTTTTTCCCTTAGCATATATTAATTGTACACAGGAATGAATTTCAACATGGACATTTTTATGAGATTTGGTTGCCCCTGCCCTTGTTCCCTTTCTCCCCTGAGCTTACATTCTCTTCTGTAATCCCCTTCTACTTCAATGTCTTTTTCTTAAACCTAGATTCTGCATGGGAGAGAAAGCATAATATTTGTCCTTCTGAGTTTGGCTTATTTTACTCCAGTTTCATCCATTTTCCTGCAAACAAATGATTTTATTCTTCTTCATGGTCAAATCATAAATTCTCTGTCACATATACTTATCACAGTTTCTTCATCTACTCATCCACTGAGGATGTATAGCTTGATTCTGCATTTTGGCTGTTGCTGATACTGCCTCAGTAAACATGGGTTTGCAGGTATCTCTGTTTGCGCTGACTTTGAGTCTTCTGGGTGTATCTGTGAGGAGTGGAATAGCCTGGTAGATATATCATCCTACCTTTGTAAGAAAGAGAGGTTAGGCTCAAGAAACCTTCTGTCTTCACTTCTTTTATTTTTATAGTTCTGTCATATGTAGGTCATGAGACATTGGTTTCCCAGTTATAACAGTGACTTGGAATTGCCTTTTGTAGTAGAAAGTTCAACATGAGTATCAATGATAAAAACAAATACCATTAAGCACCAGGCAATGAAGATATTATGTAGCTGTATCAAGAACGACGAATGTGAAACTCACTCCATAAACATGAGGTGGTGATGACCCATCTCAGGAATCCCCTCTTCTCCCTGTGCTTCCCCATTCTGCTGCTCGGGCCCTTCTCACAAACATCAGAAGCCCATGTATCCTATGTGAGACTCTCCTTGCCAAAACAGAGCCTGTATGCTCACAGGATGTTACTTGATATTTAACTGCACCGTGGCTTTCATCTTTCTTACTACAGTCAGAGTTACATAGCTATCTCTGTTGTGATGGGAACCTTACAGGTAGGGATTGCTTTTTCACCCATCCCTGTGTCTTCTTAAGACCTTCTGTGTAGCTGTATAAGAAAAGACAAAGAATGATGGAGCCGTCTGTACAATGTCCTCTCATGCAGATATTCAGTCAGGTGACAGACATCTCCCTGGCTCCCCTTACTTTTAAGTATCACCTTAAATAATGGTTCTGGAAGCATCTGTAGAACCCATATGGTTTATCAGTGTAACAATAGTTACATGGCAGGTTATTGGATCATCTACTATCCTTCATGAGATAGGGAACTCTGGGGTAAAGCCAAAGAAAGGCCAGGAGGATGTGTGTCATGTATGCCACTGTGTGTGTGTGTGTGTGTGTGTGTGTGTGTACCCATGTGCATATCCACCGAGGAAGCAGTGCTCAATTGGGCTCAGAGGGTGTCTTCTGCTTGACTTCACTCTTCATTTGAAGTCCAAAAGACAAAATTCAGTGACCAAAGATAATGGTAATCTAAGCAGAAAGGAAGAGAGATAAATAAAATACTAGCAGTTTTTATACTCCAGCAGCCCTGTTATCCTTCCAGGGTCTCAGATAAGGAGCTCTGCTCAGCCTGCACAGCCCGGGCAATGGGAAATGTGTGGAATCACAAAGACAAATACTGTTATGCCAGAGAGCGCTCCTTCTGCCACTGGTGCTGTCTCCTGGGGAGAGAAAGCCAAAACCAGGATTCCAGACCACTAACTACCCCATCAGTTCAGGTGGACTCACGGTGCTTAAGCAGCGCCTCATAAAGCCCCCTTGTTTACGAATCATATCTCTGCCAGCCGGGACGGATGCCAGAGTCCACCCGCTGAAGGGAGGCGATAAAAATAGGAGGCAGCTTTATGGGACACACCTTTTATCTTCGTGTGAGACTTTCAAAGCAGATCGCGCCGTTCTCTATCAAAAATAGCTCTGCTCAGCTCACAGTGTGTTCTTGAAGAATCTGATGGGGGAGGGAGGCTGTGGCAAGAGGCCTCGTGGTGCGCTTTAGGGCTTTCCGTTCCCCCTTTTAGGATTCGCCGGCCCTGAGGTGCTATCAACATGATAGGTTAATTGTACTCCAAGGACCGCTCTCGTACAGTCCAGACTGACACTGACATATGCTGGTCTATGGCGTGAGAACCTTTATTTTTCAAGAAAAGATCTGCACCGAGCTGTCAATCACTTATAAAGGAGAGCTGGGTGTAATGATTTATGGCAACTGGGTGCATCTCGCTACCCTTGCTGCCTTGTATCCTTGGGTCTTAGCTGACAGATCCAACTGGAAGGGGTAGATAATACGTTTCTCCAAGTATCAGGGTTTTCTAGGGTCTCCCTAGTGCTCTGGCAAGCTGAATTGGAATGATAATTAATCTGGTCAATTTGCCATTAGGAGTTAATTTCTGCTGGTACCTTCTGGATCCCATGGCAGGTCACAGTCCTGTGGTCCACTGATCTTTAAAAGAACAGACAGTAAGTCTGTCTCTGAGTCCATTGAAAGTGATTTACCAGTTTCATGTTAAATATATGGGACAGTTGGTCTTGCGACAGCAATGCAATTATTCTGGAAAAGAATTTTCAGTATGAAAATAAAAGAAAGTTAAAATAGTCATAATTTACTGCTCCTGAGTATGGGGCAGCTGTTTTCTGCCTCGATCTGTATTCTAATAAGTCTTTTAAATGAAGAGATTTATGAGATTATTTTAATTTTGATGTCTTTTTAATGCTTCATGCATTTTAAATACAACCTTTTAATAGTTTTTGAGATTGAAGAATTTAATTTTGTTTTATACTGCAGAAATAAATGTATTCTCAGGAGACCACACCATGATTGTGGTTTTTTTTTTCCTTTGTGAAATCAGCATGTCCTCCGCACACAACTCAGTCGCTAACCAGAACCTGTAAAGTCAGACAGACACTCAGCATTTTCTAGGTGGGGGACCGAGCAGCCGAGAAAAAGAATGTGTGGCTATGATAGATTTCATCCTTTTCATTTGATTAATTAATTGATTACTTGTGTGTGATTGTGTGAAGGCCTGTGTAAGTGTGGGTGTGGATGTGGATGTGGGTGTGTGTTTGGGAGTTGGTTTTCTCTTTTATGTGTGTGGAGGGGGTAGTGGGTGGATGGGATGTCTTCATTTCTGAGTATGCAAAATACTGCAAGCACGCTGACCTGTGAGCTGCCAGCCCGTTCTCCTGCCTTCACCTCCCCATCTTGCTGGGATTATAGATGTACACCGGCACCTCTGTTTTTTTTTTCCTCCATGTGTGCTGGGATTGGCTTTGGGTCATAAGGCTTGTGAGGCTAGAGCTTTTGTCCACTGAGCCATCTCATTGGACTAGAATAGACTTCTTTAAAAATAATTATTAACTAATTATTTTATTTATTTACATTCCAAATGTTATTCCCTCTCAGTACCCCCTCACAGAGTTCTTCTCCCCATCTCCCTTCCCCTTTGCCTCTGTGAGGGTGCCCCCTGCTGGACATCTCCCCTCCCTGGGACATCAAGTCTCTACAGGATTAGATGCATCCTCTCCCACTGAGGTCAGATAAAGCAGTCCTCTGCTACATATGTGCCAGGAGCCTCAGTCCAGCCTGTGCATGCTCTCCAGTTGGTGGCTCAGTCTCTGGGAGCTCCTGGGGGTCCGGGTTAGTTGATACTGTTGGTCTTCCTATGGGGTTGCCATTCCCTTCAACTCCTTCAATCCTTCCCCTAACTCTTCCATAGGGGTCTCCGACCTCAGTCCAATGCTTGACTGTGAGTATCTGCATCTGTCTCTGTCAGCTGCTGGTAGAGCCTCTCAGAGGACAGCCAAGCTAAGGTTCCTGTTTATAAACACAACATAGATTTCTTAATGAGGTTGAAACTTATTGATTAATCAGTTATGTTGGTGTCTTATGAACAATTGGGGTTGGGGGTTGGGGGGCACAAAGTCAAACTCTAATCACTGTTGTGTGTAAATAAAACTGCTAAAAACTGCCTTCAGAATAGTTTTATGGGTTTGGAGAGATGGCTTAGAGGTTGAATATGTACTGTTCTTGCAAAGGGCCAGAGTTTGCTTGCTGGCACCTACGTCCAGTGGCTCACAGTTACCTGCAACTGTAGCTCCAGGAAATCTGACTCCTTTTCCGGACTCTGGACCCCACAGGATTATGAAGAATATTCATCCAGAAACGTATCTTTTAGAAAAGTAACAACCTTCTAGTGAAACTGCATTCATGTACAAAGACACACACACACACACACACACACACACACACACACGTGCACATAATTAAGAATAAAATAAAGTAAATGCTTAAGGGACTGGAGAGACTGCTCAGCAGTTAAGAGCACTTAGTATTCCTCATAGAACCTGGATTCAGTTACCAGCATCCATTTGGAAGCTCACAACCATCCGTAACTCCAGTTGGAAGGGATCTCATGTCCTCCTCTGGCTCTGTAGGCGCTACGCATGCATGCAGGGCACAGATATACACACAGGCAAATATTCATACCATAAAAATAAATCCTAAAAAATTAAAAAAAAACCCTTTCAGTATCATGAATAATATTCACCTAGAAATGTAGTTTTAGAAAAGTATCAACCTTCTAGTTAAATCAGATGTTTAAGAACTTTGTAATAATACTTTATTCTTACAGTCAGCAGACAAATCATAGAGATAAGAAATATGTTTGATACCCAAACATTTGAAGTACTCCAAGATGCCTAGAAGGTGCAAACACAGGAATTACTCTGTTTCCCTAATATTTTCAAGGCAAACTGAATCACAGTCTTAAGTTGCTTTAGCCATCTGTACCTGTGCTAACTGGGAGTCTCTAGGAAGCCATGACTCTTTGATCTCCTATCGTGTCAGAGAGGTCTGAAACACAGGATGCTCTTAAATCTACTTACTTTCTCTCCCCCCATCTGACTTTCTGTTTCTCTGGTTCTCTGGATTTCTGTGTCTCTGTCTGTCTCTTGTGTTGGGTCTAGAATCCAGGACCCTAAGTACAAGCACACTAACACTCTACCACTGGCCTCTCTCTCTAAAGAGGAGTAACCAAAACCCAAAGATTACTAAAAATATCATCCCAACTATAGCTAATACCAGGGGCCATGTTCCTGATGAACTGTTGAATGTAAAAAGAATAGAATAAACCAGCATACCCAGAATCCCCTTGATGAGTGAATTGTGTTTGGAGACAATAATGACTCATGATGCTATGATGCTCATGGAAGGATATATGTTCTCGTTTGAGGTAGGTATTTAAGAACACAAAACAGCCGGTTGTGATGGCATGTGCCTTTAAACCTAGCACTTGAGAGACAGAGGCATGCAGAATCTTTGAGTTCAAGGCCAGCCTGATGTACAAAGTGACTTCCAGGACAGCCAAGGCTATACAGAGAAACACTGTCTCGAAAACCAAACAAAACCAAACACAAATCATGCACATGGAGAAAATATAAGATAGAGACTGGCCAGTGACTGGAAATTAGAATGAGTTGTAACTGTTCCCCATAATTTTCTATACAAAAGGGTTTATATATAGCTCTAGACCTGATGAAGTGCACGTACTTCTAGAAAGCAATTCGTAAAAGCAGTCAGGATTTATTCTTTAAATTGCTAAAATATCCCCCCTTTTGTTGTGATCATAGTCTTTTTCAAACAGTGATATTTTAATTTGTATTCGAGGGAGAAGAAGTAGAAAGTTCCTGTCCTGGGATTCAGATCTCATTTCCCAGCTGCACCCACAGGCCTGTCTGAGAAATAATCACATCCCAGGGCTCCCTGGATCTGGCTGCTACAACAGAGCTTACAGACTGCTGCTTTTTTGCAACTTACTACTTCAGTCTTTTTCTCTGGGAAAAAAAGTTACTTACAAGTCATGCCTTGGTTAGTGATTACTCCAGTTTTACGGTACCATTAAAATCCCTAAACCCATCTAAATGACTTTGTCAACAAAAAGCGCAGATCATAAACTCCCAACCAGCTTTCTCTCCTCTAGATCATGTCATGACAGTTGATACTATCTAGCCTCCAATTTGTAGCTCTGGAAGAACCTCTCTCATCCCATCTCATCCCTAATGTCTCTATTTTTGGGGAAACCTCCGATTGATTTATTTTTCTGGACCTCAGTTTTCTGAGCTACCTGATGGGTCTAAGACTTGTCTTTCAGGACTGCCCTGAAGTTATAAGATGCAAATGATTGTGTATATGTAAATGATAGTGTGTATGCAAATGAGGGCATACATTCAGATAGTGGTTTGCATTCAAAAGGTATAATAATCGTGGCTGTTGTCCTTATTTATGTTATAATTATTAGTTGTAATATGAACAGGCTTTCTCAAGGCCAGAGCTCTGGTTCTCCCAGAATCCCTGTAGTCCCTAATAATAATAGCAGCTAACATTATCAGTGGGCTTATTTTGTTTCAGACATATCTCACATTGCCCTGCATGCATTAATCTCACTTAATATCTACGAGACCTCCAGAGACGGATACTCTCTTTCTATTTTGCCAATGAGGAATCTGAAGCACAGATCATTTCTGCAGCTCACGGTGGGTCTCCAAGCTAATAATAGGGGAGCTCATATTTGAGCCCCTCTGACTTGTAGCCCTCTTGTAACTATTATAATCCTCTGAACTAGTAAGCAGAAACATCTGTTGGATGAGACATTACTGTAAGAAGTTTAGTGTCTTGGAAATGTTGGGATACAGACCTTGAGTGCCTGAATCCCCTCATGTTAAAACAAGGCCTGTTGCTAACATACTCTTTCTAAGTCTACCTAAGGCTCCTCAATGGGGTACATTCAAATTTTGGCTGAAAATATTTTAAAAATAGAATCTCTACAGACTCAAAGCAAGCCACCAGTTAAGGACAGTAACAGTTTTTTGCGAGAACTGTCTGCCATCTTGGTTTTCAGAAAAACTGATGAAAAAAGATGGAAAGCTATTTGCAGACACCGACGTATAGATAACAGGGTACCTATCAGTGATGCGTCGGTGGTGCTTCACTGAGTCATTTTGCGTATGGGTAACTCCATTTAACCTTGACTCAGTTCTAAACAGGGCTCACAGTCTACGGATGAGTCACCATCTACAAATAGTCTACAAACATGTTTAGAGACATTTTTTTTTTAGAATTCTTTTCTTACTTTAGACGACTTCCTTCCTATTGATTTCTTCCCTCGATTATCCTCCCATCTTCCCTCAGCCTCCTTTCTTCCTTTCCCTTCTCCTTCTCCTCTCTCTTCCTTCTAAATTCCACATAGTCTCGTGAGAACACTGAAGGAAAATTTGAAAAAAAAAGCAAGGAAAATAATTCTTATTCCTACAACATGACTCTTTTTTATTTTATTGCTCTGAGTTTGCATATTATTTTATCTTTGGGAAATTTTTTAGTTTGCATACATAATTTATAATTATATGATTGCGGTCGAAGTGAACAAACAATCTTACTCAGCTTTGTTTCATGCATTTAATGAGTGTGCATTATTCCATTAAGCTGAAGTCCATAATTTATGTTGTCTTTTTTCAGTGCTGATTTTTTGGTTGTTTCTAAGGTTTTGTTCTTTTAGGCAGTGAACGTGTTTTTGCATTTAGCCTTTGCCTCTACCAAAGTTCCTAACATTAAATCAAATACTTCTGTGTGTAAAATGAAACTTTAAAAATTTGGTTCAAATTTCTTCAACTATTGATGCTACACAAATGAATTTTTACCCAGCCAGCTTCAAGTCTACTTAATGTTGCAAGAATTATTCAGTTAATTTAATTTTGACTACTTGGCACCTGATTTAGAAGAAAAAAAAACTAATTCAATCCCGTTTCCAAATTATTTATAGCAGTAACTGAATTCTTTATATTAGTCATTTTTTTTTCAGTGACCTGGTAGCATCAATATTTAAGGTAAGACTTTAGAAATTGAATCCCAGGTTTTATATAATTAACAGTTGACTGTAAGCATGAGTGTTAGTTAGATGATTCTAGCATTTTAAGAACAAGCATTTGGACATGTCTGAGTATATCCTTGTTTTGTGACTACATGATTGCGTTTTCTCTCCTAGTCCTGTGACCACTGCTAAGGCTGCTGATTTCTTTCCCAGTTCATGATGACGTTGGTAGGAGGAACTGGTCTATTCCCACTCTTTTTAATTGGAACCAGCCCTTCATTTAAACACCTGTAATTACCCCAGCAAAGGACAATGAGGAGCTGCATTATCAAACATACAAACATTTCTGACCTTGCCTCATTTGATCTCTGACAGCATTTCATTCCCTGAAAATCTCTACTCCTCAGGTCTCACGGTTTCAGACTTTGGCATTCCCATCTTGGTCACTTTTGCTGACTCTGTGTCTTTTACTCTTATTGTGGAGAAGTAACCAGGACTGCACTCCTCAGTTTGCCCTGCATTCTACAGTAATCCATCCCTACACTACACTACATTACACACACATCCACACAGACACACACACACACACACACACATCCACACGCTCATAAACACACTCACACTCTCATACACACACTCCTGACTTTCCTCTGCATTCTACTCACGTACACAGGGCTCTGTGCTCTGTGTTTTCAAGTCTGTTGCTTTACAATCATCCTTTGCTTCTGGGGGTTGCATACCAGTCCTTGTTGGCTACTGTCTATTTTGAATGGGGATAGGTAGAGTCTTGCTTGATTCTATACTTTCCAAGTCTAATACTGCCTTTGCTCAGATCTTACTTAGATAAGATCTAAGTTATCACCCAGTTATCTTGTCTAGAAACCTAGGGATTACATTAGCTACAGTTTCTCATTCTCTAATATCTAACCCAGCCCCCAGATATACTTATTCTGTTTTTAGCTGGCATTGATCCCCCTTCTTTATTGTTGGATAAGACTGTGGAGCTACACTAATTTGTATCCTTGGCTCTAGTCTTACTTTTCTCCAAGTCTCCTCTTGCTTTGGCCAGAGTGAGTAAAATTACTCACTGAATCCCTGCACACCCTCGAGCTGACCTCTCCCGATGCCTTCCTCTGCAGAAGTCTCCTTATGTCATTTAGAAGGGATGATGTTGACTCTTCCACAGTAGTTAGACTCTGTGACTGGCCATGCACCATCTCCGTCATCATCTTCTAAGATTGTTGGCCACGCTCTGCCACAATGGTTCTCCTTGAGTTTCCATGCATCTCTCTCTCTTGGTTCTGTGACCCAGAATGGTATTTCTTTTGCCTTGCCTGTGCTGTCCTCACTAAGTGCTTGGTCCTTTTGTAAGATGTAGCTCAAGGCTCCCCTCCTCTGTCTACCTTGCACTTGTGTTAAACTCAGGTACCCCAAGATCTCTTCCCACCTCGAGAGTCTCACACAGCCTGGTGATCTACTACCTTTCCAGTGAAGTCTGAGGTTTTGAGGACAGGAAACATGCTCCTGTTTTCCTGTAAATAAAATTCATGCCCTACAATTTAGAAAACAAAGCAAAGCACTCTCATCCAGCCGGGCTGGCCTCTACTCTCAGCTGCTGGAGAGGCTAAAGGAGAAGGATAGGAAACACAGCTTTGAGGCAAGCTTGGAGGAAGTAGCGAGAGACTGTCCCAAAACAACATTCAAACCAAAGGGCTGAATAGGTAGCTTAGTAACAGAGAGGTTATGACAGATGCTCAAGGCCTTGGATTCAATTCCTAGCACCGCAAAAAGCAATCAAAAACCATGTTATATTTTATCATGATCTCATGCATCCTAAGCTGGTTTTGAACTTACAATACAGTTAAAGATGATCTCCTGTCTCCACCTATAAACTGCTGTGATTATAAAGGGAAACCATCATCACTGCTTTTATGTGGTGCTAAGACCTGAATCTGGGGCTTTATGCATATTAAGCAAGTGCTCTATCCACTGAGCCAACCTCTATAACTATTTATGTAGAGATTCTTTTGAACTTTAAACCAGAGAATGTTTCATGAAAAGACTCCTGTGTATTTAAAAAACATAATTTCTAATGACTGCATTATATTTGACAATATTATATCATATAGATATACCATAATTTATTTAACCATCCCTCATTGATGCATGCTTAATTTTTCCAATTTCAATATGCTAATGCTTCATTGAATAGCTTTTATTGATATTTAACAGATTTTATGAGATAGAAGAGTACAAGGAAGATTGATCATAAGTTTAATTTTTTCAAACTTTTACCAAGTCAGTCAAAGAGAGATTTGTTTGCAAAGTAACAACTGCTTGGTGTATTAAAAACTTTGTTAACCCTTTAGATTTTTCCACAATGTTGATGATTATACATGTTTAAAATATATAACCATTTCTGTCAATCATACACAAAGTATGTTAGGAGTGTTGCTAAGGGAACCCTGGCTTTCCCATATTCTGATTGTGCAGCAATATAGCTTTTTATGTAACCAGTTCATATTTGTGAAGTGCTTTGAAGATGAAAGCTATTATGTAAAGGCAAAATCACTTCATAAAAATGTTACACATAAGATACAAAAATCCATAGACAGGCTCTAAGATTTTCAAAGTAACACCAACTCTTTCATGTAATCATTTATAACTGCCGTCTTTAGACTAGTAATCCAACATTCATTTATAGATTATTCTCAGAGTATTTTAGTGTTATCTGTTGCGGTGAAATTGTTTTTCCAGTCAAAGGCAGCGGTTAGGAATGACATTACTCGTTTTTAACCATGGTTATTGAAGGTATAGCACATTTATAAATACATGAGGATAAATAAAAATTGGCCATAAGTATAAATTATTCTTTCTGACACCCAGCATTACAGCTCCAAAGATTGGTATTTGGAAGCAAAAGATTTCATTGTGTGCCATATAGGCCTTAACGTCGTGGCATTTGTAAATTGTAGCAGATCATTTTATTTCTGTAGCGTGATTAAAGAAAGAGAATGGGGCAGGGTGGCGTCTGATGAACCTGGAGAGGAGTTTCTTTTTCCTGCAACTCCAAACACCACCGCACTTGCTCAACGCACGGTCCCCAAACTCAAGGTGTACCCTGTGAAAATTGGAAGGTTTTCATTTTGATAATCATTTTCATTTTAAAGCATCACATTGGTGTTTGGGAGATGGATCATCAGGTAAGAAGAATATTTACTGCACAAGAGTGAAGATCCAAGTTCAAATCCCCAGAAACTGAAAAAGTCAGGTGTGTCAGTGTGCACCAAGCACTTGAAGAGGTGGAGATATGAGGATTGCTGGAGCTTGCTAGCTCCTACCTAGCTCTAGGTTTAGTGAGAAATCTTGTCTCAATAGAATAAGGTAGACAGTGATAAAGCAGGATATAGTGTCCTCTGATGGCCTCTGAGTGTATATACTAGCTCATGTGTATATATACCACACACAAACATTACACAATACCCAAAACCAAAATAAAATACTGGCTGTGAAGTTTCTCTGGCTCTCCCGTCTCCAACTTCTCTTACACACTGCTGCTGTCCCCTGAAACTGAGGCTACATATTTTGAGATAGTAGTCCCTTTTATTATGTCTCATATCAACTCATCAAATCCAGATGCTCACCAGACCTTTTTTTTTTTAAATTAATTTTTATTTATATGCATTGGTGTTTTGTCTGCCTCACACATGTATGTCTGTGTGAAGGCATCAGATCTTGGAGTTACAGACAACTGTGAACTGACATGTGGGTGCTGGGAATTAAATCCAGGTCCTTTGGAAGGGCAGTCAGTGCTTTTAACCACGGAGCCATTTCTCTAGCCCCTCACCAGACCTTCTTTTGGTACATGTTTTCCTTGGCTAGAATTGAAAGTCAATTATAGTGGAGTTATAATAGGAGATGGAATCACTGCAGCTCAAGGTACCAAGAATTAGAACAAACTTCTAGTCCACCAGATGCATCATGGTGGAAGTCTAGTGCTTTGGCTTACACTTCTCTTTTGGGGTTTCTGGATATGGATGTGTGAACTCAGATTCTTAAGCTTGATGGCAAGAGCCATGACCCATTGGACCATCACACTGGCCCTCTGCTTAGCTTCTTGCTCACCTAGTTTTAGTTATTCTTTGTTCCTAGGCTCCTCCTCCTGTGTCTCACCCTTTTAATTGAAACTCATGCCCTGTCCCAGACTGAACCTGACTGGCCTTTTGGGGTACTGAAGCTCAGTACATCAACGGTCTTTCCATTTAATTCCCTGTCTTTCTTCCACCAAGTGTAGAAAGAAATCTACAAATTTGGTTTTACAACACAGCATTATGGGGTCTAGTAATTCTCCAGTTTATAACAGTTTGGTAACTGGTGCCCTCCAGCATTTCTTATTGCACATAATTTTATTACTAAAAGGTTAGGCCATTTGGCCATTTACTTTAGACTAGCCAGGAACCATTGCTCACTGAAAATTAAAATCCTGTGTCATTTCAAACATAACCAACATTTAGTCATTTATTTGGAGGTGGTACCCTTAGACTTAGCATGAGAAGAACCCGAGAAGCAGCATACATGGTTGATGGGCTCATGTCCCTGGAAAGTGGGCAGGGTGGTAGCACAGGTGGACCCAGTCCGTGTTGCAGGCAAGCCATTTCTCAAGGAATCAGATAAGTAACGATTGCCTTCACTGCATTCTTCATCTAGTCATCTATTATTCTTTCCAAAACACCAGCCTCTCATCAGATGGTGAATTCTTTCATTCTAATGTGCCAAGGAACTGATCAGGGAGCTGCTTAGGGGAGACTCTTTCAAAGTCTGTTTTACTTTCTGAATGACTTAAGTGTGAGTGAGAGGATGCTAAGACAGGATTTTTCACAAACTATATAAAGTTTTTGGTGATTGGGAAATGAGAAGATGCTTTGCACAGTTGGGAATCTTTTGAAAATTACCCAAAGAGAAAGATAACCTCCTCTATGGAGTAGGTGGAGTATACCCTAAATGTGTCAAAATTTCGCAGAGATCTGAACCCTTTTGCAGTCCGTCTTCACCACCCTCTGCAGGGCTGAAGTGTGTGTGCACCATGAGACATGCAGCAAATACTCAGTTGCATTTGGACTTCACCCGTTGATGAAGGGCTCTTGCATTGGTCACTGTGGAAAGTGAGGTGGTTGTGTGTGCTCCATGCACTAACCAACTGCAGTCACGCATCAGAGAATGGCGTCTCAGCTAGTGACTGACACACACAGCAGAGGTCACATGAAGGTGTATTGCTCAGTGGTTGTGTAAGAACGCTACAGTGTTAGTGTTCAAAGGTTAATGAATTTCCCTAGCTGTGTAGTTCTCAGAATGTATCCTATTGTTGAATGACACATGACTATATGCATCACACTTAAAATTTCCTAATGAGTCGATGATAATATTTAATAGTGATGATTTCCCAAAGGAAAGTAAATGTATGGGCTGTTAGTGTTTAACGTGTGACTGGAGAGCTCTCAAAGGGGATGGAGAAGCCAGCGAGCAGTGTGTTCTTTCAGCTTTAAGGATTATTACTTGTGCAGCTGATTTTTATGGCGCCAGTGATTTTTATAATAACATTTGGCATCACAAGCCACCTTGGGCCTTTTCTGTCTCTCTACCCTCAGGCTCCTCTCACTGAGAACATAAAAGCCCCACTTAGGATCTTGGGCTTTCTTGTTCCTTTTTCTTTGGACACTAAGGTCATGGTGGCTTCCATCCTCTCCTTCTATGTCAACATCAATTCCTTCTCTCAAGGAAGGGGTAGATGCCATGCTTGGTCTTCATTGGCAACTCAATTGAACTGAGAGATGCTGAGAGGATCCGGAAAGTGTAACTCTGATTACGCCTGTGACGGCATTTCTAGAGATGATTAGAGCATCAGGGCTCTGACCTAATGAGTAAATTAATCTCATAACAGTCAGAGTCTGTCTGGCAGCACTACTAGGAGATGGTGAAAGGCGGGGTCTAACTGTAAGGAGTAAGTCACAGAGGCACATCCCTGGAAGTTTGTATTTTTTTTTCAAAATCTTTAAGTTCTTTGACAATTTCATCCGTGTATATAATGTATTTTGGCCAGTCTTATCCCCAGCTTTCTTAGTTCCTTCCCTTTCTTTCTCCCATTCCGATCAACATCCTCTCCTCCCTACCTGTATCTTTGCTAGATTTATGAGTTTTGGTTTTGTTTTGTGACCTATGGATTGGTGAGATCCATTAGACCCTGGGTGGAGCCATCGGTAGATATAGAACTAAAGGCAATGACTCCTCTCTCCCTGCATCTGTTAGTAGGAAATAGTTCAACAATGATTGATAGGGTCTCTCTATCCATGCCTGATTGTGGATGGCCCACTCTTGTGCAGACCCAGTGAAATCAACTGCAGTTTTTAGAGGTTGTGACTGTGATGGCTGTGTGTTACCCACCATGCCCTGGGAATGGTGCCCTACCTTGTTTCTGTCATATAGTCCCTTTCTGTTTTCTTACTGTCCTGACATGACTGCTCTGCTCCTCCATGCCCTATGCTATGATTTACTGACACCCCTGGGCTATGACAAAGTTCTTTTCTACTTAATCTGCCCTCTAAGGTCCTTTGGTTATAGTGACAAGAACTTAATGGATACAGTGGCCAATATCTCTTCATCTTGGCCACAACACACTTTCTATGCCTCTTGTGGCTTTAGATTCAGTTTATAATGATTTTCTTTAGTTATTCTTTTCCCAATGAGTTTTATTGTTTTCCTTATTGTTTTTCAGATTACAAGTTTTTATGATAATCCCTGGCTTGGGGTGGGTGCTGAATTATAAATATGTATCAAATAAATTAATTGGTTAATTGATAGAAAGATACTCAACATAAGAATAATTCTTCCTTCAGCTAGGTGACATGACATTTTTCCTTTTTGAGCTGTCTTTTGGGCCTACCCTCTGTTTAACTATTGAAGAAGCTGACTGATTTTGATAAAATTTGGTATACTGCAGAGCACAAGTCCCATCTTGAATTGGATTTATAACTCAGTCTGTCATCTTGAATCCAAATGGTGGCAGATAAACCTTGACAAATGGGACTTTGAGCAGATTTCAGTACAGTTTGGTACACGGATCGATGTACCATTTAATTGAAATGTGTGGAATCTTACATTTAACAAATCTTAACTCTAACCTGAACCTACCCCAACCCAATTTTCCTTTTTAACGATACTGATTTCTTCAAAACTTAACATGTGGGGATAGATTAAAAGTGTCTTGGGAGGTGAAAATCAACAAGGACTTTTAATCGTGGGATGTTCAGCTATTTTCTCAAAATGTCTTTGCATTCCTCAACCTGACAGGGCAGATGATAGGCACAGTATTTCTGCATGACTTCTGTCAGCAAGACCATGGCGAAAGGCCTAGAAGGACAGAGAGGGTCTCTGGGGGTCATTCGCAGCCATACCAGTATGCCATGGGTAGAGGTAAAAGGAAAAAAAGAAGTACCAGCCTGGGGTCAGTGGAAATGAGCCTGTCCCAGGTTATGTCCCTCATCAGGGCTATTAGGGCTCTGGGTTTTACCACAGGAAACATTCTGAACATATTGGGAAAATTTCTCTCTGATATTTGGCCTTTCTTCTTTGAAATCCTTGACATGGCATAATTTTATTTTTAGCTTAAACTTTGTATGTGTGTGTACACTGATGTGTGCCTAACATGCCATAGTGCACACGAGGAGTCCTGTGACAACTTGTGGGAGTCAGTTCTTTCCTTTTGCCACTTGGTCCACAGGGATACACTCAGGGAATCCGGTTCCTTTACCCACTGAGTTCTCCTGTGTTATCATGATGGGAGAAAACCCGACAGGTGATGTTTTAGGAAAGAGAGTAATCTGCGTCCTTGGTTTTGTTTCACATTCCGTATGCCTGGGCTTGGGGCAAGGTTCTTTGGCTATGATTTACTGACACCCCTGGCACACCATGCATTGGCATGGGTGTTCCTTGGAGGCTTATTTGTGTTTGCAATCGCATAGCAGTTCCCAGCAACTTCCAAAACACAGGAAGAGTCTGTGCCAACATGACAGGCAAGAAAGGCGAATACACAGACTGTGAGTTGTTTGCTTTTTGTAGCAGCAAATTCTGACCTAAGTACCCTCTGGAAAGTGGTCTTTTGAGTGAGTAACCATCAAAGTCTCATTTGATCTGTTCTTAAAAACACAAAGTCTCTCTTGATGGCTGACTCCCGTGCACACCTCCTTGTCACCCCAAGTCAGGCACTTCCTCCTTAGCCTTCCCATCTCCCCTTTACAAGCAAAGACAATATGCTGCATTCTTTCCTTTTGATGCCCCACAATAAAAGACTTAATTGATGTATTGTAGATTTGCAATCTGCATGGATATATATATGAACAAAAGTCACTCACAGTTCAATACTTAGAGATAAACTGTATTTACATGGATTTAATATTTTCTTCAGTTTCATCCCTTAGCCTATATGTGCATAGATGGGAAGAAATTACTCTATGGCAGAAATCTTACAGCCTTTCCCTTTCTGTTTATTCTCAGTGGTCTGAGAAATCCATTCAGCCAAAGATGGAAAGAACAAATATCTTTTATTTGCTTGTCTGTCCTTTCTGTCTGTGCAGACACCTCTCTGCTCAGCTGTCACTAGAGCGACTGTTTGCTCATTTGCTCCCTTTGACCGAGTACCTCTCTTCTCCTGCTCTCTTGGCTGCAGGAATCCAGGGCTGCCCTACTTATCTTCTGGCTTGCAGTTCTCGGAGCTCATACTTGTAGCTTCTCCCTTCCAGGGTGCTCAGAACTGGATCACACTTTTCTGACTCTGGGCAGCTGATGCCAAGGAGGATGTGGCCGCTCACGGGAGGGAGGCTGAACCTTGAAGCCCCGATCTTCTGGCTGGCAAAGATTTGCCTAGCTAAAGACTTAAGGATTCTAGAAAAGTCGAGCCTGGCTTTTGTCCAGCTGTTTCTACTATGAACACAGAACAGTCCCGTTACCTCTGCTCTGAGCAGTAGGAGAGGGTGGTGAATGATGTAGTCTTTCCTCTGCGCATGCTCACTTCTCACCATGGCTCAGGACATAGATATTATAAACCCATTTTGGTGGGGGGAAAGCCAAAGTTTAGGGAGACGAAGTGACTTGCTTAAGGTCACCATTTGATGATTTGTTTGTTTTCCAAGACTGAGTTTCTTTCTGTAACTTTGGATGTCCTAGAACTCACTCTCTAGATCAGGTTGGCCCCGAACTCACAGAGATCCACCTGCTTCTGCTAATAGTCATTTAATCTCGAGGGATTAAAGGTGTGCACCACCACTGCCAGGCTACCATGTGAGGATTTTAAACCAGATCTGCTTGTCTCTAGTGCTTGTGTTTCTACCGTCTACAAAGTCTTTTGGGGTAGGAAAGGAATCTTCTGTTCTTCTGTCTTCAATGCTAGTAATCTCTGGATAAAGCCCAGGGCTGTGGTTGCAGTGGAGGTACAGTGCTTCACCAAGAGAAGCTGTACAAATGAATGGACCCAAGGGAAGGCAATCAGTCCCTATGTTAGGAATAGGCTTGAGAAGGAACTAGACAGGACCTCAGACATGTAAGCTGGTGACAGTCAACCTGGCTGGGAATTGTCCATTAGGTCAAACCACATGAAGGTGTCATTTCTAACAAATCTTTTTGTGTATGATGTGACGGGAATGGGTAAGTGTGTCAGAGAAGACGGTCAGGTCTTCACGTCCCATTTGTTTTGAGGTAAGGTCTTTTTTGTTGTTGGCTGCTGAATGCAGTCTGCTAGAAGCTGGTATACTGCAGTGGATTCCTCTCTTCCAGCCTCCCATCTCTCAGTAGGAGACCTGGGGTCACAGGGCAGATCCTATGGCATCTGCTTTACTTGGGTTCTGGGGATTTGAACTTAGGTCCGTATACTTGCATGCCTAGAATTCTATCTATGGAGCCATTGACCTAGCCCTATGGTTGACAAGTTTTTGCCTTTTTTTTTTTTTTTTTTTTTTTAAATATTTTTCAACAAAACAAGAGCAAAAGACAAGAAATAACAGCAAACAAAAAAACTTCCAGAAAAAAACAAAACAAACAAAATAAACAAACAACAACAACAAAAAACAACCAACCAACCAAAGTGGGGGAAAAAAGCCTCAGATTTTATACATTTTGACCTGGTAATTTTCTTTTTCTTTCTTTTTTTTTTTTAACCTTCAGAAATAGTCACAGAAGAAATTTCACATTACTATTTTAAATGGAAAATCACTATATCATGCTGAAAAGAGAAACTGAAAGATGTTTTCCCCCACCCCAAAGTTAACACATTTAGGTAGACCCTGCTGCCTAAAAGCTGTGAACTGCAATGTCAGAAGCCTGGGGGCTGATGCCTGCTGTCCTTTGTTAAGAAGGAGTATGGACATAGTATAGAATTTGTTCTTTGTTAAGAAGGAGAGGGTTCTGAGGCGGAGGGGGTGGAGGCTTATTGTCTCCAAGCCAAAACATCTTTTGATGAATTCTCAGAGAGCAGAAGCAGATTGAAGACGAGGCAGCACAGGGTGAGTGCTGTGTGCAACCATTGCTCACTGAAGGCCTCCACTTTCTGAGCCCCAAGATGTGGTTGTGACTTGCTGGGCCCCTGCTAGCTTGCCAGGGTGGCGGGCACCCAAGCCTTGGCTTCCTCTCTTCATTGTGACTTAGTCAAATGTGTTGACGGTGCAGTAGTGCCTTCTTGAATGATTATGCAATGGCGAATATGCCAAAATTTCTCTCGCTGCATTTATAGCTACAGCTTTGCGGGGTGTTAAAGAAGCATGGCAGGTTCCCAGCTATCATGCTTTTAAAACAGTGAATGAGACTGGTGTTTTCTATTTCTTTCTCTCTGTGACCAGTGCATTCTCCTCCTTCCCCTGGGGCTTCAGTTCGCTCCTGTGCAAACTGGCTTCTGTTCAATCTCTCTTTACCTGCGTTCACAGGATTATGATAATGACAGATGAGGCAGTGATTGGCAAGCACATTTAGGATGTAAAGTATTGCTATTATTCCATTCAAATTAATTTACCTGTAACTCCCATGCCACTGAGCAGGGCTGTTGTAACCCTTGCCCTGATCAGCGAGGTTGAGCTTCTAGACAAGCTTCCTATTCCTGATGGAATAGCCACACTCAGAGTTTGAACATGAGGTGAGACTCTGTTGGAATTTAATTGTTACATGTTTAAAATAACTGGTTAAGCAAGACTGCATAAAAGTAATATGCGTGCTTATTGAAAACCTTGGTGAAATGGAAGAAAAGCCAGAGAAGGAAGTCTTGATTATCTGTGTACCTACCTGTTTTTCCTCCCCCCATCCCTGTGTTAATGTTGCTATTAATTACTGTGGATCCTCAAGTCCTGTGGCCTTGGGGGAAAGACAAGAGGCTTGCCCAAGCTCAGGCCTCTCTGCTGCGGTGTATGGCCAACCAGATGGGGTGCCAGTGGGAGGCTGAAGGGATGCAGAGAAGGTTCTCTGACATGTCTGCATCCCTTCGTTGGAAGCATTTGTGTAAGTTCTTCCAGAGGAAAGGGATGGAGTCCACAGGTCATGAGAGACTTACCTTTTCCCTTCTTTCCTCTGGCTCTTCATGTATTTCCCAGTATACACACTACATGGTAGGTTTAGTATTAAGGAAAGTTCTGATTTGATGTATATTAGGTTTCAACTACCTCCCTTCTGTACAATGCTTAAGAAATTAATTAAAAATACTAATCAGTTCCCGGGACAGCCCACTGTTTATAGGATACTAAATTGTTATCCTCATCTTGGGTAGTATAGATAATATAAAACAAATATGGAATAACATGTTGATATTTTAAAAGCCCTTTGGTCAGGGGACCTACCTTCAGATTATGAGGGTACAGCTTGAAGGGAGAAACTCCAAAATTCAGTCCATTACTGTAGGAGTCATGGTCACCCAGCTTCGCATAGGAGTATAGTAAAGGGTAGGATTGCATTTAATGTCAAGAGAAACTTTTTTCTTTCAATTCTAAATTTGCCTGTGAATACAAAATCTATTTATCACATATCGAAGATACCTGGTTAGCCTTTTGTTTATTGCCCCGTCCATTATTTTAGCATGGCTACTCTGGGACCCCTCAGCACTTCACAACTGCCTCCTGAACAGATTGCCGGGTCTGAGCTGGAGAAGCCCAGATAGTATGCAAATGGGGTTCAGAACTCATCCCATCTTCCTGTAGCTTCCAGTGTGCATTTGACCCAGCTGGTGACAGCAAGCATGTCTCACATCTCAACACAGCAAAGTGACTAGGTGCTGTGACTTGAAAGTCAATGAGAGATTTCTCTGTCATTTTGGCAAGTTATAGGAAGGTATTTTTAGAAAAACCTGACTTATATAATTTTGGTGTCTTTTACTTCCTCTTTTCTCCATGTAGAACGATAGGTGCATAAAAGCAGGTCATCTGCGGGAGTGACGATATGTGTTTCCCTTTGAATACAAGGTTGCATTTGCTAGCTTTACGCCGGGTCAGATGGTCCCTGATTGCTGTGGCTGTCCCTGTTTGCCAAGAGTGTTTTACCATTTCTCTTGGCGTTTGATTCAAAGCATGAGCTATCTTTTCAAGCATAAAAGGAGACTAAAAGTGGCTTGATTGACTTGCATTTTCTTCTAACAACAAAGAAACAACAATAATATCTTCATTAAGACAGTGTAAATATTAACAGGTATTAACTCAGTAAGAATGTTTATAGACATTAACTTGTATTTCAAAGCATGCAGGAGAAGATTTTTTTAAGGCAATTGAGGACATCTCCGACATGTTCTCCCCTTCCCTTCTAAACTGTGTATTAGTTGGAATTTATTTGGAGTTGTTTTCATCTTTCAAAATGGAAATTGCCAGCATTGTTTGTAGACATATGTGGCTTTTCTGATGAATCCCGATGTAGCAGGACTCCTTGTAAATTTCATTTTATTCAGAATTCTAGTGTTTGAGCCTTTTATATTGGTGTACTTAAGTAAGTGCTTTTGAAGTCAAGAGGTACACTTAGGGTCTAAGTTTTCCTTGCCAAGTTTATTCATTCAACTCGATTCCAAACTAGATAATTTGAGTCTTATGATCACTCAGGTACAGTTATGCCTGGTTACTGTTTGTTTCTCTTATGATGGAAGTGCAGGGTTATCCTCTTTGGTAATTTTTCTGATACAACCTCCCATTTCTTCCTCAGGTGCCCACTTTTCCTTACATAGCCGTGACCACTAACCCTTGGGCTGTTAATAGCAATAACCAGCCATTAGCCCAAATGCTTCTCTTGACAGCAATTGCCTTTCAAAAGGACTAAAGTCACATTTCAAACAATTTTATCCATTATGATCTATTTTGATCGTATATAGCAGAAGAGAGCAAAGGTTCAGGAGCACACAACCTCGTCATTTCTTCACAAGCATCCACATAAAGTAACACTCTCTCTGTCACTGCTTTCTAACCTCCTAGAATGTTCCTGGATGGCATCCCAGCAGAGTTGTCATCTTGTGAGCATGATCAGAGTTGGAAGGTACTGGGAAAGAGGAGAAAATCGTTCACTTTTATTTCAGAGATGCGAATCCTTTGCTTATGGCTGGTCCCAGTGGACTTTTCCTTTGACCAGCCTCTGAGAATGGCCTGTCCATGTTAATTAGCTTTTATTGGCTTTAGATTCATTATGAGGAGGGTGTTGCCTAAAAATAGCACAAGAGTTTAAACCTTAAGGACAGACTAGAGAGCCTTCATCAGGCCTCAAGTTTTATTATTATTTTTTTTTTTTGGGTACACCGGACCAGCCCTTTGGAAATTCCAAGATGCTAGTTTGATAAATGTCAGTTTGTGTCTCTCTATTTGAAATAGAGAAAGCACCTACTGATGGCAGTGGAGTAGCGAGACTTGACTTAGAAAACAAAAGAAGTAGACAAAACAATAAATATCCATTCGTAGCTAGAATCCTAGAAGTTGCATTACACATTAGAGGGGAAAAAAAGAAATCACTGATAAACAATTTCTGGAAAAGACAAGCTTCAGGTAAACATCCATTCTCACATACACTGCACAGTCAATAAAAACTGGCCTAGTCATTTGAATAAACATGACATGATTTCTTTTCTCATTAAAGATTTAAGGAGTCATGCTATGTAAACTATAACTCTCTCCAGTGAATGAAACTGAATAAAGTATGTGAAAAAGGATTTTTGGCTGGCTTTCAAAAGGAGAGAGATGCTGGTGTTTTGGTTCAAATGCCAAGGAATCCCATTTTTCTACTTAATATATCTGAGGTTGTGATTCAGTTCTTGGCTAGGAAGTTCCTGACTGATGGGCCTTTTAGGCTCAAAGGTTCTCATCCAGTAATTTGGAGAGCAAGGGCTAGTTAGCTCGTTCCTCTGCCTTAACCCCTCTGCCTCTTAAGTTCATGATTATGAGAGAAGCCAAAATTAGAAGAGTATAGCATAGCAAGTGAGCTGGCTGTTCTAAAATTTTCATTGTATATTCTCTAATCTTGAACCTGTCAAGTGTTATCTGTCAATCACCTGCCTATAGCTCTTTAAGATTACAGAGTCGTGAATGTGCATAAAGAGATTGACTAAATCCTTTGATTAGCAAGGAAACCTGAAGAAGAAAAGTTAAAGCATCCAGTTAAAAGAATACAAAAACATATTTCTAATAAAAATCCCAGTGTTCACTTATGAAAAGTAGAGAATCCGTGATTGGGAAAACGGCCTTTTTGAAGACTGCCGCCTGACTGGAATTTATCTGATGTACCTTTAATAATACAACAACGCCACCGCACCTGCGATGCTTAAGAACAAGAGAGATGATTAGATTTGTGCACGGAAGGTAAAATTACTGCAAAGAATTGCTTTGGGGAATATACAAGCTCTAGGAAATGAAATGGGATAAAATAAATACAGGGGAGAATTCTGGTTTTCCCCATTGCTGGGTGCATTCAATTAATTGCTAATATCTCACTGAGCTATGAAAGACTCAATCATGGCCGTCGTTTCAATTTTGGAAATTTTCTCTTAAATACAGATTCATTAGAACAGCAAAAGTCACCAGGTGGAGAATAAGCTTATGACTTCACATGCTGATTTTCACCGTCAGCTGTAAAATACTGAAATATCGTGTGGAGATAATTTAAACAATTCAGAAGATACTCACATATCTTTTTACTTTGGCTTTGTTGTCCTTAAAAGGCCTGTTGGAAGCCTGACTAGATCAGTGAGCCGGTCTGGTTTTCAGAGCTCACTCTATCTATGGTGTTACCCTTGGTGTTTAATGGTCACAAAGTATAGGTGGGGGAAAGAGTTGGGGTTTTGGGCTTTAACAGGTCTGGTTCAAACCCTAGACTTTCTGTTTTCCAGAAGTATCTCTCTAGGTCGCAAAACTTCTATGAGCCGCAGTTTCTCTGAGGCATATGGCGAGGGCTAATGTAGTCCATGCACACACCCTCTATTCAGCATCAATACTCTGGCAAGTACAGTTCTGTGAGTAGCTGCAGCTCATGTTTACTGAGAACTTGGTTGTGGTTGGGTTTTATGCTAATTAGTTCATGATCAATATGTAACTGTAGTGTTGTTATACAACATGTGTATTATATACAACAATATATGTATACACATAAACACAAATATATATATATGAAAATATGGAAATGAATAATTATAGAAATGTTGCAATCTGCTCTCAGGAGTCAGTGTTCTCACCAGAGATATGTTTACATTTCTTATTTATGTATGTACGTGTGCATGTATTTATTTATTTATTCACCTTACAGCTTGCTCACTGCCCCGCTTCCCAGTCACCCCTTCCACAATCCTTTCCCCCTTTTCTCCATCCCTTTTCCTTTGAGAGGTTGGGGTCCCCCTGGGTCTCCTCCCACCCTGGCACATCAAGTCTCTGTGAGGCTAGGTGCATCCTCTCCCACTGAGGCCAGACAAGGCAGTCCAGCTAGAAGAACGTATCCCACAGACAGGCAACAGCTTTTCAGATAGCTCCCGCTCCAGTTGTGTACCCACATGAAGACCCAGCTGCACACCTGCTACATAAGTGTGGGAAGGCTTAGGTCCAGCCTGTGTATGTTCTTTGATTGGTGGTTCAGTCTTTGAGAGCCCCAAGGGTCCAGGTTTGATGACTCTATTGGTCTTCCTGTGGAGTTCCTATTCTCTTAGGGAACACAATCCTTCCTTCTACCCTTCCATAAGAGTCTCCAAGCTCCATCCACTTTTTAGAGGTGGATGTGTGAATCCATCTGAGTCACCTGCTTGGTGAAGACAGCCATGCTAGACTCCTGTCTGCAAGCATAACAAAGTACCATTACTAGTGTCAAGAATTGATGCTTGCCTATGGAATTGGTCTCTAGTTGGGCAGGTTATTCATGGACCATTCCCTGAGTCTCTCCTCTAGCTTCCCCCATCCCTGCATTGACTGTAGGCAGGATTAATTTTGGGTCACAGTTTTGTGGTGCGTTGGCTAGTGTAGTCCAACTCAGGCCTCTTCAGGTTCTATATCTGCAGCTCTGTGAGTGACAGCTAAGGTATGTTTACATGTCTATATTCCTAACTTTTCTTCTTACTGTAGAAGAAAGGAGCAGGCTTGGTGTCTCAGGCCTGGGGTACCAGTAAGGCTGCAACAGGGTCATAAGTCCAAGTTGTAGTGGAATAAAGAACTGGTTCAAGGCCCTGTGTGAAGATAAAAAAGTGCAAAAAGGTGCGGAATGTAACTCAGTTGGTAAAGTGCCAAGCAGAGTGTGAAGTCCACTTTCAACCCTAGTACAGCTTCTCGCATCCCCCTAGGTAAGAGGAAGCTTGACTACACCTAACTGGAGCAACTAGAAGATGGAGGGACAAGAGGCCCAAGACCTTGGCCTCCTGTGATGGGAAGAAGAGGGGAGCTTGAGGCATGCTTCCTGAACACAGCGTGATGCATCCATGGTGCCCTTGAAAATTTTTACAAAGTTATTAGCGTGTAGTTATCAGTGTGCATGTACAAACTACATGTTGAGCTTATTTCCCCTCACGCTCTCTGTCCTTCCTTTGCCCATCTCCTCTCCTGTTGATCCTGTCCCATAGTATGTTCCATCATATATGTGTATGACTTTATGTACCTATAGGAACCACAGATAGGAGACATGTCACATGATACTTTTCTTTCTGAGATCGGCTAAATTCACTTAAGGTGATCATCTGCAGTTTGTATTGATTTCCCTGCAAATGGCAGGATTCTGTTCTTTATGGGAGTAAGTTCCATTGTGGATATAAACCACATTTTTCTCTGTCCCTTCCTTTGTTGCTGGACACAGGCTGGTTCCATGTCTTAGCTGTTACGAGGGAAGTTGCAATAAACTTCGGTGTGCAAATAATCCCTGTGACGTGCTGATTTAGCATTCTTTGGACAAATACCTAGAAGTAGTACAGACGGACCACATGGAAGATCTATTTCATCACTGAGAAACTTATAGACTGACTACCATAGTGGCTGCTGAGTTAGTTTTCATTCCTAACAACAGCTTTTACTACAACACTTCTTGTCTGAACCTACCTTTGGCTAAGGGTTATACTATCAGACCTGCCATGCAAAACACAGTTTGCAGTTCATTAATGCATAGAGGGGAGAGTGTAGCTGCACGAAATCCTCTTCTATCATTTGAATGTCTTTAAACAAGCCTTAAACACCTGAACCCTTAAATCTCTAAGCAGTCTGCCTTGCTTGCAGTCCCTGTGAACCAGGAATGCTGGCTCACCCTCGGTTGCTATTTGCAAACCATTTATTTTGCAGTTGTGGATGTTTTAAAAAGGGATGGACTTATTAGGGAGATCTTGGGCATCTAAAGCTTAGTCTCCTGAGAAAATCTTTAGCCAAAGTCAGGTTTTTTAATCGCTACGTTAGTCATCCTACTGATTACATAAGGAACCCAGTAGGAGCATTCAAATGCCACCAGCTCTTGGCAGCAGAATGACAATGGGGAGGAAGCATTAAAAAACAGGTACTCAGAAGGCAGACACGGAGAGGGACCTCCAACTCCCTGCTCCAGAATAGGCCTCTACATTAATCCTGATCTTTTATAAGAGAACTCACTGGAAGAGAAGCATAATTTGAATTAATTATTTGCACATATGGTGCACTCCTGATGTCAGCTAATGCTACATTAAGGACAGACATGCTGGGCACCCATTAAATAATCAAGTAAATATTTGCATTGTTTATGATAAATGCGTTCCTTCTGTGGATATTTTTTTGTGCCTTTGTAAACATTCCTTTAGGAGGCAGATTCTGCTTGTTGGGGGCTTCATACCGGGCTTAAATCTGACAGAGAGTGCCATTTAAATTCCAAACATGACAAAGAGACCTCACACCCACTGTGTTTTTTGGAGCTAAGTGAATATTTAGTAACACTTTAATATAATAGCCAGATCATTATGGCGTATTACCAAGCTGAAAGCTGTGCTAGGATTAGTCACGTGCTCCCATTCTCATCCTAGCCTGTGTGTTTTAAGTGTGTCTGTGTGACCCCCACTATAATTCAATAGCAATTAGCAACACAATTACTTCAAACTGGCACCAAATGTGTATATTGAACCAACACAAGTGTTGGGGTGCAGCATGCAAGTGAGCCTGGTCTCTGGATATGTATTAGGGTCAAGGCCAAGTGCCTTAGTTTTTCTTGGGTGACACGTGTTACACAACTGGAATGTTAAGCGTACCCTGAAGGTGTGATCCAGGTTGACTCTTTATAGTATCCAATGGCAATCACATAAAGGATTGCTCTTTGGGTGTAGTTTTCTGCAGAAAATTCAATATTTGGAAAGAGTTCTCAGGATATCTGGGAGAGAATGATATCAAAGGAGGAAGTTCTTAGGATATGAGAGTCCACTTCAGAGTATCCATTGCTAATGACTGTGAGGGGCTTCTGAGGAGAGCCCTAATGGTGATCTTCAGTAGGCTTTAAGGAACCTCGACAGTCATGGCATGGTGTTTGAAAATCGCTTGTGTGTACTTCTTCTTTAACCTTCTGGGAAGAAGGTTATTATACACTTGATTGTTCCCATAATACAAATGGGGAAGGGCACAGTGGTGCTCAACCAGGGTTCTGTGGAAGCTGAATAAATCCTGTCTGTCAATGAATGGAGACCAGTGGGGCCATTTGGATGAACAACCTCTAGATATTTCTTGGAAAGTTAGAGGCAAGATCTCAGTCCTTTTCGGAAAGTGGGAAGAGTGGGCCAGCAAATGCTTTTATTCACTTTAAGGCAATAAGGCTTATCCTTGGCTACTTCTTGGCTGTGGACTTTAGTCAGCAACAAAAAACATTAATCATTTCATCTCTCCTTGCATTTTATTTTAAACGAAACAAATGTAACGTGTCTTTACTTTTTCTCTGACCCCAAGGAAAGAACTCTGATCTAATGAATTCATTATGTGTCTGGTCATTTTCTGGGCCTTGGATGTAGGGCTGGGTGATGAAGGTGACACTGGAGCCTGAAACTTGTGATTTGGGTTGGGGGAGGGGGTCACAAAATGAGAGGGAGGAGGTGGACATTCCTAAGACTGAATCGGGTTACAGCCAGTCTCTGAGGTCAGTGCACTTCTGAAAGAGCAAGTACCAAGAAGAGCACCCATGAGTATAGCCTTTTATGATGCTGGGACTGGGCTGTGAGGAATTTTGGACCGATTGCAACACAGAATGAATACAAGTTCCAAATAGGATGTTCTCTGGCTGTCCTTAAAGCTTTATTATGACAGAAAACTTTCTCAGAAGTCAGGATTGGGTTGTCTGTTACCTGGTTCCTTCTTTTTTATTTCTCTGATCATTCCTTCTAGACTCTTTCTTTCATTCATTAGGATTGATCCCAGGGCCTTTTGCATGCTAGGAGATCTTTGTTTGAGTGAGACACACAACAGACTGTGATTTACCATTTCTTTTTTATTTCCCATATTGGAACTCATCCAGACCATGGCTTTAGTCCGAGAGAAAGATTGTGTTGGTGGCTGCCATCTTCTTAGATTTCTGGATGTTGGAACACAGCCTCTCAGCTGATCCTAGAGGCCTCAGCCCCTCCACAGTAGAAAGTTGCCCTTGATGGTGGGCTGAAAATTCAATGGCTTTCTTTGGTTGAGGTTCTGAATGTTAGTTCCTCAGCCTTCACATGGATTCCTTGCATAAAAAATAACTCTAGAATTTTCTCTGTGATTTTAAGATTCAGATTGGTTTGGGCCAACAGTGGCTAATCCAATTCAAGGTGTTACATGAATATCCCATTGTCTTAGTTACTTTCTTATTGCTGTACAGAGACCAAGGAGACTTACAAGATGAAGCATTTGATTTGGGGTTTCATGGTTCCTGAGTGTGAGTCCATGCACATCATGGCAGGGAATGTGGCGGTCGGCAGGCATAACGCTGGAGCAGTAGCTGAGAGCTTACATTGTGAGCTACAAGCACAAGGCAAGGGGAAAGACAAAACTGACAATGGGGTAGGCCCTTTGAAACTTCAAAGCCTGCTCCAGTGACACACCTCCTCCAACAAGGCAGATTTTTTTTTTAATTCATCACAAATAGTTTCACTAATGGGGAACTATTCAAATATGTGAGCCTATGGGGATCATTATTCAAACTGTGACACCCATCAATATAAACAGAAATAAGACAATGTGGAATGAGATATATGTTAGATATGCACACATGTGCATGCACGCATGCCACACACACACACACACCACACACACACACACACACAGAGAGAGAGACAGAGAGAGACACAGAGAGAGAGAGAGAGAGGACCTTTGGAAGAAAGCACATGATATGAATCCTAACACTGCTTTGGAAAGATAAAGAGTCCCCTCTTTCTTCAGACCTTGTTTGCTTACTGTTGCTATAGGAACTGAATCTTTAAGCCCTTGGACTGTCTGAGGTGAATTCCAGAGTTTTAGTACTCTCTAAATACTTGGCATGTCTCATACATGCTATTTAAGATAGGTGTTTTCCTTTAAATGAGATCCTATCCACAGTACTGTCTGAAACATTTGGGACTGTCCTTGTTGTATGTGTCTTTGGTCTCTACTCTCGACTGGCCTGCTGTGGCCTCTGTCATGTTTTTCTACCCTAACAGCAACCAGGGGTCCTGATGCCTGGGACCTTATTTGAGATCTTGCCGCCTCATCTGCGCTCTTATGTCTGCAGTTCTCCCTTTTCCCAAGAGTCCTCTGCCCTGAAATAGTGACTAGCTAGCATCTCATTGAATTGAATTCTCAAGCTATACATCTCCACAGCCATATTTAAGCCATATAACTGATTTAAGATATAACTGATTGAAACCAAGTTCTGCCTTCTACTATGCAGAGCATGGGTTGTCCTATGGATTAGGTGTCCCTCTCATTCCCCTTGTTGAGATGACAAGATAGATGGAGACTTCAGCAGAAGCAGGCTCTCCCCTGTTGGTACCACACCTGCTATTTGGTCCTTTCTGCCATCTCATTGCTCAGCAGATGCCCTGGCAGTCTCTGATGAGCCAGCTATTGTTTTGAGTGCCTGAATAAAAATGGTACCTAAATTCCTGACCATGCTCTTATGGGGCTTCTCTTCCAAAGAGGGAGGTGGGGTTCACACAAGTAAACACAGGCCAAGGGGGATAGATGCTGTGGAGGCAGGTGGTAGGCTATAAGACTGGGGCAAAGGAGCTTTCATAGCTTCTGGTCAGATGGGGAGAGCGAACTGAGGTAGAGGGGCTGGCAAGGGAGCTAGAATTTTGAGGTCTAGGGAGTAGATGGGTTAACAGGAAAGCAGGCTTGTGAATTCCCAGGTAGAGTTTGGATTCTGTTCCAAAGCCAAAAGGTAGTTGAGCAAAGAGTGACAGACTGGTTTATGCTGTGTATGTTCCTATGTGTGAACCTTCTTCTGGCTTTCCGTTTGACTTGTATTTTGAGATGGCTCTCTCACTAGGACCTAGGACTTGCAGATTACGCTAGGCTGGCTGGCTACCAAGCCTAAGGAACCATCTCTCTCTGGCTCCTCAGAACTGGGATTACAAGCACATGTCACCACACCAAGCTTTTTATATGGGTTCTGGGGATGAAACTCAGGTTCTTGGTAAGGTACGCGGTAAGTACTTTATGGACTGAGCCATGCTCCTAGCTCTGGGTCACGGTTTTGACAGCGAATTCCCGCAGCTGTGTGGACTACAGATCGTGGTGAGCTGAAGTTGGCCAATGGGAACCAGTAGACATGCCTCTATTCTTTGGTCTGCACAGCCAGCTATTACTATACAACAGAACAGCATAGACCAAGCTACTATACCTTCCAGTGAATAGTATCTATAGACAGTACTCAGGAAATAAGTATTAGTGTTTGTGTCCATTTAATTTGCTTAGAGAAGTGCCCATAATGTCAACTTACACTGTTGGCCACCTTAAAGAATCATGTGTGTCTGACACATTGAGGACATTTATCCAGTCAGACAGTAGTTTCATACTGAATAGAGAGCCTGTAATTTACTTACAGGTATCTATAGCGGGATAACTCAGGTTAATGTCTGTGAACACAGACCAACAATTAGCAAGTTAATTAGGGTCCTGATTTTAGTAGCAGAAGATAATCATTTATTAGCTTAGGTCAGACCCTGGGCCTTCCTGTGAAGTGACTTTGTGCGAAAATATTGACTGAGAGTGAATCCCTGCATCTTCCCCCACAGAACTCACATGAGCCTGTGAACCTCATTACTGCACATAGAGACAGCCTGGTGGACAGCATAAAGTTTTGACACTTGGCTTTGACCAGTGTGTTTTAAGTCCATGGCCTTAGGATAAGCAGAGTTCTTATATGATATGAATACAAAATTGCATGTTTTGCAATTGGTGCATGCTGTTTTTTAAGTTAATTTTTAAAATTAATTTAATTAATCATTAATCTCTGTGCATGCACTTGCACACATGAATAAGTGACTTGTGTACCATGGCACCCGTGGAGGTCAAAGGACAACATCAGGAAGTCTATACTTGCCCTCTCAATTTTCTCTGAGGCAGGTCTCTCTTGTTTTTGTGTCTGTGTTCTCATGAGTTTCTGGGAGATTCTTCTTTCTCTGCCTCCCATGTCCTGCAGAGAGGCTGGCATCACATCTTTCTCTGTGGGTTCTGGGGATCTCACTCTTACCATCTCAGGAAGCGATTTTACCCATGGAGCCATCTCCCTGGCCCTTGGCATCCTCTTTTCTACACAAATCTCAGATATATTAACATTACCCCAATGGGGCACTTACCGAGAAACAAAGCGGAACACCCTACAAAGGCCATTGTTGCAGCATTGTTGCAGCTCGGTGCGGAAAGGCATTAAGAAATAGTCAGCTTTCCTGTTTTTTTTTTTTTTTCTTCTTGTTTTTCACAGTGACAGCCATTGACCCACACCTGGGATTCTATACAAGAGGCTGGAGATTATAAATCCAATTTGGAGAAGGGGAGAGGGCATGGATTGAAGGGTCAGCTTGCAATGGAGGAAGGCGGAGGCCCAGTGCTTCTTTCCCGCAGTCAAAGGCAGTTCATTGTGTCTGTTGTGGTGATGTTTCTCTCTCCCACCCTTCCCTCTTTCTTTTGGCACTCGTGTCTGCTTAGAGCAGTGGCCAAGTTGCTTAGCATGTCCCTTGCCTAATAAGGTGGATGGTTGGCTATGCTTCATAAGCTATAGAAAGGATGATGGACAAGGCTTTTAAAATCTGTTTGGCTCCCATTTCCTACTCCATCAGTCATGAACTGTACAAGTGAGTTGTTTCTGTTTGTGAAATAGAAGCGGCAGCGAGCTTGAGACAAACGCAGCTTTGGTAAGTCACTTTGGCTTTCCGAGAGAAGTCGAAGCAGGGTTCTGAAATATTCTTGATCTTCCTTGGCTGTCGGCATGTTACCTTTACACGTCTCTCATGTTGGTTTCAGCTGACACTGCTCAAGGAAATGCTTAATATTAGATGCTCAAGTTAAGACAAAAGAATGGTTTGAATTGACATATGACTTATTTTTTTTTTTTTTTGGCCTGAACAATACCTTGATAAGCTAAAATTTTAGCAATACAGGAAGACTAAGTGATGCTAAGAGTTGTGATGGGCTCAGAGCAGTTACACAAGTCTTTCATCATGGAGACTGTGTCCTAACCTTAGTGTGTGTGTGTGTGTGTGTGTGTGTGTGTGTGTGTGTGAGACAGAGAGAGGGAGAGAGGGAGAGAGAAAAAGAAAGAGAGACAGAGCACATTGGGAAGGGTATGGCACTCACTGCTGGTTCTGAGATATAAAGGGCTGTGTGCACAGAACCACCATCAGCCTTTAACAGGCAGTAAATGATCCTACCCCTGAGGCCCAGATAGGAGCTCAGTCCTGACAAGGCCTTGATTGGAGACCAGTGAGATGCCTGTCAGGGTTCTGAACCACGCTAAGAAGATGCATTTGTTTTGGCTGGAGCCATACATTTGTAGTCATCTATTGTAGGAATGACGGGAACCCGGACATCAGCTTTCCCGCTGAGCCCAGGGTCTGTATGCTGCAAGCAGAGTTAAGCTGTTAAACATCCTAAAGCAAATCTCAGCCTCCAGAGTGTTTCAGACAATCCTCACCTGAAGTTGCTAGGAGGATGGAAGATAGGAGAGATGGGGACGATCTGAGCGAATGTTCAGGTGGATCTTCGTGTATCCAGCTCTGCTGGATCCTCACCGTGTTAACCTGTAATGTCATCTGTCACATGGCTATCATGTTTTACACACAGGAATCTAGTTCTGAGATGTTAATATCTTTCCCAGGCTTTTTGCAGAAGTGTTGACTGACACGATGACATCCCAGACCCCCAGAAAATATGCTCATTTCCCATTCTGTCACTTCTTAACAAACATCGGGACATCGACATTTAGTGATCCCTTCTACCAGAGAAACCAATAAAATAGAGTCAAATGTGGTGGTTCGTATCTATAATTCCAGGACTCAGGAGGTCTACATAGTGACTTCCAGGCCAGCTAGAGATCAGAGTATGCTCCTAGCTTTAAAAAAAAAAAAAAAAAAACAACAAAAAACCCAGAAAAAACAAAAAACAAAAACCAGTAGAACCTTTCCAGTCTCTCTTTAATGTTTCTCCAGTTACTGGAACACAGATGAAAGTAGAAGACATTTTGTCTGCATGTTTCACAAACCTCCAGTGGGAAGGTGAGGCCCAGAGGAGATGGTTCATTTCTGTCCCCACATAAGTCCTCTGTGTGTTGGGCTTCCTGACCATGACCAGCAATGCGTTGTAGCCTGCAGAATGAGCATCTAGTTCGTTAGCAAGGAAATCTGGTTGAAATTTAAGATGAAAAGATCTGGGGAAAATGATTATTTCAAAGTGTCATTTGGAACTGGCTTTGGTTCAGGTCTTGGGGAGGGGGACACACATAATGTGAGCCTGACATGTAGGATGATCTTCTTGGCACTTGCCATTACACATCACACAGAGAGAACGCTGGCCATCCATGGGTTAACAGAGCCCAGTGCTGGCGTGTCATGAGACAGCTTCTTTGAATGCAGCAGGAGTACTTATTGGGAGAACACTCCACAGTATTAACCCCAGGACAACAGGGAAGCAGCATACAAAGCGTACGAAGCTCCCTAGGATCTTGCTGAGGACAGAGAAGGTTGATTGTAACAATGAACGGGGGCCTGAGAGTCCAAGTGCTTGCCTTGTGAGCATGAAGATCTGAGTTCAAACCCTAGTACCTGTATAAAACCCTGGGTGTGGTGATGGTATTTATAATCCCAGGGGCTCACTGGCCATCCATCTTAGTCTAATCAGGAAGTCTAAGATTACGTGAGAGTACATCTCACAAAACAAAGTGGTGGGGCTGGAAAGATGGTTCAGGGGTCAAAAGTAATTATTTCTCTTGCAATGGATTCATCCCTGACAGGACCAACACCCACATGTTGGCTCATGACCATCTCTAACTCTATTTGTAGCAGATATGACTGGCTCTTTGGCCTTTATGGGCACTAGACATGCACATGGTACACATATATACATGCAGGAAAAACATTTATACATGTAAAATAAAAACCAGTCTTAAAAAGGGTGTAATTTAATGTCTCAAAGAACTAATGAAAATGAAGATCATAACAAAAACAAACAGAATGGCCCCTCAGAAATGACACTTGAGATTGACCTCTGGCCTCTACACACATGCATCCATATATACATGTGGCCCTTATATGGAAACATGCACACACACACACACACACACACACACACACACACACAGACAAAGAGACACACAGAGAGATAGAGACAGAGAGACAAAGAAAAAGAGAGACAAAGAGGCAGAGAGAGACATAGAGACAGAGAAACAAAGAGACAGAGAGACAGACACCCCCCACAGACACATGCACAGACACACACACACACACACACACACACACACACACACACACACAGACAGAGACAGAGGGAGAGACAGACAGAGAGAGAGGCACTTTGGTGAACAGATAGTCTTGTGCTTCATGGGGGGGGGCAGACTCAGAGATTACCTGACTGGGTGTGGCTGTTGGTGGTATATATCTGCTCACTAATTGGTTTGGAATAGTGGTTCTCGACGTGTGGGTTTTGACCTCCATATCAGATATCCTACACATCAGATATTTACATTATAATTCATAACAGTAGCAAAATTACGGTTATGAGGTGGCAACAACATAATTTTATGATTGGGGCTCGCCACTGTATTTAAAGGTCACAGCACTAAGAAGGCTGAGAACCTCTGGTTTGGAAGGATGCCCAAAGCATCCTTGTATCTCCTGCAGCTTAGAAAGTCTCAGCCCTTGACCTGGTTCTGATGGCTGGACTTGAATATCTTATTCTAGAGCCTTCTAGCCAGATATACTCCACCTTTGAGATATGGGGAAAACTGTACATCCTCAGGGCGTCTTTACCCACAGGGACTGGGTGCTGCTAGCTATCCATTTGTTCTCAGGAACTCTCTTACTTAGGGTTGTACCTGCTTCTGGAACTTTCCCTTCTGCCCAATATTAACGTTTGGCCTAATTGTGCTGGCCATTCCTGCTCTAGCTTCACCCTTACCTAGATTAGAGTTGGCACCTCCCGTCATGTGCCCCCCTGTCAGAGACAGATGCCTGTGTGTATTTGTCCCAGCTTGCCGCTTGTCCTCAGGCTTGAAGTCCTCTCTCCCTGCTGATTCCTGTATCTGGGTCAGTTTCCATTTTTCTCCTGGTCATAGCTGCCCCAGTCCCAGTGGCTCTGTGTAGTTATAAACACACCTCATTTGGGAGTTGGAATAGGAACAGAGCAGACTCCAAATCAGTTCCTATGGGGTCTGCTTGATTGACAGCCTCAGGTTTGCAGCTTCTTCTCTTTGACGTTTTTTTTGCAATGATGCTAGAACCCAAGGAATATCATACCGAGCTCTGAAGCTTTTCTCCACGCTGGAAAGAATTCAAATCCGCGTCAAAACCTCAAAGTTACCTGGCTTTTCCTTGTTTCCTACAGCAGACTTAGGTATTTTCTGAGTCTCTCACTCAGTATAATGTTTCCCAGCACTCAGAAGGTAAATACTTGCTAATTTATTTTTTTCTTTACAGTAAGAAAAAAATTCATTATATATAGGTACCTTTTCACTACCCATTCGTTTGTTGGTGGATAGCTAGGCTGCTTCCATGTCCAACGTATTGTGACTTGAGTAACCATCAGCTCTGATGAGAGCATCCATCTCTGTAGTAGGAAATCAAGTCCATTCAGCGCGTGCTCAGGAGTGGTAGAGCGGGATCACGTGGTAGACATATTTCCAGTTTTCACTTGGAACTGTCACTCTGATTTTCATAGTGGCTGCAGCCGTCACACCCCAAAGAGCAGTGAATAACTGTACCCCACTTGCCACCGCTTTGCCAGCATTTGTTGTCTTTTGTCATTTTCATCTTAGCCATTCCTACTAGGGTAAGATGAAATCTCAAAGCAGTTTTAATTTGCATTTCCTGGATGGCCTAGGATGGTGAACACTTTAACATTTGTTTTCTTAGCCATTTGTATTTCTTCTTCTGAGAACTGTGTGTGCAATTCGGTAGAGAGCTTTTTTAAAAAACATCCATTCTTTTACATTGTTACACTAATCCCCCTCACCTCTCTGTCCCAAAGTGTCAACGGTCTACCCTTGCAACCTCCCCCGAAAGAGAACAAAACAAAACAAAATGAGCAAACAAACAAAGCGTCTAGCTGTGGAACCTGCAGTGTGTCAGGATGTGTCACACAGTTTTGTACCCTTTGTCCTAACAGCTTCACTTGTAAATGTTCATTGCAATGAGTCTCTGGTTAGGTTCTCGGCCGCTGGTTTCTGCTGCACTTTCAGTACCGGAACCTCACGGGGATTCCTCTCGGATATTCTGTTGTTGCCCTCTGTCACAGAGACCCCGCAGCTCTAGTTCTCCGGGACCCGCTCCTTCATGCACTTCAGCAGTTCATAGATAGGGTAGATGTTGGCTTGGGCTAACTCAAAGTCCTCCATCTGAGCCTGGGTAGTAGCTGAGTTGGTCTGCCTGCCAGCTCTCCCCGGAATGTGCATGGCTGGCAGGGGTGGGCCAGCTCTCCCATGCTCATCTGCATCCCTGCAACCAGGGTCAGCTCTACTGTGCTGTCCAGGCAACATGTGGGGCCTGCTCTCCCAAGTGCTACAGTTGGCAAGGGTGGAAACCATAGACCCCTTTTTAAGGGGGTTGTTTTCTTAGTGCTTTGTTTTAAAAATTATTTGTGTATTCTAGACATTAAACCTCTGTCAAATGTACAGTGTCAACAATTTTCTCTTCCCATTCTCTAGGCTGCCTCTTCGGTCAATTAGCAATTTCCTTTGCACCAGAGAAGCTTTTGGTTTTCACAAAGTCATGCTTGTTGATTGTCGATCCTATTTCTCTGGGCCGCTAAGATCCTACTCAGGAAGTCCTTCCTGAACTTATATCCCGACGTGTGCTTCCTATTCTTTCTTCTGGAAGTTTCAGAGCTTCAGATTTAACTTTGAGATCCTTGATCCGTTTGGGATTGATTTGTGTGTGGGCTGAGAGAGAAGGATCAAGTTTCATTCTTCTACATGTAGGTGTCCAGTTTCCGAGACACCGTTGGTTAAAGATTCTGTCTTTGATATGTATTTTTGGCATCGTTTCAAAAATCAGGTGGCTTTAGGTGAATGGTCTTATACCTGGATCCTCAAATCTATTCCATCGAGGAATGGGTGCACTATTTCTTGTTTATAAACATGACTGTTTAATGCATAAGGTAACATTTTTACTTGCATACCAACATGTATTCAATGCTGTTCATCCATAAAGAATGATGTTATGCCATTTTTGGGAAAATGGATGATACTAAAGACTATCAGTAATTGAACTAAGCCAGTCTCAGGGAGATGAGTATCACGTAGCAGTTTTCTTGATAACCGAGTTTTCAAGAAAAATATTTGTAGTCAAAAGTCTGTATTCGGCCTGCTATCAACAGAGCCATTCCCTTCTACCCAGAACTTTTGAGTTGTTTCCTGGTTTTTTTTCACTTATCTTTTTATTGCCCCCTCCATTTATAACTCATTTTTTGTATTTTCAAAAGTGTGTATGTTGTATTTTTGTTGTTGTTTTGTCTTGTTTTAACATTTCTTTCTTCATATTCTGCTTGTTGATGATAATCATGGAGACTCTAACATCAGAGCCCAGGGTCAGTCCTGGTCTATTATTAGCTGTGTGATTGACAAATTGCTCTGTTTGTCAGTTTCAGCATCCTCTTGTAAAAAGGAGAACAGTATGACTGAACATCTTCTCAGGTCTGATAGGAAGGTCAAAGGTATTCTTGGGAGGGAGATGCTTTCTGAGACACTGGAAGCATTCCATAGGTGTGAGATATAATAACATTCCGTCCTGAATAGATTTGGATAAAGGAAATAGCTATGGCCTGTTTTTTTTTTTGTTGTTGTTCTCATACACCCCAGTGTATATAGTTTTTTGTTAGGCTTGACTTGAAATTAGTCTACCATTTAAGACATTTTAAAAAGATGTTATTTGTATTACTGTGCCTAAACACAGTGTAAGTTTTTTGGAGGAGCAGGGATCAGAATGTACCAACTGAAAAACGTTTCCCCAAAGAAGCCTGCATAGAAATCTTGCTTTCAGCCCCTATCTCCTGCACATGCATATGTGGTATTATTTTTAATCAAGAAAGCCAATTATATATTTCAGGTATGGATCAGTAGCTTAGTCTCTTCCCACTGCTGCAGCAAAGTACCATAGTCAGTGCAATTTATAAACCATAGAAAGTTAGTCTTCACTGTTATGGAGGCTGTGTGCTTCCTAGGGAGAACAGAAGGCAGGATGACCTTGGCCTCATGTATCTTTTAAAGGAGACTGATTGTATCTATGAGTATATAGATCTCTTAGGCCAATCACATCTAAAGGACACTTTTCACGTAATATAGTTGCTCTGGGGCTCAAGTTTTAACAGAATTGTGGAGTGACCCAGACATTTGAACCATAGCCCTTACTTTCCAGGATTTATTGCTGTGTCATTGGTTGGAGCTTAGGAAAGCGGGACAGACTAATTCATCTATGAATATTGGTTAGGCTTGAATCAGGAAACCGTAGAAGTAGTGTTTTAGTGGTGGCTTTATTATTTTGAAACTTTCTGTTCTGGTTCTCTGCTCTTCTCCCTTCTAAAGGAATCCCATAAAATAACTGACCCTCAGGTCTTACCTTGAAGCTCACTGAGAATGGCAAAAAATGAGAGAGCTACAGTGGGCTATGTTCCTGGTCCCTAACTCAGCTTTAGGAAGTCAGTTACTTTCTCTGTCAGTCAGGAAACAAAGCATCTCGGTGGTAAGGACACCTTGAGGCACCATGCGGAATCTAGAGGAAAAGTCAAAGGCTCAATATCAAAGTCCTTAAAAAGTTTCAATCATTTAAAATTGGTTTACTGAAAAGAGATAGTTTTGTTTTGAATCATTCCATCCATTTGCTCTAACATTTAAGCACTTTGATTTTTACCATCATCTCAAGATGGAAATGCACTCAGAACCACACATTTTGGTCTTGATAAGTAATTCAGGAAAGGCTTCAGTATGCACATGGCAGCTGTGATTTGGGTTTTTCTATAAAGAGAAGTCAGTGGGGTTCTCATATTTATATATTAGTTGAGGGAGGTGGGATAGTGTAATAGATAAGGCTAGAATATAAGAATAAAATCTAAAATTTGGTGATTGTTATGTGATCTTGGCAAAGTCACTTTCCTAATGGCTAACCCTCAGTGTCGACAAAGGATTAGTAAAGCATGCTGTGGGTGTGTCTACAGTGGTGTTGCCAGAGGTGATTTATCATGGAGACTCTGGCCTGATAAATGGATTAATCCTTTGACGGGTACATAATAGGATGGTGTTATTGCAGTGATTCTCAACCTGTGGACTATGATCCCTCTGTGGGTCAAATGACCCTTCCACAGGGGTCACCTAAGGCCATCAGAAAACATAGAACTTTACATTATGATTCATAACGTAGCAATATCATAGTTATAAAATAATGACAAAAATAATTTTACGGCTGGGTCATAATAACATAAGGAACTGTCTTAAAAGGTCGAAGCATTAGGAAGGTTGAGAGCCACTGTGTTATTGGGAGGTGGCAAAAGGTACAGCCAAGTTAGAGGAATTAATTCGCTGGGGAGTATTCATAAGCTATATCATGTCGTAGGCTTTTCTTGTTCTATTTTATTTATCTCTTTTTATTGTCCACTATTATATGCACTGCCCTGCTCTATGTCCGTCTCTGCTGCAAAGGGTTGAACTCTCTGAAACCATGAGCCAAAATAAATCTTTCCACATTTCAGTTGTTTCCTCAAGTATTTTGATAGCCATGAAGACGTCTCAAATACACTTCTGTGACAAATTTCTCAGATGACATCAGAGACAGACACATTTTAACACACATGAACAGGCATTTGCGGTTTTTTTTCAAGTGTGGATAAACTAATACTTAAGGAACACACTAATGCTCAGACAGTGGGGCTTCATTGTTGAGTACTCACTAAATGTCTTTTTATTCCACGAACACAAAAGGGCCAAGGGCCACAGAGATGGACGCAGTTTGAGGTTGCTGTATAAAGATATGATAAGACAACACAGTGTATCTATAGCAGCTCCTTGGAGGTAGAGGTAGGGATCAGACGTTCAAGGTCATCTTCAGCTACATAATGAGATTGAGATCAACCTGAGCTAGTGACATCTCAAATAGAACAGAACAGAACAACGCAAAAGCTACAAGATATGGGAGGCTTGTGAGTTCAGCAATAAAAGAAGACGGCTGGCTGGTGAGTGTTGCAGAGGGATGGTGGAGATGTCTTTGAGGTATCTACCAGGCTGTCCAGGATCTGGGTGCTCAGCATCCCAAGAGCCTAACATTAGTCTTCTCCATTTCTTGCTTACTACACTCCACCTATACTTGCCACTTTCACTGATTTAATAGTCACCCGGCAGAGATGCCATGAGCACAGGATGTGTGCACGACACTTGTCTGTGTGGAGTGGTGAACAATGCATCCTTGAACCCTTCCAGGACACCTTTTTGCTGCTGCCTCACATCATCTTTGATGTGTTCTTCATGTCAGCTTTGGTCCTATCATTTTTATCTTCAGTTTTCCTCCCTCCAGGAAACCTTGCTGATATCTGAGCCCAAGCCCAATCTAAGTGAAATGTTACCGTTATCCTTTCTTAAATGCTTCATAGATGCAAAATAGATTTTTTGTCATCGTTTCTGCTCACATCATTGCAGCTCCTGAGTACACTGTGTGTAACCATTTAATGCCATGTAAGACCTAACCGCTTGTCGCTTAAATTGTCATGATGAACACAGAAACTGCCTTTAATTTAGTTTTTTTGCTTTTCAAAAGATTTACCGGTGTATATATACAGTATGCTTTATTTAAAGTGTATCCAAGGAGTAGATCACTGAGTTAACACTTTCTTTAGATAGCCTTAAATTATTTCCTGGGAATTTGAACCATTTTATCTTTTGATAGATGCACAGAATGAAATCTGTGCTGAGACCACTTCATTCAAAATGTAAATCTCTTCCTTGATTTTCCATGTCATTAGAGGAAACCCAAGTGCCTGGTGACCACTTTAAAACAAGAGCAAATAGGTGATATGGGAACACCAGCCACCCATTTGTTTGCCTGGAGTTGGGAGGAGAGTTTTGTGATCTTAGTGTTTAAATGTGTATACTTGATAATAGTGTCAAGTATTGCTCAAATAAACTTCAATTTTTTTTTGGCTAAATTGATGGAGCCAACCTGTGGTGTTGCTCTGTTTTGGAAAAGGTGGACATCCCAAGTTGCAATATTGCTATGCAAAAAAAAAAAATCTGCCACTGTAGCAATGATGCTATTGGACTCGGACGGAAACCCCATAAAATCATATGGGTGATATTAATTTAGTCACCTACGGCTTAATAGTCATTTTATGGACATTAAAAAAAAGTTGTGTAGCCATAATGTTTTATCTGTCTTTATGGTCTCTTATGCTGTGTTTAATCAATGTAATTATGAGAGGAGATAATTAAATATAGTACTATACAGTTCTTAAGATTTTAGTGCTGTTATTACTAATTTAACCACAAAAATGATGTATAAGAACTAATGGCAAATCTTAAAGAGAAATATCCAGTCAGAATTTTCAGAAAGCAATTTGAATGATAGAGGAGAAGTTGTTTCCCTTTAAGCTTATTTATGTCATTTTAAATATACTTTTTGGTTATAGCTAGCAAAGGACAATCAAGAGAAAATGATATTTGTCCAAGTTATATGTCTTGACTGTCAAGTGTTTATATCAGAAATAGTTTAGTGTCCCAAAGGCTAGTCATGACTACGGTTTCACACTGAGATCACACATGCAATCTCTCTTATTATGTATGTATGCTCAATACACACTAGCCATAATTTTACTCAGACATAAATAAAAATAATTACATTTAGGAAATGAAAACAAGATTGCCACATAACTGAAAAGCAGACTGCTTGCTTTACAGGAGGCTGAACTCAGCTCTTCGCAGCCATGAGAACTCATGTTTTATAGCTTCTTGGAATGACTAGCGTATGCTCAGTAGCATGTCTAGTGTAACATGTATTTCTAAAATAAACTATTGTGTGTGCCCTCACATGTGTGTGTTTGCATACTGAGGCACATGTGTGAAGTCAATTCTCTTTACCTACTTTTATCTAGGTTCTGAGAACTACACTAAGGCCTCGAGGCTTGCTTTCCAAACACTCATTGGACCATCTTCCTGGGCCCCGATACAAATACGTAATGGAGACCACAGAACAACAGAATTTATATTCGGGAAATCAGAATGTGAGGTGGGAAAAGATAAAAAGTCATGCAATCTCTGGAACAAAGGTGGTGCCCTTCTGCCTAATTGTTGAGCTGGGGGGGGTCTGCAGATCTGTGTAATGAGAACTTAGGAGAAGAAAGAAAAATCGGTCCACAGCGTGGGAGGCTAACCCATGATGCAAGGGAATACAGTGGACTATTACTTAGCCATCAAGAGGAATGTTATTCTAAGATACACACAGCGTGGATGGGCCTTGAAGATGCTGTGATTACTGAAGTATGGCAGATGCTGAAGTGAGTCCCTTGTATGGAAGCCCTAGAAGTAAACGTCATGATGAGAATTATGCTAGGCTTCTAAAAGATAGGGGAAGATTGAAATGTTGGTTCCGTTTTGATAGGTACAGCATGGGACCTGTATATATCAATCTGAATGAACTTAATACCATGAAATACACACTTAAAATGATTAAAGTGGTCAGTTGTATGATATTTATATTTTAGCACAGTGAGGAAAATCAAATCTGTAGGGACTGATTTCTGCAAACAATGGGAAGAGGTACTGTGGGCTTACGGGTGGGAGGAGGTGAGCAGAATGGAGAGTCTGGAATGAAGCCGCTAGTTTTCTTCAGCTGTGAAGTCGGGTTGACAACTGTGCTGAAGCTTATTTCTGTATCTAACACATAGGAAGATGCATCTTTGGTCCCTGTAATGTTAAGGCGTGAGCAGGTTGGCAGGTGGAAACTTTTGACGGGAAGGGTTTAGTCGGATTGCAAGTCGGAAGGCAGGAAAACGACACGCATCCTCTCTCTCTGAAAGGCTTCTTGGCAGTGCAAGAGTCATTTTGATTTCTTTGTGTACTTCTAGAAAACATGAGTTGGATGAGACAGAAGGGCCTAATGCTGTAAGTTAGCAGCCTGGAATTAATGGAAAGTGTGAGACAAGATCCTCTGTCTTTAGAGTGGTTGTGTGTACTGAATTGATGCGATGTTCTTTTCCATTCCCCAGGAAATATGTTCTCATTGTGTGCTCCAGGGAAATGATTAAAACACATCATTAGAATACTTCTCTTCCTTTCTTCTTCATTGGGAGATGCCACAAGTGCCTGACTTTTCAATTTGAACCAAATGTTTGCTTTTCTTTCGTTCTAATAGTTGTGTGTGGTTTGTTGTCTTGTACAATTTTACAGCCCGAAAAATCAAAAGAGGTGTACAAATCATCATAACTCATCTCTTTGTTTTAGAGACAGAGTTGGGGGGGGTAGAAAGTTGTCATTGAATCCTCTTAGAGTTCTGTTACTTGTCTGGTGATAAGAACAACTGGTACAGATAGTCAAGGTGACATTAATAGTGGTACATGAAACTCAAGGATGAAGAAATGACCATAGCACAACCAGAGAGAAAAGTGGGAGGTGAATTCTTGGAGGACAGAGACAGGTAGGCATCTCAGACAAAGCAGCTTGGGTGGGGGAACGGGTGCACCCAGCATCATGTCACAGTTCAGGTCTGTGGGACCTCACTTGCTTGTGAAGTTTTGAGTTTAGAATGGGTTTTCAAGCACCATCATTTTTCATTAATGACTTTTGGACACATTTACTTCTCTAAACTTTGTTTTTGCTCTTTCGGAAAGATTAACAATATCTTACAAGTGGAACCATTTGGAGACTAATGGAGACAGGGTTTGTAATGCATGTGTCAGGAAAGAGAGAGCCCATCACCATGTCATCATAGGGTGACCATGTCATAGGGTGATTGGTTACACATCACCCCACGATGGTCTTTCTACCTCCTCTGTTTTTTTCCTGTCCTTGAAGGAGCCCATGGCACATTCCAGGCTCATGCATGATAGCATTTGTGTCCCAGTAGAGTGATTTGTTTATATGTCTGTCTCCTCACAGCACCATGGCTCCTTTAGGTTACTGTTCTGGTCAAGCACATAGCTCATACCCTGAGAGTAACTGTCCAGTGAGTGATTGAGTGAGCCAATAGGGGAATGGCTTTGTTTGACTTGCCCTTACATAAAGGAGGAACAAAACTAGCGGGCAGAAACTTGTGACTCTATGTAGGTGATGTGTACAGGTAGTGGTGAGAGGTAGGGTAAAGATGGGTGTTTATCTTAAATGGAAAGCCAGGATATGATTATTGGATGTCTAATATTTCTTATGAAATTTGTTACAAGATACTTTGCTTGACAAAGGGACTTGGAGAGAGTACAAACTTTTTGGATTATACTTTAACAATAGAAAGAAACTTAAAAGTGTGATTAATTTTAATCCAATTATTCTAGTTTTTGAAACTATTTACTAAAGAAATAATTGAAAATTACAGAAAGACTTTTTTTGTGTGTACCGTTGTTCACGGTAACATGGAGTAGAAAAAAAAAAAATCGAAGACCAGAAAAATGACTCAGGAAGTAAAGGTGATGGCCGCCAAACCTGACAACCTGAGTTTGATTCCGGAACCCGTGGGGTGGAAAGAGAAAAGGACTTCTGAAGGTTGTTTTCCAAACTCCTCACAAGCATCACAGCACCTATGCCCTCTCCATTAAATAAATGAATGTTAAAAAGAAATAAAAAACAAACAAAAACAAGTATTTACCAAAGAGCACATGGACCTGTGTATTTAGATAAATTCACATACTGGAATAAGATGCAGCCATTAAAGCTGATTGTAATATGAATTATAATATCAATGATGAGATTCATGTGTAAAAATTATCCAGTTGTATAGTATTTGTTAAGTTACAAGAAGAGCACACACATCTGACAGTGATGGCTTTCATATGTATTAAGAATGGTGGTTGTTGTTTTCAGTTTTCTGTATTTTCAAAGTATTTATTACTTTGTAATCAGATAACAACCTCCTGAATGAGGTTCAGGTTACCTTCCTCCTTTTGTAATTAGACAAGGCTGCGTTGGGCATAACTTTCTGTATGCATTTCAGAAGAAAATACCCTCTCCCCAGATGCACCCACTTCACCTGTGTCTTCCTAGCAGCAGGAGAGGATAGTGGGACTGTGCAGCTCACCATCAGAGAGGTGGGAGCTGCATGCGAGGCAAAGGGGCAACCAGTCCTCCAGAGGGAAGCCAGGACAGGCCGAGAGAAAGGACACAGAAAACAGGAGCACTTGGCGGGAAAGGGGACTGGAAGCATAGGGAAAGAGGTGGGGGAGAGAAGGAGAAAGAGAGAGAGAGAGAGAGGAGAGAGAGAGAGAGAGAGAGAGAGAGAGAGAGAGAGAGAGAGAGAGACGCCTCCTTGTGTTCTGGATAATAAAACAACAGGCACCTTGCTGCTATTTATTTAGCAATTGTAGTACTAAATAGTAAATAAATCGACAAATCCGAATCCACCTGACTTCTGTCTCTAGGAAGTTTTTTTTTTTTTTTTTTTTTAATTCAAATGGGAAGCCAGGCAATGTTTTCTTCCCTCTTAGAGCAGCTGGTCTCTCCTGTTTAGGTGCCTCAGCCTTTGTGGCATGGACTGTGTATGATTGTCATCACACAAATATACTATATTCCTGGGGACAGGGTCCTCTGAAGTATCTTGCAGGAGGTGCCACTGTTTTATACCATGCATGGCGGCTTCCTGAGATTAATGATACCCATACCGTTGGCATCTGGCACGTGTGAGCTGGCCTTTTACCTCTATTCATCACCTAAGCACTGAAAGCATCACTTAGCTTCTCAGCATCTCAGGTTCCTCAGGGGTGAATGAGAGTAGTTAGACCTGACTCATGGGACATTGTGAATGACACCTGTCCATCACCTCACACGTACTTGGTGGCCCTCCATGTTAATCTTCGTTCCACTCATTGACTTGCCTATCCTAATGCCAACAACGATGCTAAATAATTTCCAGGGCTCCTGCCTGGTAATTTGGAGAGACAACTACCATTATTTCCTCCGAATGCAATAAAGTTGTTTTGAGTACTTCCTGATAAGTAATTGCTTCCCTTAATGATACTCCAGTGGAATACAATATGGAAACCTCAGAAGGTTTTTATTCTCGAAACTAATTTTTAAGTACAAGTGCTTCCAATTAGTCCTGGCTCCGTGTGATTTGTAGCATACCAAAAAGACTTGGGGTTCTAAATATAGAAATCAAAACACTTTGTATCCTCTGAAAGCAGAGTCAGAAAACCTTACACAAAAGGAGAACAAGCCTACATTATTCTCTAGTGTAACTATGTGTCACATCATAGGGAATGCCTTCTCTCCAGCTGAAAGGCATCTCAGAAAGGAGAATGTTCAGTCTCTTAATGACTCATACATTGGGCTGGGGAGACACTCAGTCAGTAAAGTGCTTGCCTTTTAAATGTGAGGGCCTGAGTTCAATTCCTAGAATCCACAGGGAATGGGGGATCAGGTGGGGTGGGGGACAGGGGCAGTTGTGGTACATACTTGTGATACCAATTCTGGGAAGGCAGTCATACAATAGGTGGCTATCTGGAGTGTACTGATCACCCAGCCTAGCCTTCTTGGCAAGTTCTAGGCCAATCAGAGACCTTGTCTCCAAATAAAGTGGGTGGTGCTTGAGGAAAAACACATGAGGTTGTCTTCTGGCCTGTACATGCTTATATGTACACATGCATGCATACCCATACATATGTGTGCATGATCACACACACACACACACACACACACCACACACACACACACACCTCTCCTAACCTCTGCAACACATAAAAAGACTCCTTAGAAAACAGACCCAGTAATTAAAAAAATCCAAAATTATAGTTAGTAATAGTTGGATGGTGGGTTACTTTATTAAGATGATGGCTCAATTTTTTTTTTTTTGTGCAAATAAGAAAAAAAGGAAAAAGCACATGATTTTTTGTCAAGTGAGACTTCCTGAAATTCTACCTTAACATAACAGTATGCTAGGCTTTCCATGTGAATTTTCTCTAGCATGTTTCAGTGTATGATGAGGAAATTCTTATGGCTGAGTCTGCCTTTGACTATGCTATGCACTCTCTCACTCTCTCCCTCCTCTCTCTCTCTCTCTTTTGGTCTTCAAGACAGGGTTTTTAATATGTAGCCCTGGCTGTCTCTAGAACTCATCCTATAGACAAGGCTGGCCTCAAACCCAGAGATCCGCCTGCCTCTGCCTCCCAGACACTGGACTTAAAGGCGTGCGCCACCAACACCTGGCTCACATCATATCATTTTATCTTCACAAAGTCTCTGGTGCTAGTTTCCTGGGAGATGAAAACAAGAGACCACAGATTGCCTACTGACTTCCTGTGGCCCGTACTGGTTTGGGTACCCAGCAAGCTGCAGCTTACTCAGTAGGTTAACTTCCTCACCTGTAAGATGGTGCAAATGATATTTACCTCGGGGACTGTTGGAGAGAATCAAGGAAGTTGATCCAGGAGAAAGTGGTGTGCTTGGTTCCCAGGCCACCAGCATCACCACCACAGAGAAGCTTATCAGAAAGGTAGATCCTGCTCCCTGCCCCAGACATCTAGACTGTGCTAAGAGAGCCCTTTGGGAAATTTGACACCTTGTGACTTTAAGAGTATGGGCTCTCTCTGTCTCTGTCTCTTTCTGTTGTCTCCTGTATCTCTCTCCTCCACCCCTTGGTTCCACAGTTCAGATGCTTCAGAGCATCCTCTGGCTCTTTCTCCCTTCCTCTGCCTAACACAAGGTTGAGCCGTACCCGAGGCACAAGTTCCTTCACTCTCAAGTGGGAGACCAGAATAAAAACTCCAGTAAAGAACTCCAGTATGATCATTAGCAAGTTTATTTTTTACAGATCGAATGTTTGGACTGGACATATATAGCTATTGAAATCATGTTATAGTATGTCATGAGATTTAGAAATAATAAAAATGCATTAAGACGCATTTTACAACTTTAAAGGTGTCTGAAGGAATTGGGATGTCGGAATGGGGAAGAGGAAGCGTGAAGTTGTAAGCTCAAACCACTATACACATGGCTTGTCGAAAGTGTATTCTCATCTATTGTTGTATATTGGATGGATTTGGGGCATGTCAGGGTTAAAAACAGGCAGAGCTGTCTTCAGCATGCAGACGAGGAAACAGACACAGTAGCCTCAGTTTCCACTTTACAAAGTCATTGACACCCAGTGCCACATCTTCCAACCATTTCCCCTCTGGAGTCAATCCCCCATTTTTCTCAGTGGTGTTAGAAGTCCTGAATCTCATTTATTTGTGAAGTAAGAGTCATTGGACTGCCCATGCATTTGGAGGCATTTTGGTTATTTATAGCTGCCTCCAAGCTGCCCCATAATTCAATAGCTTAAAGATCAATTTGCTGTTCATTCTCCCAGTTTGTGAGTCAACTGGGATCGGATGAATGCTGTAGTATGGGATTCCTCTTGTAATGTGCATCACAGTCAACTGAAGGTGGGACTGGACTGGGGTAAGCTTCACAGGTGTCTTCATGTACCAATGGCTTGTTGTCTGGGAGATTGACAGATATCCTTTCCTGGAACCTCTCTCTATATCCAGCTTGGGTTTCCTGTCTGACTTCTTACATGACATCTGACCTCCCTCAGATGAGCAGTTCTATGCAGAAAATGGAAAGGTGAGTCTGGAGAGGTGGTTCAGTAGATCTGAATTTGGCTTCTTAGTGCACACATGTACACACACACACACACACACACAAACACAATTCAGGGACATCACTGGGAAACAGAGACAGATCCTTAGGGGTTGTTGGTCAGCTAGTCTAGCCAAATGGGTGAGCCTGAAGTTGAGTAAATAAAGCAGAGAATAATGAAGAATGTATCTGACATTGACATCCGACCTCCACATGCGTGTGTACACACATAGAAAATGGAAAGAGGCAGTCATATGACAGCTCATGTTTCAAAGTAAGGGACAAAGACCTCACCAATAAGTGGGAGGAATGTCAGGGATTTGTGTCTCTGAAGTCATCAGTTGGTATAGAACACTTAGCAATGAACATAGAACAGAGCATACCTTCAGTGATGATGACATCAACAAGCAAGGGAGAAAGTCAGGTGGGACATTGTTAGAACAGCCCTGAAGCAATAGTGAGGCACAGGCTGCCCTTATGCTACACAATAGGAAACTCAGCCCTTTGCTTGTGCACATGCCACATAAAGCTTCTGTCCCATTGGGCAGTCGATGGCTCTTGCATACCATTTCCTTAATTCATGCTTTTGAGTCAAGAAACATGTGGGCTAATATACTCAGGCTAGATATAGAAAAGTCTTACCAATGGTGAGTAAAAAATTTAACCAATAGTCCCTAATGGATACTTATTAGTGATTGGGCCAAGACTGTGAAAATGAACATGTAGAGTCCCACAGGTCATTAGAAGACAGCTTTGTCTCTGCAGATGACACTGAACCTGGAATAAGAAGGTGGGGGGAGGTGCTGTCAGGTAAAGAGTGGTAGCTAAGGCTGGTGTTGAGAGGAGCAGAGCCACATTTGTGTCAAATACAGTATTCCAGGAAAGGGGCCAGTGCTGGAGAAGGTCCCAGAGGTCCCACCACTAGACTCTATCACTGCAGAGCCTCTTTAAGGTCTGGAGATTTAATCCTAAGGGTAACAGGGTTCACTGCAATGGTAGTATTTGAAGACTTCCCCAAATCACTAAGTCTTTTTACCTGAAAAAGAAGAAGAAGGAGGGGGAAAAAAAAAGGCTTAAAGAGATGGGAGATGGTGTTGAGGGATGAACTCGGTTGGTTTCACTTGGACAAATAAATCACCGGGTGCTATTTATCTCCAATCAGCAATAATCCCAGCATGTTCACCCAGGGTCAGTCTGGACAAAAGCAGCCCACTCAGCCCCTCTCCACATTTGCCAGCCTGTAATAGCATCCTTATCAGAGGAAATCTCTCGATTGCTCCCCAACATAAACTGTTTGCTGGGCAGCCAGGGTCAGCGGTGCCCGCTAAGCCGGTGTACTGACCCAGGTGCCCCTGTTTGAACTGCAGATGATTCAACAGAATTGAAGTGGCCAGGCCGAGGTGGTGATGTTTACCCAGGCAGGTAGGAGACTGGGACTAGAATTTCTCTGAGCTTGTGAAGAACACCTGCGTGTGTTAGTTCATGGGCTAAATGGTCAGGCAGCGAGTGCAGCCCAAAAGGACACTGCTTTCCCATTGCTGTCCTCAAAGAATTGAGCCATTTAAAGCCAGTTCTCTTCATGCACGGAACAGTTTCCTATAGATTGCAATGGGCTGTGTGGAAACAAAAATCTCCTTGTATTACAAACCAAAACACACAAACAGCACACATGGACATGACTTTTTCTTGTGACATTGAGAAAGCAAAAATAGCTGTTCTCCAGGAGAAAGGTGAGTTTAAGGGGTTAACTCTTTACCAATTAGACAAGCTGCCTGGCCCGAAAGGCCTGATGATTTCCAAAGAGCAGTTTGAACTGGAAAAAGTCCTCCCTACCCTCAAGGGTTAAACCATGGAGCACATAGCAGGATGAGCCCCTCTTCTTTTGTTAATGGGAACTGACATCCCCTACAATCAAATGGGACAGAACTTAATCATATTCTCCATGACAGAAGAAATTAAGGTCTGTGGTAAGAGACATTATAATCTTGACAGAATTTTCATGCCTTCCAAAAGCCCAAATTACTCTGTTTACCAAAATCACATGCTGGCGGAGCTATGTTTTAATGCTCTGATTGGGGGCCTGTTAATTTCCATTTCTTGAAGGAGGGGTTGCCTGTGTTATCCCCGGCTTACTGTCATTTATCTTCCTATGTGCTTGAGCAGATAAGTGGCCCCATCCCTCAACCCTTTGACTGGAAACTGTCCCCCATGCGGATGATGACTTCAGGCTTGCCCTGGCCAAAGGCAGCAGTGAGCACTGAGTCATTCTGCTTGTCTCTAAGGCCCAGCATGCTTCTTCCTTCCCAAATGATCTGTTTGGGATCTAGCAGCAGTGAGTTGCCAGGATGTATTCAGCAGAGTACCTGAGGTCCAATCTCTTTCTAAAAGAAAAGGAAATAAAGAAGGCCCATTTAAAATGATAGAATCTGGCACATCTCGATCCTTACATCTAAAAGGAGTCATAAGATTACTTCATTTGGTACACAAAATGACAATCAAGCGTCACAATGGTTATTGCAGGAGCTTGGCCAGGTTGACACAGTAGTCAGTCAGGATGGAGGCTGGTGTCATAGCATGTTGATATTTACTTAACAACTGACTCTCCATGCATGGGTTTCTGCAGTGTGACTTATGTCCATCCAGGCCACTTTCAAACTGGGGATGTGCTATTGACTGGCTTTCAAAACTCCTACAAATTTGGCAGTTGGCTCTCTGGAAGCAAATATAAGTCTATTTCAGCACCCCCCCCGACTTTTTACATACCCTGTCTGCAGTATGTTCGATCTTGCTATTATTGTCCCTGCATACACACGCAGATCCACATACACCTCAGGCAGATTTTTCTTCTAAAAAAGGTGAAGTTACAAGTGACACAGGCACAGTCAGGCAGGGAATAAAGACTCTGAAATGTTACCGGGTGAACCATCCGTGTGGTCAAGAGAAACGCTGGCTGGTCTTTGATGATTTCCTGCTAACCTGTTGTGTGTTAGCCACAAACTCAAGCTTCATCTTCAAAATGCATTTCTCACCAAACACTTCAATTTTTTTTTTTTAAAAAAGAGAAAAACATGCCAATTGAGGAGGAGAAAATAAATTTGTATCTTGGCCACCAGTAAAGTCAGCTTTGAAAGTTACCAGCTTAAAAAAAAAAAAAAAAAAAAAAAAACTAAAAAATTTTCAGATTTAGTATGTGGGCAAAAGGAATAGAGACTATAATCAGGAAAGCGCTGCTGACTTAACTGAGAGGATAAGAACTTTCCAGCACCATGGATGGAATAGCTCCTTGAAAGCCTTCTTGGGGACAGCTATGTTCTAAAAATGATTGATGCGTCTATTAGTTCAGTGTTCCCCATTAATCCTTGATCTATTCTAGAGGAAAAAATATTGTGTACAGTCTGTGAGATTTTTGACTTGAGCCCCTTGGCCAGTGGTCGATCAGTCCTCTTTTGTGGACACGTCCAGAGTTGCGGCTGGCAAGTGAAGTCCTTACCAAGAATTCTAATAGACATCCTGCTGGGTTGTTGTCGGTTCCTAAGTCACTTTTCATTTGAGCTGGTAAGAAATAGAGAGTTGGCTGAACTGCTGCTCTCCTCAGAAGCGACCTTTGCAAAGCTAGACAATATAAACCAACATTGGTTATCATGATCGCAACTAAATCATGGCAGTAGAGTTCTGGGTAACAGATACAGCTCTTGATAGACATGGCCTCAGCCATCCATAACATATCTACTGGTACCCTCCGGGACCTGGAAAGTGGTTACATTGTGATACTGCTGTGAAGGAATTAGAGAAATCTGTGCATCATCATTTTTTTCCTTTTGCCTTGATTTCTTTATATACTGAAATTAGTTTCTGATTCCCACTTGGGGAAGAAAATAATACAGTAGCCCCTAGTGGAAAAACCTGTCTTCAGTTATATTTAGCAAGGAAATGAGTCAAACTACTGAGAGACTGCCAGCTTCATCAGTATGGGACTATGCATTTTAATGGGGCACAAGTTCGAAGGCCTTCTGGTTTGAGAGTTACGTCACAGGCCTTCTGGTTTGAGAGTTACGTCACACGCGGTTCATTTTTCCCAGGCCTGAAAACCAGGAAGGTTTTAAAAGCCAGGTGTTGAGTGACCTCTGTTTCCTTTTGCTTCATTTTAATCACTCGATCCTTCTTACATGCATCCTTTCCGATGGGGGTGTCGACACCAGAGCGTTTAATTCTAAGGGCACCTCTAGTTTGGAAGCTTTACATGATGACTTAGCAGAGAAATGAATTTCCTCTTCTTAGGAGCTGGCTTAGGTAATTCAGGTCTGCATAAAGAGGAGTCAGGCTTTACATTTTAAGCTCTCTCTTCCTCAGTTCAGCTGGGACTCCTGTAAGAAAATGGGATCGTAAATATCTTTGTGGCCATGTCCCGCTCACTTTTGGAAGGGGCTGGAATGGCTTAGCATTTTGGAAGACTGTCAGAGCCAGCTTTCTTGGGCACGGGGCATTTCTGGCTCTTGACCTTGTTTGCACAAGTTCAGATTTTGGCAAAGTAATAACTAGGCATTCAGTAGTTTATCATTTGTCTTTCCACAGCCTGCCAGCTTTCCTTTCTGCCAGCTTTAGTCTTCAGTGCTGGAGGGTCTGCACGCCATACCGAGAGGTGCTCTTTTTTTTTTTTTTTTTTTTTGTCTAAATTTGATTTTTATTTTATGTGGATAGGTGCTTTGCCTGCATGTATGGCTGTGCACCATGATCATGCAGTGCCTGCAGAGGTCAGAAGAGAGTATTGGATCCCATGGAATTGAATTATCGGTGGTTGTGTGCTGTTGTGGGAAAGCTGGGAATTGAACTAAGGTCTTGTAGAAGAGCAGCCAGTGTTCTTAACCACTGAGCTATCTCTCCAGCTCCCCTTTCTATCCTCCAGAAGTATTCTTATATAAAGCTTTGCCACACATTCCAGGAGCTTCACTGCACTGTCCAGAAGAGAGAGAGACCTATTCCCTGGCCCAGTCCTCCAGACTTGTATCTCTGTCTTCATAGAAGAATGCCGCTTGTTTTTTTTTTTTTTTCTTTTTTTCCCAAATGACATTCATTACCTGGCAAAATGTTTTCAAGTTCTTGATACTTACACGTATTTGGGAAATGTCAAAGAGAGTGAAAGACAAGCCTCCATTTTGAAGACATTGCTTTATGATGAGAACAGGAGTAGGAAGGGCACATAAATCATGACTCGTATTGAATGCTAGGATTGTTTACTGTCCTCTGGAATTGGCCAGGGGCATGTAAGCCTGGTAGGATAGAATCAGATGTAGAATGGATGCTGCAGTATTTATATTCTGGGAAGCAGCTATGTTATATATTCCAGAAGGAAACAGAGATGTAAACTTTTCCTCTTCCCTGCAGTTGATATAAAGCGTTGGGCAGGAAAACGTTATTAAGCCTCTAGAAAACAACGTACCTCGGGAGGGGTTAAAGGCATCATGGTAGTAGTTCATAGCAAATACAAGTATTTTAGGGAAACCCACTATTTAGAAACTTATAGGTGCTCTACTTTTTTGTTAAAGAGAGCCCCCCTCCCCCCAGTGAACCGTTCAGGACAATGCTAGTTACCCTGGTTGTCTGCTGCTGTTGTTTTTCCGGAGACTTGGCCTTACATGAAGCAGGACACACTGGTATCCATGAGGGTTCTCAGAGAATGATTGTCTTTCTTTTCGCTGACTCAGGTTTTATGGCACTAAACATGAGAAAAGAAAAAAAATGGAAAAAGAGAAAGAATTACTGTGAAATCAACAGTGTCCCTGTGGACAGACACGGGCACTTTAGAGAAAAGCCATGCATCCTTCTTAAAGCGCACTCAACACATTCTGCAGAAATGGAATGGGAGGAAAAAAAACTTCTCCCAGACCTGGACTGTCTGCCATGAGTTATGAGTATCAATAACATTAGCCGCAGCTACAGATGCAGCCGTTACTTGAAGGAACATACAATTCTATTAAGAAGTAAAGTGTGCTGAGATGCTTGCGGGAAAGAGTGCCCGCTGCAGCTACTTCCAAAGCTGATTGTGCTTTGATCAAGGTACTCTCTCAACCCATTTATTATTATTATTATTATTATTATTATTATTATTATTATTATTTATTTCCTTAATTTCATGAAGACTTCCCTTGATCTTGCCTTATGGTCCAAGGTAACAAACCCCACCCATCTGGCACAGTCCCAGGCTTCACGTATCGATTACCAAGCTCCTCCTTCGTTCTTGTTACTTTGTTTCTCACATTCTCCTCTCACTCGGATCCACTTTTACTTTCTTTATACTTACTGACTCATTTTGATCTGTTTCTCTCTGTCCACAGAGTAGAGACATTCCTGCCAATGGTGTTCCCTTGTTACCTTGTTTGTAGGTTGCTCAGGCTTTAGTGGCTGGACCACTAATATGGCACAACCAGTAACATGTTGTCATCTCCTTTGTACTTGTGAGCTCACCAGCCCAGACGGCATGCTCTTGAGGATGGGTGTGCAGAGGTCCCCGAGTTACACACCCTCATCTTCATCAATGCTTTTCTGGTTTACATCAAGACCATCTGATAGCATCAGAGATGGGGTAGCACGACAGGTTGACAGGTTGATTTAGACCACAGCCTAATATTTTTCTCACATAAAGTTCGCCGTCCATACCTTGTCTGTCTGGAATCACCCAAAGTGTCAATAAACCACACTCTGAATTGTGGAAAGCACTGAAAACAGAAATATATCACTTATTCTGAATAATAATAAGAGTAGAGATTTTTAACTGGCTTTCCAGACACTCTTCACATCATAGTGTTGGTTCTTTTTCATTTTATTTTTATGTTTTTCCCCCAGAATTTTATATATGGTAAGGTATTTACATAATTTCTACTCCCTTCAACCCTTCCATGTTCCCCACTCCCTCTGAAATTCATGACCTCTTCTTTTTAAATTATCAATGTTTTACACACACACCACACACACACACAGAGAGAGAGAGAGAGAGAGAGAGAGAGAGAGAGAGAGAGAGAGAGAGACAGAGAGATACACAAATGCAGACATACAGATACACAAACATACACATCACCTGTTGAGAGCTTATTGCTGCTCCTATGTATGCTTGTTTAGGGCTGACCGTTTGGATTAGATAACCTATTAGGGGCTTGCCTCTAGAGAAGACTGATTCTTCTTCTCTCAGCAGCCATTAATTCCCTGCGCCTCAAGTTTCAAGAGTTTTAATTGGTTTCACAGAAGATCAGAAGCATCTCAGAAATGTTTCCCATCCTCCCATTATTCTAAAGCTAGGAGACAGAGAGGCACAGAGGATGTAACAAAATGCTTATGCTGGGCCAAGCTCCCCCACCCGGAGCAGCTCAGGGCTTTTTTTCCCATCCTATCACGTGGTCTCCTGTCATTAGCTACTTGCATTTTTCTATTTATTGTACTTCATTTGACAAATCATTAAAAATAGATAGCACAACACTGGCCTCGAGACTAATCTTTGAGCGGCCCCATTATTTTTAGCTTCCCATGTGGCGAATTGGCTATTTATTCCTGCGCTTCGGTTCCTTTCGGTTAAGAAGGCTTTAATCACGACAGAAGTTCACCTTCTACCCTACGGTTCCTGACTAGCCCGCCTGGCTTTAATAGCCTCCTATGAGAGAGACCTTCCCAATAGTCTTTAGAGAGTCTAAATAAATTATGCCCACAGATTCCTTTTTATCTGCTGTTTTTAGCACACAATTTCCCAAACAAAAAAAACCAGGCCAGAGTGCACGTTTGTCTCTGTAGGTGCTTTGAAATGCCTTTCTGTGGAGTTTCGCTGTCTTGAGGCTCAGGCAAGATGGATGCTTGTCTGGCCCTGGGGCTGGGGCTGGGGCGAAGGGGTGTCAGCAGCTTTGCCGAGAAAAACCCTGTCAACAACTGCTTTTGGGCTCTGAGACGCCACAGAGTCGGCTCACCGCATCACTTTTAGCGCTGGCACTTTTGAAGATCACCTTCTTTTCACTCCTGTGCTCTTAATACCGGGCCTCCCCCAAAACCTTCTCAGATGAAGCCCTTTGTTAGCTTCTTTTCTCTCATCTCGATCCGCCTTCAGTCCACAAAGCAAACACGACTTCTTCCCTAGGCCTCGTGGGTACACCTTTAGTTTTCGATCGTGTGCTTGTGGCACTTCTTATGTGTGACTTTTACTTGAGAGTAGCCAGAGTTTTCCAGGCATCTGCTAGTGTGTGGGCAGTGTGTTAGTCAGACCTTTTGGAACTGTGACGAACATCTGAAACCTTTTAAGTAGACATAATACATTTGGACTCATGGCTTTAGCAAGTGGTCAGTTGGCAATGTTGCTTTGGGTAGCACATCATGTCAGGAAACAAGGGCAGAGGTGGTGCTCACCTCATGACAGGCAGGAAGCAAAGAGAGAGGCAGGAAAGGGCCAGAGACAAGAGATGTTTCAAACATATGCCCCCAGGGACCACCCTTCCTCTAAGTAGACCTACTACTATTAGCCATTTGGCTATACTTTCATCATCCTTTGATGAAGTTAGTATCCTCATGGTCCAGTCACTTCATTTAAGACTTTTAAGATATTAAACATAACAATAATAGATAGGGTTGTATAGCCATGGTTGCATGCAGAATGTACCTGAGTGACCATGGGTAGGATGCTTATGCAGACATTATATGTGTGTGTTTTATGCTTTTGTTTCTGCCATACTGAGGATTGAATTCAGGGTCTTGTGCATTTTTAGCCAGTGCTGTACCACACAGAGCTACATTTTTAACCCAGGCTACTCTTCCAGGCCTCATCTTTCTCATCTGTGTAATGGGGAGAGTTTGTGTACTTCCTTGAGAGGTGATGAAGGAAAAGCCATAAATTACCTATAATTATTTTAAATTATAGTTTGATATTACTTTACTTCTAAATCAAAAGGAAGTGATTTTCTCTCTACCTGCATACAAGGGAGAAATAAAGCGTGGGCCCTGCTGCAGGGCTGAGGGAGTGTATATTTGTAACTTTGGCATTGCTATATTTGTGCAGCATGTTCTGTCTTCTCAGATGACTACTAAAGATTAGTCACTGTTTTTAGGACATTTGTATCAATAACCAGAAGGCAGGGAAAATCGTGGAAGAGGGGGTGGAGAAAAAAAACCACGAATGAGCCAGAGGATGGGGAGGCGTGCTAAGAAATGATGTCTTCTGACTACAAACAGACATGGCTATTGTACTTGTGAATTTAAAGCAGCTATGGTGACCTGCACAAGATCTATATAAGATCGAGTTGATTGACTTTCTAGCATGGATGGGAGAGGTATGGTGAATCTCTACCCCAAGCTGAGAAGATTTTGCCTGTTGATGGCTTCTGGGGCAGGGGATGTTGATTTTCTTTGTAGTTGTGGTCCCTGGTATGTTTTCCATGCCACAGTGGACCATCTCATACTCTCACATTTGAGCAGCACTAATCGGACTCAGATTTATAAAAATAAAAAAAGGTAGTGAAGCTGAAAAGGGATACTATGGCGGGAGGGAGTTTCTGGGAGATGCGATACATTGTATACATGTATTCAATTGTTACAGAATAAACATACTCATTTAAAAATTAAGACCTTTTTCATAGTTCTTACAAAGTCCAGGCCCAGTTCATATATGGTCTCAGTAATTCCTCAGAGTAAGTCCTTACTGATGAGTTCTCATTCCCATCTTACAGGCATTGGGATGGAAAACTCACAGGACCAAGAACAAGGTTATTGCATGAATAAACATCAAAGTCAAGTGTGAGCTTCAGGTCTTGTTCCCATTGTATGATTATACTGGGGTCTTTGACTTGAAAGATGGTATGATATTTAATATTGCTTAACCACTTCGTAGAATTGACAATCACCTAAGAAACAAACCTCTGGTCTTTTTGGTGAGGGAGTTTCTACACTGGGTTACTTGTGGTGGGAAGACTCACCATGACTGTGGGTGGTACCATTCCCTAGGCTGGAGTCCTGGACCGAGTAAGAGCTAGAAACCAAGCCTAGCAGCTCTGCTCACATCTGCTCCTCAACAGTGGATGCAATGTGACCAGGTGCCTCATGCTTGTGCCGTCGTGCCTTCTCTTCATGATGGATGGTACCCTCAGACTGTGAACCAAAATGAATCCTTCCTTCTTGAAATTGTGTTTAGACATGTTTTGTTGTAGCAATCAGAAAAGCAATACAGACACTCTCAGGAGAACCAATATGGAGGGTTTAAAATATATTTTCATTAGTTTACTGAGAACTTTGTACATGCATGCAATGTAGTCTGGTTATATTCACTCCTATTCTTTCCCCTACTCCCCAGATCTACCTCACACCCCTACTCCACCTGACTCATGTCCTTTTTTTTTTTTTTTTTTTTTTTTTTTTTTTTGTAACCCACTATCCTATTTGTGCTGTCAATGGGTTTGGGGCCAGCTACTGGAGTGTGGTTTGATGTAAGTTGGACCATACTCTTAGAGAAAACTGACTCTCCTTTCTCCAGAAGCCAACAACTGTCTGTAGTTCTGTAGCAAGGCCTGGGGATGCACGATGCCCTCCTCCTGGAATCCTGACTGACTCTGTCTTATGCAGCAACCCCAGCTTCTGTGAGTCATGAGGGCATCATTCTATCGTGTCTGGAAGGGACTTTCACCTCAGTATTTCCCAGAGTCTGGCTCTTAAAATCTTTCTAACCCTTCCAACATGATAGTCCCTGATCCTTGGTGAGAGGGCATTAAAAAAAAATATTCTTTCATCAGTGTTTGAGAAAGAGTTTGTTTGTAAAGAAGGCCCAGCAGCAGCAGCAGCAGCAGCAGCAGCAGCAGCAGCAGCAGCAGCAGCAGCAGCACTACCACCACCACCACCAGGTCTCTTTATTTTTACTTCCACAGGGGGATACAATAGCAGGTTATTAAAAAAAACCCAGCCAATTAAATAACAGTTGTGCGTAAAGAATTGGGGCTTTGTGCTGACTGACGTCAGAAGTTCTGGTTTAGAATCTTGAGAAGATTCCCCTACTGACTCAGCAGCTGGCGAGATGCGGCTTGCGGTTCTGCCCATATATTCATCTTTCCTTGTATAGCTGTCTCTGTACATTGAAGATAGAACCTGCTGGGGCAGACACATTTGGTCTTGACAAATACAGCATCACTTTGGCTGTACCTTCTATCAGAAGTGGTTGTGATCATCTGGTTATACTAAGATGGGTGAGAACATAAGTGATCCAAAAAATCATTCTGGAATCAGAGAGGGGACAGGCTGAGAGAAACCTCAGTCCATGTAGGTCACACTGAAAACAACTGTGTTCAAAGGCTGCACCTTGGACTTGGTCTAGGTGGGCACTGGGTACATGCTGACCTGAGGCACTTTATGCAGCCTGGAGCTTCAGGAAGGTACTGTCCTTTCAGGCTCTATCCTAAGTGCAGACTTTACGTCCCATGCCCATTAAGTTTGGTCTAAGGGAAGAGTTTCACAGCTCTGGTGCATCGACATTTGGGGCAGGCTTTGTCTTATGCATTGAACTGTCAGATATTTACCAGGTTTCAGTCTACTCTTTGCCAATAACATCTTTAAAATGTGGTAGCTGTAATGTCTGTAGGTGTTGACTGTTCCTTGAGAGAACAAAGTTGGCCCCGATGAAAAAACACTACTTTACTGACTTGTGAAGTCTTTTTAGTCTGGTCAGAGTTAGGAAGACATGGTTTAGTGACATCTTTTGTGGCCCCAGTATACTCTTCAATCAGCAGCTAGATGGGGTAGAGTGTAAGCAACAGCAATTGTTTCCTCATAGCTTTAGAAGCTGGGAAGTCCTAGACATAGGCAGCAGTGAGCCTGGCATCTGTAAGGACTTGTTTCCTCTGTGTGGAGTTCTAGAAGTGCCCTCACTTGACATGAGGGATGAAAGGTCCCCAAAGACATAAGCTAGTTTACTTCCTCTCTTATGCATTGATGCAAACAGGGCCTTATAACTTGAACACTTTTTAATAGGGTGCCACACCTTAATACCACCACCACCAAGGTTGGGTTTCCATGTAATTTTCTAGAGGGGGCACATATAAACTATACCATGAATCTTCACTGGTAAAGTGAAATACTCCTCCAATCTCTACCTTCTTGCTCTTCCCAATCTTTTCAAAGCTATACCATATTAATAGTTTTCTGGGGTGGAGAGATGGCTTAGTTATTAAGAGTGCTTGCTACTATTCTAGAAGAATCAAGGTCAAGTATCAGTACCCACGTCAGATAGATCGTAACTGCTTGAACTGAAGTTCAGCTCTGGGGATTTCAATGTCCTCTTCTGGCTTCCATGGGCACCCACATATACATATGGCACCCCCCAATACAGTAAGTCTTCAAAATATTTATTATACATCTTACTAGTGTATTTCCTACTTTTATTTAGATATACCTAAATCTGTGAAAAATGTATTGTTTTGGGGGTTAGTTTTAAAAACTTTGAATAAACTTGGTTTATTCAAACCAGTGGTTAAGAGAACTGAGTACTCTTTCAGAGGACTTAGGTACAGTTCCGGCACCCATATGGCAGCAAATGACTATTCTAGTAGATCCAAAGTGTCCTTCTGGCCTCATGTGGGCACTGCATGTAAATGGTTCACAGACAGCATACAGTCAGTAAAAGAAAATGAGATCTCAGAAAAAATCAAAATCTTTTTACACACATTTTTACATGCTATTTGTTTTTCTTGTAAATGTCTTTCTTTCAAAATGTTACTGTTGAAGATTTTACACATTCTTAAAACTCAAACTGATTAGGAGTTGAAAGCTTGTAACGCTCTACAGTTTCTTCTTATAGAAATTTATGTTGTTATCCATTCTTTTGGCTTCTACAAACAATCTTGCAGTGAAAACTTTGTAACTTCCCTAGGAATTCCTCTAGTGTGTTTAGCAAACAATGAAACTGGTGGCTCATCTGGCATAGACATTTAAGTTTCACTAGGTAATGAAAGTTTAAATATTAATATTTATTCTTGATATTAAATAAAATATAAGCACATTACAAGGGAATATCAATGTTCTCTGCAACTAGTTAAATTCCCAAGTTATATTTTCACTAGTCAGGATTAGAATTTCGACTTCGGTATGCTCTCAGGTGGGTTGGATGACAATGCCTTTCTCTTGATTGACTTTTCATCAACTTGTCGGTAGAAGTTTCCTGGACCTGGTGGAGGAGGTTTTGAAGAATTCTCTCTCTCTCTCTCTCTCTCTCTCTCTGTCTTATTTGGCCTGTGTGGTTTGGAGATCTCTTCCTTAGAAATCTTCAAACTGGCAGATTGTAACTGGCCTCCATCAGACCACAGTATGAAGCTTTTTAAGTGTTAAGAGAGAGTGAAGGAGGGAGGAATAAGAGATTCTGGGCTCATTTGAGTCTCTAGTGAGGCCACTGCTCTGACTGGAACAGGGCAAATACCTCCTTTCACGGTTCCATGACTCCAGGCTTCCTTTGATGTCTCTATTTGAGCTGAGCCTCTCTCTCACACATAATAAAGTTTTTCTTCTCCTTCTTCTACTGCTCTATTCTCCAGTGTGAAAACTGATGCAAATACATTATTTAGTTTCCCTGCACTTGCCTTATCTTTCCAAACATCTCCTTCATGCCCAGCTTGTCTCTCCAACCCACTGATCTCTTTGCAGTCGTCTTATTTCTGATGTACTTAAAGAATTTAATATTATTTGTTGTGTTATCATTGGCTGTTTGTTTTCAAACACCATTTTTAATCCTTCTAATCTATACTTTACATCTCACCTGCTAAAGTTGATTTTTCTGTAAGCCTCATACTGGAATGGATTTCAGTGCTTTGAAAAATCCTTTTTCTTTGGTCTCAATAAACTTATGAACTTTGATGCAATTTTTTTTGGACCATATTTTTTAATTTCTTGCTGCTGATTATAGTTTTAAAATTTGGAACTTCTTTGTTCGAGGCATTTTCCAAAAAAAGAATTATAAGAAACTAGTATATACTACTCAACTGTAGATGAAGCAGAGAGCAAATCAACCTAGGTTTTTTTTTTTTATGTTTCAATACATTGTTGCCTTTTGTGCTACTGCTGAGGTTCTGAGAACAGTGTAGGAGCTGTGAAGACCCTGAGTCAGGTGGAAGTGGCCATCTCCCCCTTTAATAGTTTCAATGAGTTCTTTTGCGGGGTGAAATGAGTCAGGAATTGAGCAAGGAATAACCAAAATATCAACAGTTTTCTTTGGAAAAATAAAACCAAGGATCTTCCTCTCTTCCTGTTGGTTTTTTCTGTAGAGCCCCTTGGTGTCTTACCTGTACATATTCCATCATCCTTAGATAGCATCTTGCTTTTGTCCAGCTGGATAACCTTGTCAAACAGGTTAGATAATGTACACAGACTAATGGATATTGTATTACAGGGCACTGAAACACTGTCTAGTTTTCTCAAAGTCATACAGTGTCTATGATTCATATATTAGTGTCTATTATTCATACTATATATAGTGTCTGTTATTCATTATTTGAGGAAAAACAAACAAGTAGAAATACTTTGTTTTATATTTAATGTAATTCTTTAAAAAATTAATTCTTTGAGAATTTCTTAATGCATTTTGATTATATTTATCCTCCAGTCACATTTCAGAATTCTACTTGGTTATTTTAAAACAATTTCTAGGGTTTACTTTTCCTTGTGATAGATCCTTTAGAGTAATTTATTACATGTATTTTTTCTTTTCTAAATGATTTTATTGGTGTGGTAGTTTGGATGTGTTGGCCCAGGGAGTGACACTATTAGGAGGTGTGGCCTTTTTGGACTAGGTGTGGCCTTGTTGGAGGAAGTATGTCATTGTAGGTGTGGGATTTGAGACCCTTCTCCTAGCCACATGGGAGACAGTCTGCTCCTGGTTTCCTTTGGATGAAGATACAGAATTCTCAGCTCCTTCAGCACCATGCCAGCCTGGACACTGCTATGTTTCCTGCCATGATGATAATGGATTGAATCTCTGAACCCATAAGCCAGACCCAATTAAATGTTGTCCTTATAAGAGTTGCCTTGGTCATGATTCTGGTCTCAGCAGCAAAACCCTAACTAAGACAATTAACATATATTGATTATATATAACATTATAACATTTTCATATATGTACAGAATATATCACAATGATATTCCCTTCTGGCCAGGTTATCACTTCCAGATAGGGCCTGACTATGTTGTCCAAGATCCACGACTTCTGACTTTCCTGCTTCTGTTTTTTAAAGCTGGAATTCCTGACCTGTGCCACTATGCCCAGCAATAAGCATTTTCTTTTCCTTCACTGAGCATAGTTCTAATAATTTCTCTGAATCAAAATGTCATGTTTTTCTTATCCTTTTTGTTTGTTTGTTTGTTTATTTTGAGACAAGGTTTCTTTGTGTAGCCCTGGCTGTCCTGGAACTTGCTTTGTAGACAAGGCTAGCCTCAAACTCAGAGCTCTATCTACCTTTGCCTCCCAAGTGCTGGGGTGAAAGGTGTGAACAAACACTGCCTGGCTACATTTTTCTCAATCCTAAACCATTTTCCCCAAGTTTAACAATATGTTAAGTAATTTAAATTATATTCTAGATACTGAAATTTTATGTTGTGGAGATCCAGGCTGTGTTACACTCCTCCAAGAGCTACTTGTTTTTGTAGGCCATGAATTTGGCTGAACTCAGAACAAAAATCCATCTTTTGGATGACAACTGAAATCGCAGGTCTGTTGTTTCCCCCTTGGCTGATCTAAAGCACCAGAATGTTGTGGTGCGGGGTCACCAGGGATTTGACTCTTCAGTCCCGAAGAATAGGCTTTTCTGTTAAATCAGCTAAAGCCATAAAAACGGGAAGCACCCATGACAATATCTTTTATCCAGTATTGATTTCTTTCTGGAATCTGCCTGCTTTTATTTACTTTCTAGAGCCTTCATGCAGTTGTTTGTGTTATTTTGTTCAGAGTTTATAGCTGTTGTCCTCTGGTTACTCAACCTGATAAGGGTGTTTTCAGCCAGACTGGACTTAAGTCTCAGGCTTGTGTTTAAAATAAAAGATCTATATGCATGTATAGAACATTTTTTTAAACAAATATTTATTTTTTGTTTATTTATTCACTGTACAGCCTGATCAAAGCCACATCCCTCCCTCTTCTCCCAGTCCCACCTTTATACCTCTTTCCCCTCCTTTCTTCTCAGAAAAGGGGAGGCCTCCCATGGCTACCCACCCACCCTGATACATCAAGTCACAACAGGACTAAGCACATCCTCTCCTACTGAGGGAGACAAGGCAGCCCAGCTAAGGGAAAAGGATCCAAAGGCCTGCAACAGAGTCAGAGAGAGCCTTTACTCCAGTCGTTAGGGGACCCCATGATGACCAAGCTGCACATCAGCTACATATATATATATATATATATATATATATATATATATATATATATATATAGAGAGAGAGAGAGAGAGAGAGAGAGAGAGAGAGAGAGTTTCAGTCCAGTCCCGGCACACTCTTTGGTTGGTGGTTCAGTCTCTGTGAGTCACCATGGGTCCAAGTTAGTTGACTGTGTAGACCTCTTGTGGTATTCTTGACTCCTCTCTTATTCTCTACCTCCCATTCTTCCACAAGACTTCCCGAGCTCCCCCTGTTGTTTGGCTCTGCTTCTCTGCATCTCTTTCCATCAGTTGGTGGATGAAGCCTCTCAGAAGACAGTTATGCCAGGCTCCTGTCTGCAGACATTGCAGAATATCATTAAGAGTGTCAGGGGTTGTCTTCCATGGGATGGGTCTCAGGTTGGCCTGTCATTGGTTGGCCAGTCCCTCAATCTCTGCTCCATTTTTTATTCCTGTACATTTTGTGGGAAGAACAACTTTTGGGTTGAAGGTTTGGTTGGGTTGGTTGGTGTCCTCCTTCTTCAGTTGCAAGTCCTGCCTGGCTACAGGAGGTGGCTACATCAGGCTCTATATCCCCTGCTGCTCTGAGTCTCAGGTAGGGTCACCCCCTTATCCTCTCCGGAGCCTCCCCCATCCCAGGTCTCTGGCTTGTCCCAGAGACGCCCCCATTTCCCTTCTCTCTTCATCCTTCTCACCCCAGTCCTGCTCTACCCACACGTGTTCCCCACCCTTGATCCCCTCCCCATCCTCTCTCCACCCAGTTCCCTCCCTTCATCTACATCCAACATCTATTTTATTTCCTCCTCTGAGTGAGATTCAAGCATCCTCTCTTGGGCCTTCCTTGTTGCTTAAATTCTTTGAGTCTGTGGTTTGTAGCATGGTTATCCTGTACATTATAGCTAATATCCACTTATAAGTGAGTACATACCATGAGTGTCTTTCTGGGTCTGGATTACCTCACTCAGAGTGAAATTTTCTAGTTCTATCTATTTGGCTACAAATTTCATGGGCATGCTTGTTTTTAATAGCTGAGGAGTATTCCATTGTGTAAATGTACCACATTTTCTTTTTCCATTCTTCAGTTACGGGACATCTGTGTTGTTTCCAGTTTCTGGCTTTTATGAATAAATCTGCTATGAATATAGTTGAGCAAGTGTCCTTGTGGTATGGTAGAGCATCTTTTGGGTATATGCCCAGGAGTGGAACAGCATGGACTTGGGGTAGAACTATTCCCAATTTTCTGAGAAAACTCCAGGTTGATTGCCAAAGTCATTGTACAAGCTTGCACTCCCACTGGCAATGAAGTGTGTTCTGCTTTCTCCACATTCTCACCAGCATGTGGTGTCACTTGAATTTTTGATCTTAGCCATTCTGACAGGTGTAAGATGGGATCTCAGAGTAGTTTTGATTTGCATTTCCCTGATGTGTAAGGATGTTGAACATTTCTTTAAGTGCTTCTCAGCCATTCAAGATTCCTCTGCTGAGAATTCTGTTTAACTCTGTATACCATTTTTTAAAAATTGTGTTATTTGGTCTGTTGATGTTTAATTTCTTGAGTTCTTTATATATTTTGGATATTAGCCCTTTGTCTGATGTAGGATCGGTGAAGATCTTTTCACATTCTGTAGGCTACTGTTTTGTCCTATTGATGGTGTTCTTTTTTGCCTTACAGAAGTTTTTCAGTTTCATGAAGTCCCATTTATCAATTGTGTATCTTAGAGCATGAGCCACTGATAGTCTGTTAAGGAAGCTTTCTTCTGTACCAATGCATTCAAGGTTCTTTCCCATTTTCTTTTCTATTAGATTTAGTGTATTCGGTTTTATGATGAAGTTCTTGATTCCCTTGGACTTGAGCTTTGTACAGGGTGATAAACATGGACCTACTTCCATTTTCCTACATGCAGACATCCAGTTGGACCAGCAGCATTTGTTGAAGCTGTTTACTTTTTTTCCCATTGTATGATTTTGGCTTCTTTGTCAAAAATCAAGTGTCCATAAATGTTTGGGTTTATTTCTGGGTTTTTGATTTGATTTCATTGATCAATTTGTCTGTTTTTATGCCAATACCAGGAAGTTTTTAATTACTATTGCTATGTACAGTTGATATCAGAGATGGTGATTCCTCCAACAGTTCTTTTATTGTACAGGATTGCTTTAACTATCTTGAGTTTTTTATTTTTCCATATGAAGTTGAGAATTGTTCTGTCAAGGTCTGTAAAGAATTGTGTTGGAATTTTGATAGGAATTTTATTGAATCTGTAGATTGCTTTTGGTAAGATGACAATATGGGATTAACATATGTATTAGAGATCTTTTCATCTTCTGATATATTTTTTTTTCAGTTTCTTTCTTCAGTGACTTGAAGTCCTTGTCATACATGTCTTCCACTTGCTTGGTCAGAGTTACACCAAGATTTTTTATATTATTTGTGTCTATAGTGAAGGGTCCTTTTTGTTTGTTTGTTTGTTTTTGCTGGGAGGAGAGTCAATTTTCTTATTTTTTATTGGATATTTTCTTTATTTACATTTCAAATGTTATCCCTTCTCCAGATCTCCCCTCTGGAAACTCCCTATCTCATCCCCTCTCCCCTGCCTCTGTGATGGTGCTCCCCAACCCACCTACCTACCCATTCCCACCTTCTGGCGATGGCATTCCCTTATATTGGGGCATCGAACCCCCACAGAACCAAGGACTCCTTCTCCCACTGATGTCCAACAAGGCCATCTTCTGCCATGGGTCCCTCCATGTGTACTCTTTGGTTGGTGGTACAGTCCCTAGGAGCTCTGGGGGGGGGGTCTAGCCAGTTGACACTGTTGCTCCTCCCTCCCCACGGGGCTGCAACCCCCTCAGCTCCTGAACAGTGTTCTTTCTCTAATTTCTTTCTCAGCCCATTTGCCATTTGTATATAGATGGGCTACTGTTTTTATTGTTTTGTTTTCTTTTTTCTGTTTTTTTTTTTGAGTTAATTTTGTATCTATCCACTTTGCTGAAGGTGTTTATCAGCTGAAGGAGTTCTCTGGTAGAATTTTGGGGGGGATCACTTATGTATACTATCATATCATCTGTGAAGTAGTGATACTTTGACTTATTTCTTTCCAGTTTGTATCCCCTTGATCTCCTTTTGTTGTCTTATTGCTGTAGCTAGAACTTCAGGTACTATATGGAGAAAGTGGGCCACCTTGTTTTGTCACTGACTTTAGTGGAATTGCTTAAAGTTTCTCACCATTTAATTTGATGTTGGCTAATGGCTTGTTGTATCCTGCCTTTATGGTGATTAGGTTTATGCCTTGCATCCCTGATCTCTCTAAGTCTTTGAACATGAAGGAATGATGGATATTGCCAAAGGCTTTATCAGCATTTAATGAGATAATCATGTGATTTTTTTTTTTCTTTCAGTTTGTTTATATGGTGAATTACGTTGATGGATCTTTGTATAATGAGCCATTCCTGCATCCCTGGGATGAAGCCTACTTCATCATGATGGATGATGTTTTTGATGTGTTCTTGGATTCAGATATTTAAATTATTTTATTATTTTATTAAATATTTTTGCATCAATGTTCACAAGGGAAATTGGTCTGAAGTTACCAATCTTGGTTGAGTTTTTGTGTGGTTTAGCTCTCAGGGTGACTGTGGCCTTATAGAATGAATTTGGTAGTGTTCTTTCTGTTTCTATTTTGTGGAATAGTTTGAGAAGTATTGGTATTAGCTCTTCTTTGTAAGGCTGGTAGAATTCTGCACTAAAACCACCTTGTCCTGGCCTTTTTTGTTGGATGACTTTTAATGACTTCGTCTATTTCTTCAGGAATTATATAACTATTTAAATTGTTTTCCTGATCTTGATTTAACTTTGGCAAGTGGTATCCATCAAAAAAATTCCATTTTATTTAGATTTTCCAATTTTGTGGAGCACATGCTTTTGAAGTAAAAGCTAATGATTCTTTGGATTTCCTCAGTGTCTGTTGTTCTGTCCTTTTTTCACTTCTGATTTTCTTGAGTTGGATGCTGTCTCCCTGCCTTTTAGTTAGTTTGGCTAAGGGTTTTTCTATCTTGTTGATTTTGGTTTTGTTGATTCTTTGTATTGTTCCCTTTGTTTCAAATTTCAGTCCTAAGTTTGATTATTTTCTGGTAACTATTACTCTTGGGTGTGTTTGTTTCTTTTTGTTCTAGAGCTTTCAGGTGTCCTTTTAGATTGCTAGTATGAGAACTCTCCAGTTTCTTTACCAAGGCTCTTAGTGCTATGAGCGTTCTTAGCAGTACTTTCATTGTGGCCCATAAATTTGGGTGTGTTGTGCCTTCATTTTCATTGAATTCTAGACGGTCTTTAATTTCTTTCTTATTTTTTCCTTGAGCCAAGGAAACTTTGTTCAGTTTCCAGGAGTTTAAACGCTTTCTGTTATTTCTGTTGTTGCTGATTCTAGCTTTAATCCATGGTGGTCTAATAAGGTATTAGGAGTTATTTCAATTTTCTTGTGTCTGTTGAGGCTTGCTTTGTGAATGAGTATATGGTCAATTTTGGAGATTTCATAAAGTGCTGAGAAGCAGGTATATTCTTTGTGTTTGAGTGAAATGTTCAGTAGATATCTGTTAGGTCCATTTTGATTCATATTGTCCATTTTTTTCATTATTTTTCTGTTTAGTTTCTGTTTTGATGACCTGTCCATTGTTGAGAGTGGGGCATTGATGTCTTCCACTATTAATTTGTGGGGTTCGATGTTTATACTTTAGTAATGTTTCTTTTATGAATGTGGGTGCCCTTTCATTTGGGCCTTAGATGTTCAGAATTGAGATGCTATGTTGATGGATTTTTCCTTTGATGAATATGAAGTGTCCTTCCCATCTCTTTTGATTAATTTTGGTTGAAAGTCTATTTTATTAAATATTAGAATACCTACTCCAGCTTGCTTCTTGGGTCCATTTGCATGGAAAACTTTTTTCTAGCCTTACTCTGAGGTAATGTCTATCTTTGTTGCAGAGGTATGTGTTTTGTATGCAGCAGAATGATGGGTCCTACTTTTACATCCATTCCATTATCCTGTGTCTTTTATTGGGTAATCGAGTCCATTTATGTTGAGAGGTATTAATGACCGATGATTGTTATCTGATGTTGATTGTGGCAGAGTGTGTATGTGGTTAATATGTGGTCAATGGCCTACTCTTTATTTCTGTTTGGATATGTAACAGACACCTCAAACATAATAAGCCTAACATGTTTATTTTGATTTATCTGTGATAAAAACCCTTCCTTACCTTTATCCAGCAAGAACCATACCATCCTCCCCAATGATGACTGAAGGGTTATTTTTTACTTATTTTTTCAAGAAAATATTTTACGTAGGCAAGGCACCCAGGGTTTTATGCATTCTAGGCAAGAATTCTTCAAATTAAGCCATGTCCTCAGTTCCAGTCACTCTGGAGTTACTATTCCTCATGAATCCTTGACCTACCTGCAGATCCTGTTGGATTTACACGTACTCCATCCTTAGAGCCAATTAATTTTGAGGCTGGAGACATGGCTCAGAGGTTAAGAGCATGATCAACTCTTCAGGGTATATAAGTTCAATTTCCAGCACTCATATGGCACCTTAAAACCATCTGTAACTCCATTTCCATGGGTCCAGTGTTCTCTCCTGGCCTCCATAGGCACTGGGTACACAAGTGGCACACAATCATACATGCAAGCAAAAAAGGAAAACCCATCATACATATAAATGTAAAAGTTTAAAATAAAAAAATAATTAATTGACTTCTCTCCATCTGTAATATTACTCTCTGTCCACTGTTGATCTCTTTCCTTGACAAATGCAAAGTTCTTAAACCTTGATCTTCTATGAATCTACCCCACATTTTTTCCCCAAATTATTTATATATTTATTGTACCCAACTCAGGATGTTCTTCAAAGATAAACCACAGTATGTGATTCTCTGGATAGAATTTCTGTGTGAATTATATGTATTAATCCTATATGAATTTGAAGTTCTGTACCATTGTTCATAGAGCCAGCTGATTTCTGTCCAACCTCTCCAACCTCATCTTTGGTACTTTCTCCCCCAGGTCCCTTGACTACTTCTGCAGCAGCTCCCAATCATTTTCATGCCTAGAGTTTTGCACTTACCATCCTTTTTACTTAGAATTTCCTCCTAAGCCCTTTTGCATGGATGCCTTCTCATCCTCCTGCTTGATTTCAAATACTACCTTCCTTAAATGACCTTTTCTAATCAGTCTGCAGAATTACTGTGCCTCATCACCTTGTTGATTTCCCTCCTGGTGTGTATCATATTTGTAATTATTTTGCTTATTTATTGGTTTGTCATCTCCCCTTCCAAATTTGGACCCTGAGGTTGATGAATACAGAATTATGATTCTATCTGGGTCGTGTTTCTTCAGTGCTAGTGTGGCATCTCTTAGGTGGCAGGTACACAAAAATAAGTGTTGAATAAATGACTGAAAAGAGTCAGGAATGCTGAGTTATCTCCTTTCTTTAATATATTACTCTCTTAACTCATCTAAACCTTCTCTTTCTTCTGACACATTATATTGGGGGTGGTGGTTGGTTTTGGTTTTCTTTGGACTGTGATTTTCTATATTGATATCAATCTCTTCTGAGATTTTTCCCAGTCAAGTAATTTATTAGCTGATGGTGTTGGGTAAGACTTCTTTCTTTTTAGGGTCCTGATTTTTGTGTGTGATATAAGGAATCAAATAACAATTAGCCCTTGATAATATTGTAAGCATTAGGAAAACTTCTGCTTTTTATTTCAAATGAAATCCTGTGTTGAACTTCAACTAAATCCATTGATACCAAGGTGAGAGACTTTTGCTCAGCTAATCTCTTGCTTGACTCTCTGAGACTCATATTTGGAATCTGAGGTCTTCAGAATACAACCAGGAAATTGTAGTTCTTTAAGCCCAAGCAGCCTCTATCTTTATAATATGATCAATTTTTGTATGATGGGTCACAGGTAATAAAATTCTGTATTTTTACTATGGTAAAATATAATTAGTTCCTCTGTACTATATCTCAATCTCTATCTCTATCTCTATCTCTATCTCTATCTCTATCTCTATCTCTATCTCTATCTCTATATCTATCTATATCTATATCATCTATATATATTCTTTATAAACAAATTAAGACAAGGAAATGTGACTTTTAACCTAATAAAGTGAATAAAAGTTATCAGGATATAAGTGTACCTTCAAAAATGATCTCCACACTATTTTTTAAATCTTCTGAGGGTATCATTTTGCAATGCCCCCTCCATTAGTTGGAAAAGCAGGAAGTTGGGCATCACAGGCCTGGAGAAAGGGTCTGTGTGCCTTCCCACTCTATAAACACAAGACATGGAATACCACATTGTAGCACTGTATTGGGTATTCATTAAAGAAGGAGGGCAGGCTAGTGGGAAGAACCATGACAATATAGAAGAGTGGCTCATGTATCAGCTGGGATGGAGGTTGCTGTTAATAGTTCAAAGATATTTCATCTTTGGAACCAAGTCCTCTGCCGAGACTAAATCAAGGCTTCTTTTTCTTTATGTATACCCACGCCACTAAGAGAATCTGCCTTTATATAATTCACAATAGCCTTTGAGTCTTCCAGGTGTTTTACACAATCTCAGCTTTCTTGATTTTTTTGCACCATCTCCAATAGCAAAATATAGTGGCATTCATCTTTTGTTTTGCCTTGTGTAACTTTGGGGAGAGCAAAAGTTTCTTGAATCCAAGGAGGGTATATTAGCTATTTGTCTAATGGCTCTGAACAATACCACAGTAAAACAAGTTAAGGCAGAAAAGACTTGTTGTGTCTCATGCTTTCATGGGATCATCTGTCATGCAAGAGCGGGATTGTTATGAGTATGTGCACCGGCTTCCTCATCTCTTCACTTCCCAGCTGCAGACAGAAAGTGGCGAAAGCTACAGTAGAACTGGAGACTCAGAGCCTTACAAGTTCCATCTCCATGGGGATGTCAACTCTGCTTCTTGTTCCAAATTCTTTATAACACCAGAGCCACCATCTGGGGACCAAGTGTCAGACACATGAGCCTGATGGGAGGGCATTTCATATTCAACTCATAGCACAATATGAAAATGGCCTTAAATTCCTTGACACTGCAATTTAACACATGTTTAGGAAAGCAGACTCCTCTCTGCAAAGGCAATACATGTTCATTGCAGGAGACTGAAGAGCAGTAGGAGTTTCATTCCAAAGGTCTATTGGAGGCAAGTGCTTCCATGGTCTTTCTGGATTTTTCAATTCTAGCTTTCTTTTCCTTTCTTAATGACAATCTCTCCACAGTGATTTCCATGACTCATAGAGTTCTTCCTATATCTTTCTTTCCAAAATTTTCAGTCCCTTAAAGAAGACTTTCTGATATATTTTCTGCGATACATATCACCATAGTTATCACATGCAACTATTCTGAGGATATGCTGGCCATATTGAATTGCAACTGGAATCCAGAAATCCTTTCCCTACTCTGACTTTGTGTCCATAGCCATCTTGCTGGATATCTTGGAGAGGCAGAGGTGTTGGAAGGAGAAATGACTCAGAATTACAGTGAAATATCTACCTTGATATAGGAAGTCTGACTAAGTCTCATACTTATTGCGACACTATTAGGATGTAGGTTGGTTTTATTATTTTTATCTGACCATATTAAAGACACCTTTTTTTTTTTTCCTCTAGAGCTCTGCAGATTTCTCATAAGGCTTGGATAGATTTATATTTCCTGACTCAGTGGTGATGATGCTAGTAGTTTTGAAAGCCATTCTGATTTTATGCCTTCAATGACATAGTGGTATATTTACTGATAAAGATGATACTGTGTTATAAATGCAGGGAATAGCTACAGATTTTAAAAGGACTTTTGATTTCTGGATTGTCTGTGACTATTATTTCTCACCTGGTTCCTTCCAATTATTGCTTTCCTAAGCTCTAAATCAATGACTGACAAATTTTGACCAAATCTGCCTACCACTTGTTTGTGTTGATAAAGTTTTATTGTTACACTTCTATGTTTATTTTTAAATGTTTAATTGCTTCCGACTCTAAGGATAAGATACAATATAAATAGCTCCTGTAATGCTTTAATTGTTTATAGACAAACTCTTTATTTTCAAGTTTGCTAGCCTATGGCCTAGACCATCACTCAAAACTTGTAGATAAGGAGATTAGTATGCTCAATGTTCATTCTATTAGCAAGGCCTTAGCTAAGTCATCAACCTAGTCAAAACTCAATGAAAAGACCAATTTCATTCACTTTTTAATCTGCTTCTAATGGTTGTGTTCTTTTCATTTATGGGCTTTCATTACCCCACCATACTCTATTTTTTGATATCATTTAGATTTCTTCCATAGGATGAGGGTAAATATTTGTTATTGTGCTTATCTTCTATAGGCTATCTTCAGTTGTGCAAATCAGGTAGCTAATGACTCTGCTGATTCTATACACCCGTTGCATCTTAGATGTGGGGATCCAGACACCTCCAAAATGATAATGACCAACATCTATTCAGCAGTAGCAAACATCATACTAGACATGTAACCTGAAGCATTTATTATCCTGTTGCAAGACATTATACTTAAGTTTTATAGACTGAAAAGTAGATACTAAGTAGTTCTTATGTGTCTAAGTCATAGAAATAGTGAATAGTAAGGCCTAGATTAGAATTCAGCTGTATTTCACTCTAAGATCATGGTATTTTCTAGTGACTTCATTCCAAATGATTATCTTTCTCCCTTCCTTTCTCTCTCCCTCTCCCTCCCTCCCTCTCCCTCTCCCTCTCCCTCTCCCTCTCCCTCTCCCTCTCCCTCTCCCTCTCCCTCTCCCTCTCCCTCTCCCTCTCCCTCTCCCTCTCTCTCTCTCTCTCTCTCTCTCTGTCATCTACTTTTTGGTTAAGGAATAATGTTCAAGGTGGTAAAGAGGACAGTTATTCCTTTATACGTATATATGTATGTATCTATACATGTATATATTATATACACATGTAAAGTGTATATACATATTGTACACATACAGACACAGACACAGATAAAAACACACATGCACATACACACAAACACACACACACACACACACACACACACACACACACACACACACCAGCCAGAGTATCCTTAAAAGCTATTCTTGATCATATTGTCTCATAAAATTCATTTCAATCCTCACAACGTACTTGAATATAAGTTTCAACTAGGCAGGGACTTTGACTTATTCTCAGCCACAATTTAAATGTACAGTACAGTGTTTGACACTCAATAGGTTCACAGTAATTTGCTTAAATAAGTGGGCTGACTTTCCCACCCTTTCTATTCTTTCTTAAGAACTAATGACTCATGACTTTTTTCTTAGCCCTTTCCTCTTTTTTGGAACTGTCTTTATAACACGTATATATTTTTTATAATAAAGAGGACTGTGTGTTCCCATTTTCTAAGGATAGTTAAAATTTGCTTTTGTTAATTTAGGATAATTATTAGAAAGACTTACTTTTGTCCCCAGGAATGTCCTGATTAGGTGAACACGTTATGTGGCTACACAGTAAAATGTTGCTAAGCACGGAAGAGTTGAATTTTGGGGCCCGGCAGAGGGATGGTTTTAAATATAGTCTCTGGAGTCAGACCTTTGGATTCTAATTCCCACACAGCCATATACCTGCTGTGTATTTTGGGCCTGTAAGTTAACCTCTTTGGGATTTACTTACAGGACTGCTGGTGAGGTTACACCAAATAACAACATAGCATTCATTTAATGATCAGTGAGTCATTCGATAGACATGAGTGACAGTTATTAGGAGTACTTCACTCCAGCATCCAAACTGCAGTAACATGTCCATCTTCTCAGATCATACAAAGCATCGTGGCCTTTGTTAGAAATATCTGTTCTCTGATGCTCCATAAAATCCAAATCAACTCCACTACCACCCCATCCCCATTTCCAAGGCTGTCCCTTTGAAACAGAAGCTGATGAACAGCAAGAACTTTATTGGACCAAAATGGTCCATGTACCAAGGGAATTGTTTCTTCTAAGTACCCACAGACCTTCTGACTTGTGAGCTGGTCCTTTGTTTGACCAAGGCTTCTAGAGAAGAAGCTTTTCTTTGCAGTCTCTGGACAGTTCAAGGGAATCAGGGTGTGGTTTGCTGCTGAAAGTCTGCTTCTAAAGTAGGAGACTATTCACTGTGTACATTTCTGATTGAGATTAACCCCATAGCAGAAACCTCCTTGTGCAGCACTCCCTGCTCCTGGCACTTGTTTTTAAAAGAGAACATGTGAGGAGTTCAGTGTTTAGTTAAAGTGGACATGCAGACTCCGCCTTAAAAGACACCACGAAGAAAAGCCCACTGGCTTCAGCAACCCCATTCTTCTGTACAGAAGCATTTAATTAGACCCAATGATGTCCTCAACTCCAAAACATTCATATGGGAAAAAAATTTGAAGAATTGTGATTAAAATTGATTTTTTTCCCGTTGGGAAGGTGGAATCAAAAATGGTTACCTGCTCATTTATGAAACAGATTTATTCTGTTGACATGGAGGCTTGTTTGAAATGTAATTGAATTTCTGTTACCTAATGGAAGGTGACAGTTAACAGTATTTATTTTCCATTTGTGCCTCAGCAGATAACATAACACAATTTTGATTTGTAGTTAGCTTTGGAATCTGAGATTGTTCTATCTCTGTAATTGAAAAGATGTGAGTGTGATGGCCCCAATACAATCCTTTTTTTTGTTGTTTGTTTTGTTTTTTATACAACCAGCAAAGATAGCTTTAATACAGAAAGCAGGCTCTCTCTCGTGCTGCTAATGGTTCTGTTCAGATCTGCTTTCGATGTCCTGTCTTTCTTATTAGGCTCTGACACATCTCCTATGCTGATAATCTCTCCATTTAGATTCACAGTTTTTTTTCCACTCTCTGCAGCTAATTTCTGTAAATAACCTCAACTCTGGTGTCTGCCCTTCCATCTAGTTCAAAAATAACTTTGGTCGTGGAAATAAAGTGAATCTTCCAAATGGTGTTTTAACTGAGCTGGTGGAGCTGCCATTTCTGGGTGCTTTGTGAATGGCAGAAGGAAGGTGAGGAAGGATGGTTTTGGAATATGGCGGAAGTTCCATTAGGCCTAGGTTTTCACCACAGGGGCAAGGCTTCTTTCTTTTGCATGACGTTACACTTTTTTCTTATCTGAGTCTTGACCAAGAGGTCTCTCACTTCCCTATACAAGAATACAATGACATCTAATGTAGGCTGACAATGGAAAAGAACGTTTGTTAAGCTCGGCTTCTTTATCACTGAAGAAGCTGGGATCAAATCGTGAGCATGTCTCATGGGGTGGCAACTCATTTGTCTTCCTTTAGGCTCATTCCGTGGATACTTTGCTTTCTCAGAAACCTCTTTGGATGGATAATTCCTGACTGCCATTTGAGAAACAGCCATATGTGTGTGACAAATGGCAGAAATGGAGGTTTCATGGCCATTGGACTTGATTATGGAATGCCCTGCCTGCCCCCCTGACTCACTAAATGACTGTGGGAAGCTCGCTCCATCCACCTGCTATAAAGGAGGGGCCTGGAAGGCCTTCAGCAGTGGTTGGATGAAAGGTCTTGAGTGAAGCTATGGCGTTTTGATTCAATAAAACTAGCCCTCTGCCTCAGGGCCACTTCCATCAAACACGCTGTCAAAGTGCCCTGGTTGAAGACAAGTGGCTGCAGTGGCCTGGAGGGCAGGGCCAGGGAGGAGAGAAGGCAGATGGTCTCATTCATAACTGCAGCCTGTGAGGGGACAGGGGACATTTCCGTGTCCACTAATTTCAACATTGTCCATCAGTCTTTGTGGGCAGTGCAGATCTCCAGAAATAAGCATTGCAGCAAAGACAGAAATCAGAACAGTTTCAACTTCTTTCTTCTTTCTTTCTTTTTTTTTTTTTTTTGTAAAGAATTGTGCAGCCATGAATTCAAGCCTTTTATAGGACATCAGATAGCATAACCATCAATTATTTTCTGTCATCAAACCATTTCCTTGTTCATGCTGAAAAATGAAGCAAGAAGGAAGATAGATTTCTGGAGGTGGCTTGAATCTAGAGGAGGAAGGGGGTCTGAGAATGCAGTGTCTGTCTCCCTGGGACAACTTGAGAGGAAGTGAAATGCTAAGAGCTCCAGAAATGGTATTCCTATGGGTAAGGGAGTGAATGTCCATGAATGAAGCAGCCGTTTCCCAGTGTAGAGCAAACTCACCCCAGTGTGAGTATGCACAGTGGCGGCACCTTCAAGAGGCAGTTATGGGGACCTACCTTCTGCTAGGTTAAGGGAGCAAGTGATAGAAAGATCCCAGCCAGGATCTTTGAATCTTAGGGAGTCACTGACTAAGAAACTTAGAGCGTGTTGCTTTAAAAACACACGCACATATTTTTTGATTGTTGGTTGTAGGAAATGGGGGATACACTTTAAATGCTGACTGTAAAAGAATTTCCTTTGGTGGCTTTAGCAAGCTGACTAAGGTCTTGATTAACTGGTCTTGGTATTCACTAAACAGACCCCAGGCTACTTAAGGATCTGATGACTCAGTTTCTCTGTCAATAAACCTATGTAGGTAATTTTACCTATCCCACAGGGCAAATTGTAATTTGCTACAAATTTCCTAGGTGTTAGATTTAAATCTCTACTGATGTTATTTACTTAACAGCTAGGGTTCAGAGCTCATCAACACGGACCTCATTAACCTTGGACGGGAATGAGTTTGTCGGACAGAATCCTTCCAATTCATGGCATCTGAAAAATCCTGTGCTTTTAAAGGTGTCATATATTAAGGCAAAAATCCGGATTGTGTTCATTTATTCACTATTAACAGGCTCATAAATGACTATTTTTATTTTACTATGGATCCCATAAACATCCTATATTAGGTACCAAATGCATTCTGACTTAAATAAGTTTAGAATTTTTGTGTATATGTATCTATGTGTGATCATATATTTAAGTGTGTGTTTGTGCTCACGTGTTTGGAGACCACAGAGCAATGTCCTGTGTTTTCCTCAGTTGCTTCCTACTTTCCTTTTTGAGACATGGTTTCTCCCTGAACACAAACCTTACCACTTGGCTAGACTGATTGGGCCATGAGCTCCCAAGATCCTTCTGTATTGGATGTCTTCAGAGCTGGGATTACAGGCACATGTCACTATACCCAGGTTTTTACTTAGGTGCTGGGGATCTGAACTCAGGGCCTCACATTTGCATGGCAAGAACTTTCGTGACTGAGCTATTCATCTTCACAATTTAAAAACCTCTGTTAATGAAAGGCAGAAATAAGCTCTATATTGGTAACACTGATGTTGGTAGCTCCAGTGTTTATGAAGGACTCAGATTGCTTCCGTCTCTTTCCTCTCTCATCTGTAGTGTGTCATCTTTTATTGTCAAGATAAAACATAACTGTAGAATCTGCAGCCATTATTTTTTCCAATGAGAGAGGGAGAGAGTTTTTTTTTTAAAGAAATGATTTCCAATTTTATTTCCTTTTTAAAAGTAGTTTCTTTTCCATCCCTATGACCTCTGCTTGCATTTCATTGGCTGAGTATCTCACCACCACTAGCAGCAAGAGGAGCTGTGAAATATAGCTTGAGCTGTGTTCCTTGGTGCTCAAATGAAATTACAGCTTTATTATTAAGGAGAAGGCAGGAGTGAATCTTAGCTAGGTAGATGACTTATCTAATAGATATTAGGTAGTCAGTGTCTGTCACATATAAACTGATAGATCCATTTAACTAGAAGATTACTGCAGATGTCAGTTTACTGCCAGACATCAAATGTAAATAAGTTTATCTAACTGGAAATTGATATTATCCATTTATAGTTATGTATGTGGGTGTCTATGCATACTTATTTTCACACATATTTTGATATATGCTTATGCAGTGCCTTACCATATAAGCACATATTCATGCCAGTTATGCCTCCGTCATGTAAGTTTTTAACTTTGGCAAAAAAAATGCTAATTTGAAAAATCTCATTGCTGAGAAGGATGAAAAAAAATAGGCATAAAGGCATTTGTAATGTGGTTTTGCTTTATCTCTGGACAATGAAGACCTACATATAGAAATGTGCAAATTGAACAATAGTCTAAAAATACAATGTCACAAATAAAAGGCGCAAACTTCTCCTAAGAGGATAGCCGCGTAGACAAGGAAAGCAGGAGAGCCGAGTCTTGAGGCTTGCCTCACCTCGTCCCACCTCATCAGGCCTGACCTTTAGAAGGCTCCGATGCACTGGGAACCTTCATCAGATTGCAAATTATGAATCAAGCAAAAGCTTCAGTTGCAGCTATGAAAATGTCTAATTTTCACATCGCAAACACAGCTCCACATGGTTTTCTGCTCCAGACTATCACTTCAGCACACACACGGTTCTGGTAGATGAGGGTGGCGTGCACATCCAATATACAAGGATTTTTATATTTCACAAAATGGGACTTTCTAGCCTGGACCATGGCTAAAGTAACACTATTCATACTGTAGAGAAGATGGTTCTTTCCTGAAGGATCCAAGCGTTCCAGTTTGTTGTTTCTTCTGTGGTGGCGTCTAACACCAGAGCCATTCATATGTTTGGGTAGGGACAAATCAGAGATGCCCTAATCCATGAAAATTTGATCAGAAAGCAATCCATGTCCAAGAGACCATTTATATAAGCACTGTCTTTTCACTCATCTGAGTTAGACTAAACTGTAGCAAGCGCACAGTTGCTGTATTCAGCATAGCCAGGCTTGCTCTTTAACCCTGGCAAAACTTGGTAAGGTGGTTAACCATTTTAGTCCTTTCAAGAAACTCTAGTCAGCAAATTACCACCCTAGAGCACCCTGCAGTCTTAGGAAGCCCATCTGCTTGCTTCTAAATGCCTTCTGTCACAACTGCTTAGGAAAAAAAGTTCATGTACAAGATATAGACTTTGACCATTGGCATGTCAATATACTTTATGTTCGATCACAAATATGACTTCAGTGAATAAATTTTATTAGCAAAAGTTGCACTCATCAACCAGAGCCTGTGGTCAGCAGTGGCTATCTGTGCTGACAAAGGAAGAAATCAGGGATATAATTTAAAACCAGGCCCTTAGAGGGGATCTATAATAAGGAGGATAAAATTCTCTCCGCAGCTGTTCTTTGTGTTCGGTCTGTGTATTTGGCCATGACTCTTGGCAGCGTGTGTGGTTCGTTTTGGGTGTGGAATATTTTATCCCTTTCATGATAATGAGACCTATGGATTCAGTTGACTCAATTCTGTACTTCTTTTTTTACTGTGCCGTCCACCAGTGGCCTATTAGCTGCTATATTACTGTAGCAAAAGGGGTTGTTTAGGCTCTTATCATTAAACATTTAGTGTGCACATTTATTAAACACATATGTAGTATAAACACTGTTTCACAGAAGGGAGGGGTGGGTGCACTGAGATGTTTACATTTTGAGGAGTAAATTTTTATGATAGATACTAGTAAAACCCAAGAACTTTATAGGGACTCTGCTTCATGGACAGCTGTTTGTAGATTTTATTTTACGTGTCAAACTGAACATTTTAAAAGCCACACTTTATTGAGACACTACACATTTTTTTCTTACTTTGTAAGCTTGGACAGGGCCTTTTTGGTGATTTTCAGTGCCTATCCCAGAATCTAGTATCTGTATGTGTCTACTTAGCAGTTGAGATGAAGAAGACTGTTTTGGAGGTCAAATACCATCATCAGGAGAGGTAGGCCACATTGTTCAAAACATAAGGGGCAGTGGCAGTTACACACACACACACACACACACACACACACAACACACACACACATCAGAGATGGATTGATTATCTACATTTATGGAGTAGTGACAGTACGGTGGATATAATTCTAAACCGTTTATATGGGTTAAAACTTAATCCCCACAACAGCTCAATGAGACACTTGGCATCATCATTTTGTTCTATAGACAAGGAAAGTGAAACTACATGGTTAAGTAGCTTTTCCAAGGTTACATAGTTAATAAGTCTCAGAGCCCTGGGAAAGCCAGCTCGGGGTCTGAACCTGTAAACTACAATTCAATATTTTATCCGTGTCTAATGTTTTAGTTTGCCCACACATTCTTTTCCTTTCCTTTACCTACTATTCTTCCTCCCCTCCCCCCTCCCCGCTCTCCTCTCCTCTTGGTCTTTCTTTTTCATTCTTTTGGTAAGACTACCTGATTTTGGTTCATTCACATGGGCTTCACGATTGAAACCAGACCATTCTGAGCTTCTCTACCAGATACTAGAAAGTAAGCATCCTTGGGGCTGAGTAGGATGGCAGAAGGTGGCTGATCAGGAGTTGTGTCGCACTCTTATGTGGATCCCCTGAACTAACTTTTGTCCTTGATGCAGTTTTGATACTCCCATCTTTCTTTTAGCCTATGTGTTTCCACAAGGCTTTGCATTTCCTCTTTGTAAAGAAAAACAATATGTAGGTGTACTTTGCCAAAAATAGCTTCTGTTTTCCATGCTTCTATACTGGTTGACCCAGAGCTTTGCTGACAGGGGAGTGCTCGTTCTTACTAATCATTTTGTCTCCAGTTCTATGGATAGAGAACAGTAGACACCTTGGGCTTCTGTAACCACTGTCTTACTGTCTACAAATAGCATTCTCATCCAATGTTTGAATTAAATAAAAACATAGGACTCTCTCTCCTCTCTCAAAGTTCATGTGTATGCACACATTTTCCCTCATTCCTGGGATGGAAATGAGCAAACTGACCTTTCTTGACCTTCTGGTGACAGATCCTTTCATATCTTCCTTTGCATTGGTCCTTTTCTTCTAGATATGAAGGCTATATAGGAGGAATGCATTCTGTCCATTGGTTTGTATCAAGTGCTACAGTCATTCCCACCATGGGGGACAAATCATGCTCATATATTAAGATGAGGGCAAAAGCTATGAAGGATTCATGGGTGTGAAAGAGATGTTTTCAAAGTACTTTTCTGTGAAGGCTGTCTACAAGGACATCATAGTGGGTCCGAGTATGGGCCATGTGGAAGAGGAACTGTGAGATCACGGGTTTGATGTGTGGATCAACTTCTAGTCGTTTCTGGAGAATCTGTTCACCTCTGCCTCATTTCTTCCTTCATGACATCAAGGTTGTAATAGTTACCTTCTACCTGCTTTGTGTAAAGTTTCTACTAAATGCCACACATTTATTGACAATAATGATCTGATGCTCAAGTCTTCTAATGAATTAGCATCCTGTGAGAGTTGCTTTGACGTGTCTTTGTGTCTTTCATTTGTTCTGCTTCAATGTGTTGGTCTTGATGACTGAAATCCCTTGTTGTTTATCTTTTTCCTTTGTCTCTACCTGAATCAGTCCCCAGATCTAACATGGTCCTTTACACAGGATATGTGTACAATTTAAAACTGAGAAACAAACAAACACCAAGGAATGGTGAGATAAGAGGGTGTGTCCTGGATAACAAGCCAAGTTTTTATATGCATTTGGTCATCTTCACTTAGCTGGGTGACACTGGATACTTCCTTGCAGCCAGCGAAGCAATAGACAGCAACAACAACAAAACTCAAGCCTTACAGGGAAGCGAGGACCATGTGACCTCATGGTACAAAACCTCGTAGGCTAGATGGTCTCAATGACAGTCATTTCTGGCTTGGAATGTGACTAGGCTTCACTGTATACACTGCCCCACAGGCACACCCAGGTCAGATATGAACAGGTGTTTAAATTACTAGCTGCTAATTATGTCAGAATGAAGGCCATGCCCTGAAACTGTGAATGTATCAAGCAAGTATTATCTAGCCTCAGTGATAGAGTTCAAGGAGTAAGCTTTTATTTTACATGAGTTGCCGACAAGACAAGACTTCTTGTCTCCTTAGGAGTAATCTAAAAAGTTTAGAGAAAGTTGCAAGTTAGATATGTGATACGCATAAACCTTGGTTTCACATAAACAGTGGAAAGTACAAGTATATCCTATTAAATATTTAAAAATATTTAACATTTAAATTCAAGTGGATATCCTATATGCATGTATGCATACATCTGTATGCGTGTATATGGGCAGATATATACATTTGTGTATATGTTTGTTTTTCTTCCCTGAACCTGGTAACCTTGTGTGGAGTTCCTACAGCAGCTCCCCTTTTAATTTGGCAGAGGAAGGTTAGAGCAAAACCTCATAGATAAAGTTGGATTTCCTCAGAATGCACTCCATTATTTCTCCTGATGCTTTTCCCACAAAATTCCAGTAGGATCCTGTTTAACCTTAATTTTGTGCTCATCTATTTTAATCCCATTCACCAGATGAATAGCATTCACTCGTTCTATTTATATATGATCTATTTATAGCTACTGCAAAGGAAAGGAGATGTTTGGCAGGAAAAACAACTCTTATTTAGCATCTGGTAAACGTCAAGAGAGGTTTTGGCTTCAATAAACATCTCTCAAAGTTGTGATGGAGGGAAAGGGATCATTGCCATCATCTTCCTGTAGGCAAACTGAGAAAGTGAAAACAAACATGTAAGAACCCACCACACTAGTGAACGGAGAGAACTTGTTATTGTCCTTGTACAGTAGCGCGAGACTGCCTGCTGCTCAACTCCAACACTCAAGGGATTAACTAAACAGTTTTACACTAACTAGAAATGTAGATGGATTGAAACCAAAGGTTATTGATTGATCACAGAATTGTTCTCTGCCTCTCTCTCTCTCTCTCTCTCTCTCTCTCTCTCTCTCCTCTCTCTCTCTCTCTCTTCTTTATCCAGAAAAGGTATCATTTATAGCGTCAGATACTCCATATTTATTTCCAGAGACTTCAGGACTAAAATCTCATAAAAATTAATGTTTCTATGGAGAAACTATAATATACATTTTGAAGATATTGCCCACATATTATGAGCCTCGAAGTACCACTCAACTCAAAATTTCTGAGCACCAACTATGTACCAGGAAAGGCCCTGACACTATTAAAATAATTAAATAATTATGCTAATAACTAGGGCTGTTATATGTTTTCTTTCTACCAAATTCAATTGTAAGTGTCTGATGTAAATTGACTCATTGCATTTATATATTTACCCATTGCTTCACTGACAGCGTAGAATTAGCTTCAGTTTTGGCATAAGTCTAAAAAAATACTGTAGGAAGGAGACTGAGGAGATGTTCTTATCCCAGCTCTTTGCTTTGAGATCAAAAGAAATGTTTTTTTTTTTTTGTTGTTTTTTTTTTTTTTTGCCTGTGACAATCAGAAAACAATTCAAGGTGATTTGTAACACCAGAATTCAGATCAAGAGAAGGGAACTTGGTGACAAAGCTTATTCTAGAAAGACCAAAGGAAAAGCTAAAGTCCCTGAATTAGGGTTGAAGGAAGCCTGGGTTTGATGTGATAGAGAGGCCCTGGGGTAGACAAGAGCATGCTGGAAGTAGGGCTGGCAGCCATGACAGGTGACATTTCTGTGGCTTCTCTGCAGTGTGTGTTTAGGAGATGGAGCATCAGACCCAGGGTACCACTTATTTCTAACTGACATTTTCCATAGAGCAGTGGACAGCTTTCCTGACCTGTTATCTCTTCATACTCCCCTTTTCTCATAAGGGATCAGGATTGGCATAATCAGGTCATTCCAAAAAGCTTGCAACAGTTGCCTCTTCCAGTGCACAAAGTGTTTGGTGAATGGTTATTTTGTGCTTGGAGACTTGAATGCATTCTTCTGGGGTTCACCAGAGTGCAGGAGCCAGAACTTGGACCAGCTCCTATGACAATCCTTGGTGGAAGCTAAGTATTTTGAGACGTCTTGGTGCAGATGTATTTGTCATATCCTCTTAGATCTGTGTTTTCCTTTAGATCCAGGCTCCTGCCTTCTTCTTCCCCCACTTCTCTTGTTCTCTGAAGATACATGGTCCCTCCAGCTGGTTATCTGTGGCTGTCATACTAACCCCTTCCTTCTTTGGTACTCACAGGAGCTTAAAGGAGCTCTCATAGCTGCTCTAGCCATTTTCTCCTCAAATTCACTTATGTCTTCATTTCTTTCATTCTCCAAAGAATTCTCTCTCTCGCCCTTTCACTCTCTACTGGTTTTGTACCAGATGTTTCTTTCTGACTTGCTGCTTTCTTCCAGCTTCTTTTCTCTTTTAATTAATTTACTTATCCTTCATGTCTGCTGGTTTCTACTGCAGCTACACCAGCCTGAGTTCAGCTTCAGAGTTCAAGATGGTTCAGATCATGGGCTTTGAAGGCATCTGGTCTTGGCACAGGAGCCAGCCGGTTCTACTGCTTCAGTAACTGTATGTTTGCAGACAAATCAGTTTTAGCTCCCTGAGCCTCAGTGTTCTCATGCCTGGGGATAAGGCCCATGGAATCTTCAATATCTTGCCTAGCAGGGAACATGCACCATGCACCAGAGAATGGCAGTCATGGCTAGTATCCATTACTTAACAACATCCTAGATGGTGTCAGATTCAAGAAATTCTGCCTGCTCCCTGCCACCCCCAACAAAGCATAATGGCCAGAGATAAATATTATGTGTCTTCCTTTATCAGTCTTCCCCCACTCTCCCCCTGTATGTATGTGTAAACCTAAAGTCCACCCTTTCGTCTTGACTAGCTGTTCATCATCCCCTGTCCTGCCATTACAAAAGTCTTCTGCTTCATCTGCTTTTATATGGGTGTTGTGGACCCCAAATCCGATATTCCTCCTTCTGTAGTAAGCATTTCACCCAATGAACCAGTCCCCTCAAAAAGTACTTTTAAGCAATTATACTGTAGATGCATTTTCTTAGAATGTTGCACATGACTCCTTGTCTACTGCAAAAACCAAGATAGGGCAAATAGTGAGAAGTAGTTAATTAATTATGTCAAATATATAGTAAGAGAATGTAATTTTAAGTTTAGTTTTTAAATTTTTTTGAGGCTGTTTCACTTGAAAGCCTGTGCTGGCTGGGAAGCTTCCATGTGTCCTGGTTGGCTATGAACTTGTTCTTTCTCCATTGTGTCCTGTGCACTGGGATTGCAGGTATGCACCACCATTCTAGGGGAGGTCATTTTAAACAGGCAGAGGTTTTAGACTCAGGGTCTTGGATTTATTAGAAGAAGCAAGGAAGAACAGCTTGTTAGACAGAGAGACACCTGTCCTCGTGGTATTCATTTGGCTTTTGGATGAAATATATTAGAGAGACTGGAAGGAGAAAGCACATAAGAACCAAAGTGCTGACTTGAGAGAAGGTGGGGTCAGACCCAGATGAAAAGGAACATAGTACCAGCAAGTAGGAAAAGAGGACACGGATGCACTGGTTAAGAGGAAAAGGTAGATGATGAACTCTGATTTTGACTATAGCTATGACTTCAACTTTGTTTAAAAAAAAAAATTAAAGGGAAAGAACATGGAACTAAATTTTAGTCAGTGTGACTCAACTAAAATGGTGACAGGTTTTGTATCACATCAAATAGATTTCAAAGCGAGAACCTCATAGGATAGCAAGCAAAGGGCACAACTGGAGATCAACAGCACTGACTCACTAATTGACATGTTTTCACTTCATTAGTCATTAAGTGCCTACTGTGTACCAAGCACAAGTCTACAAACTAAAGATATGAACCAGCAAGGCAAAACCTGTCCACTTGGAGATGACATCATCCAATCTGAGTTTTGAGATGGTGTCTTATTCAGCATCGACTTCAATTGTGCTGCATTATGCCTTAATTCAAGGAAAAGATGTTATGGTTGCCACATTATCAATGAGAAAAATTGAGACTTAAAGAAGATGACATGGGAGAAAGCAGAAGGCTGTGGATTGAATTTTGTAGGACATTCACCAGTGAAGCTGCAAGGAAGTAGAGAAACAGGATAGGTCAGCATTTGGGAGATAGACAGAAACAGGACAGTCATGGTCACTGCTCAAGTGACTTAGGAAGTTAAACAGAATAAGAATTGAGAAAATAGCCCAGGACTTCATGCGGATGACACTCTTGATGACCCGTGGCCAGTCTGTATACTGAATGCAAGTATATGCTGGGGTCTCAGAGTCCTCCCCACATGGAGGAATGTTTAGTGAGAAAACAGATAGAGAGTGCTCATTGCACGTATCAGAGAAAAAAGGAAATCAAAGCACCAGCTTATAAACATGACACATGAGGGGTGTAGAGTGGAAAAAGTGTCTATGAAGGCAAGTATGGAGGGGAGAGGAGAGGCTGGTGCAGAAGAGAAGTGCAACAACTCAGGTGGCTGGTGACAGATGGCAATCTTGGGTTGGAGGGCAGGAAAGAGAATGTCCCGAGAGGAGATATAGAGCCAGGCTTTGCATAAGGAGAGAAATGCATAGTGGGGAAGGGGGTGGGGCCTCCAGCTTCACATGACTCGCTTTTGTGCTGAGCAGTAAGATTCCATGGTATCAGGTGCAACCTATCAGCAAAATGGCTTGGGGATGAAAAAGAGGGAGAGAGGCTTGCCAGAGAGTCCCTGGGGAACCCACCCAACAGAACTCACCCCTGTGGGTTGGTCCCATTGCTAGTGTGCATCGTTGCCTACTTATTTATTCAGGATTTTAAAAATAGCCATTCCTCTTATCCTGTTGGTGCATGTCTTGCTCCTGTAGAAGAATGTTGGTGATATTAAAAGGAAATTTGTATTTGCACTTTCGTTAGTCTTTCACATCCTCTTCCTGTCGACTTTATGAGTGTGAAATGCCATTAGTCATTACAATGTAACAAAACACATTTTACAATAATACTATTTCCTCCCTCCAACCCCCAAGATTTACCCTTACCATTCTCAGAGATATTTGCATTGGAAATAGCTTTCATTTTGAGCCTTTCATCTTGAACTTTATAGTTATTGTCGGGACTACCACCCCTTAGTCGATAATTGGTTTTGGATGCTTGTTATAAGATTTGAAGTCTCTCGAAGGAGCTCTGGAAAGAGGTGGTTTAGGCCCATAAAAAGACCCCAACGTATTGAACAAAACAGACCATATAGCCTTTCCCAAGGACAATTTGTCAAAGTCTGGAGGTTAAGAAAGCCATGTAGGGTCATAAATGCTGTAGAGAGGAGTTCTTTTTCTGGGATGGTGTCGTCAGGCAGAGGGGAATGAGCTGTTGCATGCTCTGAAGGATGAAGATGCAGTGCTCTCCTGCATGCAGCTCAAGATTGGGGTCTGAATATGGGACTAGCCTGAGAACCAGACTGGGTTGAAAGCTTGAAACAATGAAGTAGGAGGAGTAGAGAGAGAAGGGGGAGAGGAGGAGGAGGAAGAGAGAGGAGGAAGAGAGAGGAGGGAAGAGAGAGAGGAGGGAGAGGAGAGAGAGAGGGAGAGAGAGAGAGAGAGAGAGAGAGAGAGAGAGAGACTTAGTCTCTGGGCCCATAGGAATGCTTTACTTGGATAATAGAGATAATACGCTAATGGACAGAAACAAGAGGTTGGGTGCCTTGGCCAGTGGGCTGTTTGCTCTTTTGCTCCATAGTGACTAAGGCTTCTGTATGGTGGCATTTTCTCCTCATTTTATTTATCTATTTTATTTATCTACCCAGGTTTTTGATGAATGTGTAGGTGTTACTAAGTACTTAAGGAATTCCAGATGGTGTAATACAGCCATTCATTTCTTTGGAAGTGGTAGAATTCTTTTTAAAATTGCTACTCTTTGTATTCTGACATCTATATCCATCCAGTGAAAATACACAAGATGAAATCAGCTGACATGTTTCTTTTAGGCATGTGTATATGCACATATATGTGCATGTGCATGTGTGTGTGTGTGTGTGTGTGTGTGTGTGAGAATTTCACTGGTCAGATCCTGGAGACATTGGTTGGGTACCAGGGTATTAGCGCTGTCACTCCTTTGCTGACCATGCTGTTTACATGATGTTTTAATTTACCAGTCTTGAATGATAGAAGAGAAGCACTTGTATTAACAGGTAAAATAAGTGACTAGTCATTTGTGTCTGTATTCCTGGCTTCCAATAACCAAAGGGCCAACATTAAGGGCCTTAAACACCAGAGGAGCTGATCGTCTTATAAAGCAGGCAGAAGTTTGTTGTCTTCAGGATGCTTCTCCCAGACCCATGCTCTCTATACACCCGAATATAGACTTGAACCCGGGCCTTGTAAGAAGCCACTGGTGCTAAACTAGGGAGATTTGTTCTTTGGAGACTTTTGCTTTTGGTCATACTGTCTTCTAGTATATAGAGAACAGGTGCTGTTATACATCCCAGCAGTGTACAAAACAGTGCCTCCTTCCCCAACAAAGAATTGTGCAATCCCAACCACTAAAAAGCCTTTTCTTAAAATAACAGACTATGACAGGAAATAATCTGATGCCATTTCTGAGATTGGTAATAAAGAGAGTCTTTGTCTCAGGTATTCTCAGCCACACTCCCTTGATTGCTGACTATTGGAGAAGCCAATGCATTGTTGTTGTCTATGGAGTGGCCTGTGTAAGGAAATTTGGAAGTGGACTTTCATATTTTTGTCAATAGCTCCATCAGTGAGCATTGGCTTGACTGTAGCCTAGGCTAGCATCTTGATGGTGGCTTGAACCTGAACCTGTTGTCTTGCCTCTGCTAGCTCTGAGATGCCTGATTACCACACTATGGGATATTTTGTTATTAAAATGCTGAATCTGGGTGACTTGTTATGCAGCGTCAGACAACTAACATGCAAGGAACCCACGGGCAGATGCTTCTAGAACTGGCTCAGAGATTTATGATCTCATCCAGGCCAGCACTTGCTGTGCCTGCATCTCACCTTCTGTAAGTTAAGTTGCTGCACACGATCATAGGTATATATAGGCCTCAGATACACAGGCAGAGGAAGATTCTTCTTAGCTATGTTTTTAATTAGGGTGAAAACTTTTCTCTAAAGACACCTATGGATCTTTCTCTTGGGGACCCCTGTGGTCCTAATTAAGACATGTACCAGTGGATCAGTTGTGAGACAGGCTGAGAAAGTAAATAATAAGCATTTCCAGTTTCTGTCATGATAAGTCCTTTTTTTAATCATCGAAAAAGAATGACAAGGCTGAAGAAGAGAAAAATCCCATGCTTTGTCCTCTGTGACCAGGATATGACTTTAGATATGACTTTCTTGGTGAAAATAGCCCTATCTTGATTCAAAGTTCTGGTGAGGTCTCTGGGCTCCTGGTGCTCTGGTAATCCTATGGATCCCTCCTGGTTAATTCTTTAGTTTGAAAACTCAAATACTTTTCATGACAATGCTGTATGACAAGGAGCACATTACATTGGAAACAAAGACAGGAATCTCTGCTGACATTAGTTGTCAGCGTGTCTGCAGCCCTTATTTGACGATCTACTGTGATCATTTTGATGATGACCGAAATACAGAGTTATTTCTTCTAACTAAAGTTTTTTTTTTTTTTTTTTTTTTGAGAATTTGTACATGAGTTCTGTATTTTCATCATCTCTATCTCCTCTTTAGCTCTCTAGTTTCTCCCATGCCCTTCCCCCACTTATATACAAACCTCCCGAGTCCATTTGGTATTGCTCATATGTACACGTGTTTGGGACTGACCCGTTGGGATTGGATAAGCTGTCAGGGATCTCATTCTTAGAGAAGACTGTTTCTCTCTCAGTGGCCAATGATTGCTTATAGTTCTTCACATAGGGGTGGGGGCCTTGTGAAATTCTCTCTCTTCTCACTGGTATGCTGACTGTTGCTGTCTTATGCAGGTTTTGCTTAGTCAACTGCATTGCCGAGATACCACGGAGGCAGCTTCCATGTCACTGGAGAAGGCACATCTTACATCATGCTTCCTTATCCTCTTAAGACCTTTTTGCCATCTCTTCAGTGAGAGTCCCCAAACCTTAGGTATAAGGGTTACATTCTAGATTGGGTACCAATTGTGTCTGGGCACGCTGTAGCTACTTATTCTCTGGTAGCAAATTTGACCAGTTGTGTATCTTTGTAATGGTCTCCATTTGCTGTGAAAGACAGTGTCATTGATGAGGGCTGAGATTTTCACCTATCAGGCTGATCCTCTTATCATGGTTTTATTTGCAATGGATACTTCCTACAGAGATAGGCTCATATGCAGAGGATTGGTAAAGGAAGGTGGGAGAGAGAACAGGAGTCTAAGTATTTGACTTCTGGCTGCTGGTTGTCCCTCAGGGTAATGTGAATAGAATACTGAGAATCATCCCCTCGGAATTTGAGGCAGAGGAGCTGAAAAGGGATGAAATGTGGTTTGATCATTTGGCTTTGCCTTAAGCTCTGATGCTCCCGTTTCTGATGCTCTGACCATACTTTTCTGGATGTGGTTGTAAGATCAAGAATATATATGAGGAAGACACATTATAAATCCAATGGCTAAATAATAATTCTGCCTCAGAAATAGAGACCCAGTGGACATATGAATTGTCAGAGTAGGTCACTTAGGAGATAGGATGGGAATGTGCACTGCACTTTAGATAGTGGGATGAGAAAGACACTTAGCAGCTTAGCACTGTCTCTTATTTGCTGTGTGATCTGGGCAAGTCATTCAACTTCTTTGAGGCTCAATTCTATAATCTGTAGTTCACTAGGACATGCAGCAGGGCAGGCAAACAAGAATGATAACTTTTTATGGGAGTGAGAATCTTGGCTTTTGTTTCTCTTTCTCTAGCTTTTTCTTTAAAGTCCTTTTCCCCTTCTATGTCTTATTCATTCCTGGGTGTCAAGGGTGTCTTACCACTTGGAAAAGGGATTAAAAAAATATACAGGAAGAGCATGAGTGCTAATAGGGCAAAGGATTACTCTCTTCCATATCTTATGCACATTTGCATTTTGAAAGCTGATGTCTGGATGGGACCAGGCTTAATACAAAGGCATGAGCCATGACCTGCAAGACATCAGTAGCCAAACCAAACCAAACAATATAAGACCTCAAACAAACCTGGCCAGTGGACATGTTCCTTCTATATCATCATTGCCATCATCATAATTATCATCAGAGATATTTTAACACCATAAATCATCTAATCATCATCAGAGACAAGGTCTTGCCATTTTATACAGGCTGGTATAGACCTCAAAAGTTCAAGTAATTCTCCTGCCTCAGCTTACCATAGTTGGGACTATGTGCAGGTGCCACTGAAACTGGCTCTTCTGCGGCCTCTTCAAATCATTTCATTTAGGCAAAAGCTTCTTTCCTCTCTGCCCAAGACTGACATTGGAATGTCAGAGCTCCTGCCAAAGTGAAGGACTGTACACAGTCTTGCTTCCCTCTGCCTCAGTGAATGACTTGAGTTTTTCTCTTTTGAGCGTGAGAACTCTTCTGCGTGTCTCATATCTTACCTCAGGGCAGATGGGAGTTTTTTCATTCTTTAAGAAGGGTCAGAGGGGGAGAGAGAGTGAGAGAGAGTGAAAGAGAGAGAGAGAGAGTGAAAGAGAGAGAGAGAGAGAGTAAGAAGAGAGAGACAGAGCAGAGAGAGAGAGAGAGAGAGAGAGAGAGAGAGAGAGAGAGAGAGAGAGAGAGAGAGAGAGAGAGAGAGAAGAGAGAGAGAGAGAGAGAGAGCTACCCCTAAGTTTGAAGCATTTTAGGAAACTTGATCCTACCATGAACATTCTGAAGCATTGGGTAACAGGGTAAGTTGTCCTTGTGAGGACCTTTTCTCTCCAAAATGCCTATTTTCAATGGATGCCCAAGGCTGGAGAAGGAACCTACAGCTGAAAATCAAATGAAGAAAGGAGCGGATTGGTTAAGAATGCGTACCCTGGCATCTGACTGCCAGGCTGAGGTCTCTATGCTTCCATTCAACAGGCATGACCTTGAACACATCATTTAATTAACCTCTTAAAGCATTGGTTTCTTCATCCATAAAATTGGATTAATAAAATTAATAGTCAACAGTGCTTATCTGAGCTTCTATAATGTACCCAGACCTATTCTCACACATCATATGCATTGACTTATATAATCCTTGCAGCAATCCTAAAGGTCCTGCACCATTTTTCTCATTTTGGGTGTATGGAGCTGAGGTCCAGCAGGATTGAGTGACTTGCCAAGGTCACCGTGCTAGTTAGAAGATGCACCAGGAGGTCAATATGTAGTACATATAGCTGCCCTTGTTCTTAGCTGTTTCCCTGCCCTGGCTTCACAGCATCCCTTTGAAGATGCATTGAGATGATGCAGGACAAATAGCACAGTGCCCTTGACAGGTAGATGACTGGTGTTCTTATTCGTTTATTATTATTTGTGAAGAAAACATGAAGTGCATTTTTTGATGTCAATGAGATTAAAAGAATGAGCTATGATGTCCCTTAGAAATTTCCAGGAAAGATCAAAATGAAGATACTTCCTTATTTTGCATTGTCTTTCAAGTGCAGATGCTAACAGTTGAAGAGAACTTGTTAAACATCTGAAGGTGGGTGGGGAAGGTGTATGACCCTCATGTTGAATACAAGAAACAGGATGCAGTAATGAGTAACGAGACTGGGTTGAGCTCTATTGAAGACTCCACCCTGGTAGCTTTCTGCCAAACCTAGAGATTACAGAGGGGTGTAGGTAGCAGTGAACCTTGCAGCCAAGGATACTCATCTTTCTCATCAGGACTTGATCTTGTTGGATCAACTGCCATCACCATGTCCTGACCATTCCCTTTGTGTATCACAAAACGGTGGCTTGTGGCCAGTCATGTGTCTCTCCCTTAAAATTGTTGCAAAGGAGAAGTGAAGGCCACCGACCGAGTTGGTTTGTAAGGGCCATAGGAAGTAACAGCCGTATTATTGAAGTTGACCTTCTGTTCAAACCTGTAGCTGTTTCATCAATCACACACTGTTGGGTCTCCTGAAGGTCAGTCAAATGATTCTGTTAATCGCCTGCTCATTCTCAGGTCCTCGCTTCAGGAGTAATAAATTTTTAAAACTTTTTAAAAAGTGAAAAGTTGGCTGACAGGTGGGCCTGGAAGAAAAATAATCAGCTGGAAGAGCAGTCATTTAGGAGCATGAGGACGGAGCCAGTGCTGGAAGAGGTAAAGGTTTCCCGTGGCTGAGGAAGACCTCTCTGGGCCACAGAATGATGGACAGACAAGGACGATAAGGTCTTTGATTTGATGTCACTAGTGCCACAGGTTTCGGGTATCACTCGGCATGAGGTGGTACCAGTCCTCAGTGAGATGCTCAGAGTCACATGTGGTGATGTTCAGTGCAGAGTGTACCACACAGATACATGATAACATCTGGAGGACAAGCTTCCTGAAAGCTACTGACCTGAATCTCCTTGGTCACATACAGTAGCCATGTCTTAGTTAGGGTTTTACTGCTGTGAACAGACACCATGACCAAGGCAACTCTTAAAAGGACAATATTTAATTGGGACTTGCTTACAGGCTAAGAGGTTCAGTCCATTATTATCAAGGTGGGAGCATGGCAGCATCCAGGCAAGCATCATGGTGCAGGAGGAGTTGAGAGTGTCTGAAGGCTGCTAGCAGAATACTGACTTCCAGGCAGCTAGGATGGGAGTCTTAAAGCCCACACCCACAGTGACACAAGTACTCTAACAGGGCCACACCATCTAATAGTGCTATTCTCTGGGCCTAGTATATACAAACCATTACAAGCAGCCTTTCTATTTGATTAAAGCTTATCAAATGATTACGTTATGTCGCATTCTTGAAATCAAGCTTCTTTGCTTGTGGAAATAGAAGCTATTATTTGGGAGAAAGTGAAGTAGAGTCACTGACTGGGAGTAGAGTGCAGTTCCTTGCTTGATCACTGTAGAGTTTTGAAGATCATGGACTCTCCTGTCAGAATGGCCTGAATTCTATGTCTTCTCAAGCTGTGTGAATTTTGGCTAGTTACTTAACCTTTTTGAGTCTTACCTTCCTAATTGGTAGGTTGGAATCATCATAATTGCTCTGTAAGGTTGTAATTCCTTTACTCATTTAAAAATTACTGATCGAATAAACATCTTAAAACAGCATAGAGGTTACAAGTGTAGATTTTTGAAGCAGAGCAACGGTGTAAATGCTGTTTTCAATGCTTATTTGAAGAGGACACAGAAGCTCCATGAGAAGCAGATTATATAGCGATCAAGAAGGAAAGCAAAAAGAAAAGGAAAGAAAACAAAAAACCCAAACAACAACAACAAAAATGACAGGCCTGGGGAGATGGCTCAGGATGCAAACACATAAGTATCCACATTTGGTTTCACAGCACTGTGTACGTGGCAGGCATGGTGGCACAGCCTGTAACCTTGGTGCTGGGGTTGGGTGGACAGGTGGAGACAGGAAACTCTCAGAGGCTTTCTGGATAGCCAAGTTAGCTGAGAAGTAAGCTTTAGGTTCAGTAAAGGACCATAACTCAAAACAGACCAAACCAAAACAACAACAAATAAAACCAGAGATATGATTGAGGAAGATATTCCTGTATTATAGATACCACACAAGTGAGCATCCCTCCACCCCAAACACACACACCACACATACACACATACACACACACCAGAAAAGGACCCTGTGAAAGCCCTTTAAGATATGTTACATATAGTTATATTTATATAGTTATATAGTTAGAACATTTACCTGGTTAGTACTAATGCTAGTCACTGTTGTGGTAAAGACCATGGGTGGCAGGCAGAGAGAAGATGGGTGCCTTTCATGGAATTTCCGTTCTACCAGGGGAAGTCAAGACATACTGTATGCTATTGAACAGAGCCTGATGCACAGTGAGTCTTCAATAAGTGATAGTTCTGAGTACTGTTGCTCAGTTGACTGGGTCTGTGTCATTAGCTGTCAGACATGCTTGTGCTTCAGGCTTAGTCCTCCCATCAAGCTGCACCTCTTTCTCACCTCTCATTTTGCATGTAAAATAGATGTTTCCTTGGAGGTGGGCATAGAAACAGAGGAGGCTGCCTGGCAGCTCACTCAAAGAGTGGCTTTTTACCCATGATGACAAACATCATTCATTCTCTAGCCATGGTTCGTCAGTGTGGACTGCCATTACCTAACCCAAGAGACCATAGACCTGCCTGAGTATCTCGAGGGATGAACTCCACAATTGTTTCAAGTTACTGTTGAGAAACATGCCCTAGAGAGCCAGAGGACCAGGAGCCACAAAAGGCACAGACATGATGTCCTCACATAGGCAGTGGCGCGCGTGAAGGGTCACCTGAAATGAAGCGCTGATTTTCATTGAGCAGTTGCAGATTAAGTCCCATGAAAAACTACTCTACTTTCTATAGAAATGTGTTCTGTAGTAAAGAATATGGCTGTGTGTGCCTCTGTGTCCTCCCTCCCTTCCTCCTCCCTTCTCTGAAGTAAAAGAGCATCCAAGGCCCAGGAGAACAGAGACTCACAGGAGCTGTCTATAAGGGCGCAGCGCTGAAGCAGGTCATAACACATTTTTGAGAACAAAAACTGTGATCTCCTGCCCTCTCTGCTTCCTGGGAAGTTGGTTTCTTTATTTGGCATTTGTTTAGCATTTATTTACAAAGTTTAGGCAGCAGCTGTGACTTCAGCAGGTACACAGAGAAGAGAGCTAGCCGGCTGCCAAATTCCACGAGTACAAATCAAATGGAGTGCCATGTTTCGTGAGTTCCCGGCATCATGTGAGATTAAACTTTGGACCGTGGAGCTGCGATGTGAGAAGAGAGACATCCATTGATCTCTGCCAGCCAATGGGCAGTTTGAAAGACCAGATCCCTGGGAGCCCTGGGGCACCCTTTTTGGAAGGAGTCGGGGATATGGGGGCATTGTTTCAGAAAGAGCGCTGGGCCTGAATATTGGCTCTCAGGTTGAATTGGGCTAGGCCTCTCTAATAATAGCTCTCCCAGGAAAAGGCCAATTTGCTCTCCTGCTGTTTTCTAGAATGTTTAAATTCCTTTATCTCAGTGGCCCAGTTATGTACCTTAAGCATATGGGGACTCCAGCAACTATCTGCCCCAAATCACATACCCAGAGCACATTTCTAGCAGTATGCCGTTTAATGGGGAGCATGGAGGAGGAGAAGCGGACGCAGAGGCTGGCCTCTGCCCACGTGAGCATGAGAGCCAATCATCCTTGCAGGAGGCTGCAGAGGAAGTGACAGTGCTCGAGAGTGCTGCCTGTGTCACTGGAGCTTTGTCACCATCTGTGTCAAGAATGGGGAGTGAGGAGACCACATGTGAGTTAGGGATGGAGAGCCTGCCTGATTCTGGCTTGTGAATTCTTTGTTTGACCTCTCCCCCTCATTTTGTTTGTTTGTTTGTTTAGAGAGCTAGACATGATCATAACAAATACTTGGACCATGTCTGGGGCATACAAGATGGAAAGAGTTGTTTGTTTGTTTGTTCTTTTCTCTCCTCTGATACTTTTCTTGATCATCCTGAATGTCTGTGGTCATTTTTCCAGTTCCAAACTCTCCCCTCTAAGTGACCCAAATACGGAGTTGTACGAGGGACACTCAGAAGGCTCATGGTCAGTCTTTTTCAGCCATCTCAGAAATCACTCAGCCTGGCGTTGCTATCTTTTTCCCAGCATTTGGATAGATTCAGGGTCCTCAGTTATCTGTCTCTCATGGTTATGATAAGCAAACAAACAAAAGCAAACCAAACCTAGAGACCGTTGGCTTGCTCAAGCCAAAGACCACTTTATTGATGAAGTGTGCTAGAAGAAGCAGAATACACTTTTTTCTTTCTTCACCAAAGAAGATCATAGAAATCTAGGATGAGGAGATAAAAAATGGTTAAATGGTGAAAATGGCCATCACTGGCCAGCAATAGTGGAAATTCCAACACCAACACTTTCCTCAGTCTTTTGAGGCTTTCCTCTTATTCTGGAAACCATTTCCACTGACTGTTATTGCTGTGGAAAGGAATATCCGGAATCTTCTTGCGTGGGCAGAGGAGTTGCAAAAAGGGATATAGGAGAGACGTTAATGTCAAGCTTACTTGTTCTGAGGCAGAGACGGAGCCATGCAGGCTGACTCCGAGTTTGGATACTTTTAGTAGGGGGCAGTAAAAAATTAATGAGACTCTGTCCTTTCTTATATGAATCCACAGTGTAAGGGAGTTGTCAGTTTGTTGAGTCAAAATATGATTCTGGTCAGGGGTTATGAGAACCAAGGGCAATAGCTATAGTGGAGGTCACCAAAGGCTTACAGAGAACAGACAGGTGTCATCAGCCACCATGAAGGACAGAGTGCTGAGTCTGTATATGAACTTATACAAAAATGTATTACTTGCCTACCATCTGTTTCATCTTACAAGTAGCCTTAAGCATTGAAATTATAACCTTTTACAATGAGAGATCAAACTGGGACAAATTCCCAGAGCCTGGGACAAAGCCTGACCCATAGCTTGTGTTCAACACACATCAACTGAATGAATGAATGTACTTTATTGAACATTGCTTGGAATTCTGGGAAGAATGAATGAATGTGCCTTATTGATCATTGCTTGGAATTCCGGGAAGAATGTAGAGACCACTTTTCAGTTGCTAATGATTATTTTTTTGTGTGTGCATTAAAAATTTAAAGGTAGATATGTGTTCCTTGTGACAGCTGCCATCCCGAGTCGCTAAGATAGACTTGGTATGTTTCAGTCTATCTAATTTAATCTCCCTGTAACCCTGTTTGTTATTCTTCTTTAGAGGTGATGGAACTGGAGTTCAGAGAGGCTGAGTTACTCTCTGATGGCACATAGGTGGTCACATTAGCTCTCCCATCTGGCTGACCCCTCCAGCTGGCACCCAGCCCCCACCAACCTTCCAAGTCACATTAACGTTCATAGTTGATTGGAAAGTCAGTCTTTTAAACAAGGGAATAAATGAAAAGTGAGAGAATTTTATTTCCCATCAGATTTTCTCTCCCTCTGAGAGATTTATTTCCCAGGATTGTATTTCATGGAAGCTTTTTATGACTAGCTAGATTTATAGGTGATAATCAATACAGCGCCGAGCTGGGTTTCTGTTGCATAGACACACTCTTCACAAAGAGCAGGTAAAATGGATCTGCCCAGTTCCCCAGCATCCACACTAAGCTGATACCAGAAGTGGGGGTGGGCTGAGTATGACATGGGGGCTGGTGGGAGTTTCAGAGAAGAGGCAGAATCCATGTTGGGCAGGGTACCAAGGAAATAGCAGAGGTTGGCGTCTATATTTGGGGAAGGCAAACCACCAACGAGGTCCCTCTGATAGAAGGGGCATGGTATGGTTTCTACATCAAAATCTGAAGGAAACCTTGGTAGCCTGGTGCCTTCTAGAACATGCCAGGAATCCTGGGAATCCTCTTTGCTGTCACATTATACTCAGCGTTCCTCATTGAGGAAGCCCAGATGGCTGACACATGTCACCCATGAGCTCACTCGGAGATTGTGTATGATCAGAGAACCATGTGTGTTCCCATGTGTGGGACTGAGTCGCCTCCCCTGACTTTATGTCTCGAGGAGGTCTTCTTGTTTCTCTGTTTAATCTCTGTAGACTTCGAGTGTCATCCTATAAGAGAACTAGAGATATTGCTTCCCCCAAGTAGTTTAATTTTAATACCCTCAGAGATCAGGAAACCTTTAAGGCAAAGGAATGAATTGCTAATTACGGGATTCCAGGCTTTTGAGAACTGCATTTAATCATTTCAGGAGCAAAGAGCTCATCCCAGATGCACCTCACATATGACCACTGGGGCCACTGCTCTCTAAACTTGGAGATGCACAGGAATAACCTTCCAGCTTCTTCAAAGTTCAGGAGGTTGAGAGCAGGCCTCATGACCTAGACAGGCATGGTTGCAAGAGGACCTAAGGACTTTGCTCTGCTAGGCCCCAGGATCCAAGGGACTGCTAAGCCTACTTTTCTGTGAGGAATGGAAGGGATGGTGTGAGTATAGTTAGGTCTTAGGGTTTTGTGGGTCTGTTTCTTCTCTCTAACAGCCTGATTATGAGTTACTAGCTAAGCTGTAAACATGGCTCCTGGGTCAAGAAAAAACAAGTAAGTAGTAGGCGTTTTGCTAAAGGACTGAGATTCCCTGGCATTCTTTGAGTCGTGGGAACGCCAGAGGGAGTGTTTGGTTGGATCTGATAAAGTTTCCCATTGGTTATCTACAGCCTCCTGGATGGATGATCCAGCTGCAGGACAGAATGATTGCTTTTCACAATACGTGGTCCTTCTGCTTTCAACAGTCCTGCTTCCTGCATTACACTAACGTCTCCCTTCTTTTCTGTCCTTTCTCCCTTCATTCATTCTCTCCTTTTATCTCTAGGGGAAAAATCAGTAGGACACTCAGTATTCAGAGAAGCAGTGCTGTAATTCTCTCCACCAGCCTGTACGTTATATATATATATATATATATTATATATGCATATATATATATATATATGCACATCACTTACACATTTGTATTGGCAGCACAGCTTATAAACGCTGCCATAAAGCTGGGCTCTTCCATCCAGGATGGAAATGGAGTTGTTAAAGACAGCGATGAGGTGGCATCTGTTGGCCAACAGTTTTATGCTGCAGTAGCTCTAAGCAGATAACATTAATAGGAATCACATTTTAGAGTTGTAAATTTGATGTAAAATACTAAATTTGACAATAATTGTATTATAAAGCAAAGATTCTATTTATCAAAGGTTCCTGCCTCTTCTTTGTGTAAGGGGCTCTGAAATTCTTGCTTGTGCCTGCCCCTAGCAATTATCAGACCTTCTCTAAAATTCTGTTTTATTTTTTCCATTTTCATAACAACTACATTATGATGTGACATATTTTTTCCAGATATTTTGCTTGAATAAATAAATAGGATATTAAATTCAACTGGGGTATTAGATTATAAATTAGTTCTGTAATAGGCGTCATAATGTTATTTAGATTTTCAGTTTACACAGACCTTGTAGCAACTCCCCAGAGCTATGCTACAGAATTAGAAGTAGATAGAAGTTGATGTAAGAAAATTGGTTTTTGTAATATGCTGATGCCAGTAGAGTTGTACTCTGTGCAAAGGTATTTAAATAGAGCCTTCCTCCTTACTTCATGATGCAGACAAAAGAAGGATAATGACTCCAAATGACAGATTGGTTGATGCTGCTATTGGCCTTGTGCGCAACTAAAATATTTATTCCACAAACTAAGCAGTACTTACTCAGGAAGCCTAAAATCTTAGGTTTCAGGGCAACCTCATATGGATGGAGATTTCTCCCTCATCTGGTTAGGTAATGAGGCAATCTTATGGCTTGTTTTGGTGACTGCACAGTCCATTAAGTTACATTAAAAGAAAGATGCCTTACCTAGGAACACCTTGTGGTCACTGAAACCATTAGCTTATTGAACTATTGTTTTCCCAACACAAATAGGAAACATGTGCATTTAAGAAAAAAAAAAAAACCAAACAAACGTGTATTTCTCAGAAAAGTCCTTATAGTGACAAAGAGCAGAATTTCTCTTTACTTTCTCTTCTCTCCCTCCCTCCCTTCCTCCCTTCATGCCTTCCTACCTTCTTACCTTCCCACTCAACTCAGGGTGGACTTGAACTCACAATTCTTGATTTAGCCTCTTGAATGCTGGGACCTGTTTCATTGATTGTAATTAGGACTGGTCAAATTATAGTGTGTGAGATGGATCACATCCATCACTTGTTTTTTTACACCTCAATAGCAAATAGTGAGCTTTGTATTTTCAAATGGGTGAGCAAAATCAAAAGAGGAAGAATACTTCATGACACAGAAATGGCAGGCAATTCTGTTTTGGTAAAAGTTTTATTGGAACAAGCCATACTCATTCACTTACACATACATCACCCATGTCTGCTGTTGTATAACAATGGCAGAGTTGAGCAGTTGCCATGGAGACTAGCCTGAAACAGCCATATCTGGTCCATTGCAGAAAATGTTTGTTGACCCCTGCTTTAAACCAAAACAAGGGTGGCCACATCAGGAACGCCCTTGTGGGAAGTAATTGAACAGGGAGTAGATACTCTCTGGGATTTCTGGTGATGGTCTTGATTTAAAACACAAACAAACAAACAAACAACAAAACTAATTTGTATAACACTATACTATGGAGGATAAGCTTACTTCTGAGTTGTGTGGATACTTGAAGGTTGGTGTTCCATGGGACTTAAAAAAATATGCTGTACAGAGCAACTGTGTTTTAGAATCTCATCGACAATTCAACAGAGGTGGAAGGGACCCTGGGCTGGGCAAGGGAGCCCCAGGCTTTGGGTCTTTACACAACACTAGGAGTTAGGAAAGTGTCTGCTTAGGGCCTCAGTTTCTTTATTTGTAAACTAAAGTGGGCAGTCTTGGTGACCTGGGAGGTAACCAAGGTATCTCTATGTCTGGCCTTGGCTTGAGAAGGTCCCAGTCTCAGGAAAGCATATGTCTTCTCCCTGGCATCTTCTTAGTTTCTTGCCTCTAAAATTCTGCATTTCATTAAGGGTTCACAAGTCTTGACATGTTTGTAAAGAAAGACACGGCAGGAATTCATATGCCTTGCCTTATAACAAACACGTTGTGAATAACCTATATTTGGAACCCAATTTGTCACAGGGATGCAGGCAGAGTTTTAAGTCTGAGCAGCTTCAGAAATGCAGTGTTTTGTTCTTCACGGTAGCTCCCAGGGCTCCCCCACTTTGCACTTTGAAGGGAGTCTTTATTGGAGAAGCCGCTCTCCATTGCCTAAGAAGAGGGCATTTGCATTAAACGATGCAAGAGATGCATTGTAATTTCATGAGAATTACCCTTTCCAATGAATGTTAGATTAAGAACCAAGTAAAAATCCCTTGAAAGTGGCTGGAAGATAAATTAGAGCTGAGCTGCAGTTAGGTAGAACTAAATTTTATTCCTTCCCTTTAAAATGGTTTTTAATTGATTTGGCATACTTTTTAAGTTAATAATGAATACTGTACCTGGGTCTGCATGATCACTCCTGTGAGTTAGATCTATGGCGCCTGAAACAGCTTTCTCTTACTGAGGACACTGATTTTAATGAAGAGTCTTTGCTTATTGCACCAATGGAAATGTGTTTCATGGTGGTTCCAGACAGTTCTCTAATTAGCAGTCCAGTCTTCTCTCCCAAATATTTTATCTGAAATGGTATGGAAATGTGGAAAGGGAAGGCGCTTTATCACAATCCTGGGAGGCCTGTTTCACTTTGCATGGAGGTCTTAGAGCTTCGAGAGGCTTGCAAGATGGAAGATCCAGAGATTCTATAAAGAGATGGAAGTGGATAAAACAAATAGTCTCTGTGTTGAAATAAGTCACTTCGTGTAGTCTTCCTCCCCCTCCCTCCCTCCCTCCCTCCCTCCCTCCCTCCCTTCCTTCTTTCTTCCCTCCCTTCCTTCCTTCTTTCCTCCCTCCCTTCCTTTCTTCTTTCCTTCCTTTCTGGGCATTACATTTCTAAGTTAGGTCCCATGGACTGTTTATGTGGGTTATGATGTGGGGAGAGGTGGGAACTTCATGGCTCCTCTGCTGAGCTGCTTGGGAATGGAAACTCTACTGCTACTGGCCAGCCACAGCCAGAGTACTGGAGACATGCTCAATGGCCCTGATAGAGCACAAATAAAGGGTCAAGAGAAGATGAGCCAAGACACACATTCTCAAGAGCTGAAAATGTAAAACAGGACATAGCTTCCTAGCTGACCATCAACACTGAGTGAGAGGAGGAAAAAGACCATTTAGGAAGAGTGAAGGAGAAAGATTACATTTACTTTGAAGAATATGGTATCCTGAGAGATAGCTAGAAAATGGCATTCAGCATGTTTGATGCTAAATGAAAAACTGGATTTCTATTATTTAGAGTTTGAGCTTGAAAGTTTAGGAAAGTGATGTGACTATTAATATAAAATGGTAATAACCATGTTGTATTGAAGACCTCCCATGTTCTCTGTACTAAAAAGCGTTGCACACAGAGTGATTGCTAGGTCTACCATTACAGCTCTCTGAAACAGCTATTCTTGTTTTCCATGAGAAGTTTACATTTCTTTATTTCTGAGTGCGTTTGTGAGAGTGAACATGTGGATGTCAGAGGACAGCTTGTTTGAGTCAGTTCTCTCTACCATGTGGTACTCAGACTGTCAGGTGTTGGTGGCAAGTACCCTCATGCATCTAAGCCATCTCACCGATCCCTATCTTCCATTTTAAAGGACAGAAAACAGAGGCACCAAGAGAGATTACCTCTATTTAAATTCAAGTGCTCAGAAAGTGACAGAGCAAAGATTAAAATCTTTGAAGAGTAACTCCAACTCTCATGCTGCTCCAGTTGTCCTGGGAGATTGGGCTCACACTAGTATTAAATTTTAGCCAGGGCTAGGGCAGAACCCAAGAGCGACTAGCTCCCATCATGCACTTGGAGAAGGAGACTGCTGCATGCTCTCCAGCTACCAAACTGTAATTAAAATTATCATACAGTATAATGATTTCTAATACATTTCAGAACAAATCACCATCTTATATCTGACATGTTGTTAATGTTTACTACCGTAATTACCAATTTGAAATATAAGGCAGCAATTTTTATTAGTGTTTGGTTATGTATAATTATGTCAAATATGAGGCTGCAATTTAGTTGGGACTGTATTAGCTGTGATCGTGCAGAATGATGATCCTGTATATTTGACATCCTGAGTGTTTTATATATCTATAGATTTTTTCCCCCCTCTAAACCATAAATAATCGTTCAAAGATAATTCAAGGGTTATTTATACTGCTTTTCATTTTAAGCATTTTAGAACATATGAATACGCATAGTCAAAATGGGAAATACAGAGTCAGGCTTACCCTGAAAGGGATGCAAGGCCTCATCAGGACTCTCTCCGATGTGTTAGACCTTCTCAGGCACTTTGTACATAAGTTCTCCATTCCTCATCATAAGGATGGTCTTTCACTTTGCTGAACAGATCACTCAGGTCCAGAGAATTCAGGAGACTTTAATCCAACTAATGCACAAAACACAGATTCACAATGTTTCTTGCAAATCTTATCCTAGGCAGTTAAAGGAAAGCTACTGCATTAGAGGTCGTGAGTAGAATATGTAATCCTACTATGCTATTTGATTTCTACCCCTCTACCCAATGCTTCAGAAAATTACTTTAAAAAGCGAAGTGCCAGTGCTGACTCACAGTTTTGTAGGTTTCAACTCAGGTTGCTTGGCTCTTCTGCTTCAGGGCCTGTAGAGGCCAAGCGTCTTGGTGGGGGGGATCTACTCACTTCATGCAGCAGGAAGCAGACAAAGGACAAGAGGCTGGGGTCCTAATGCCTTCAGGGACATGTCTCTAATGACCTAACTTGCTTCTAGCAAGCCCTACTTCCTCAAGGCTCCTGACAATACCTTCTCAGGCTTGGTGTCAAGTCTTTAATTCACGGGCCTTTAGTAGACACTCAGGTAAAACACAGCACCTATAAAATTAGTAGTGTATTTAATGAGACAGTTTAATTCTTCTTGTCTTTTTTTTTTTTTTTGGTCTCTATAGTGGTAGTTCAAAATCTTCAGAGAGACAAAACCCAATAGAGATTCTACACACACAAAGGCTCACACACATACACACACACACACACACACACACACAAACACACACACACTGATTTATTGATTGATTTTCATGTGTAGCTTATAAAGTCTTAGAAGTCTCCAAAATTTACAGCCTATGGTCTGAGACTCAAGTCTCAGTGACAAGAAAGTCAAAAGCATGAGAGCCAGGAGGCTGGTAGTGTAGGTTCTGGCCCGGGCCTAAAGGCAGAAGAGCCAGGCCCAGCTAAGAGATCTCCAGGCAGAGAAGAATTCTCTCTCTTAGCCTTTTGTTTTATTCATGCCTTCAGTGGCGTGATCGTGACGGCTTCTCTGCTTTGGGAAGGCTTGCCCCATTCACTAGCCCGCTGCTCCATTTCAGAAGCTGATCTCATTGAGAAACACGTCACAGACATGCCTGGAGGAACACTGAACCATGCAGCTGGGCAGTTGCATTGACCCCGAAATTGACACCCTGTATAATTTCTCACAAATAAGTTCTATTAGGTCTATTTTAGAGCAAGAAAATCACCTTTAGAGGTCTGAGGGAGGTTTTATCCAAGTTTGTGCAGATTCACTCATGAGAGGGTAATTTGGAACTTGCACTGAAGAATTCTTTTTTTAAAAAAATTATTTATTTATTTTATGTCTTTGAGTACACACTGTAGATGTCTTCAGACACACCAGAGGAGGACATTGGATCCCATTACAGATGGCTGTGAGCCACCATGTGGTTGCTGGGAATTGAACTCAGGACCTCTGGAAGAGCAGCCCATGTTCTTAACCTCTGAGCCATCTCTCCAGCCTACACTGAAGAATTCTGAATCCTTTAATACTGTTCTGTCAGGAGTGTTTCCACCACAGACTCTGAGGCAGCTCTAACTATAATGAGGCCTGAGTTCTTTTCAAGAAATTTATATTGGAGGCTAATGGCTTAACATTTAATAGAACTTGCTGCTGTCCCAGAGGACTGGGGTTCGAATCCTAACACCCATATGACTGCTAACAACTATCTTTCATTCCAACATCTCTTTTGGCCTCTCTGGGTGGCAGGAATATACTTGGTGCACAGACATGTATGTGGGCAAAATAGCCATATACATAAAATAATAAAATAAATGAAAATAAATGTACATTTGTTGACCTTATTTATTCTCTGATACCTTTTTCTTTCCTGAATAAGGAAGTCAAGATGTGGTAAATGTCTCGGGACACAGTGGTGGAGCCAGATCATGGTACAGGCCTTGTCTGATTCAGAGATCATTATCTTGCTTCTTTATTCCCTGATGAGGATAACTGAGTCACTTCTTGGGATGAGTGACACTAATTCCTTACCTTTCTCCAAGAAGATCTGCTTTTCTACCCTCATATTTACATATTATTCCATGATACAGTTTTCTGAAAAGTTTCCATTCTATTAACATACTTTAGAATTTGGTTACCAAAATGTCTGCATGTTAACATTTCAATGCTGATAGTAAAACAAAATGTAAAACCACAATCCTGGAAAGTTATTATTATTTTTTTTTGTGTGTGAATCATCACATGATATAAAAGAAATATTTTAGATTTTGAAGGATTAATCATAACCCTTAAAAACACTGCCTTAAATTTACAAAGCAATTGATTGCTACCAGAGAAATGACTTCTCAGTGAAGAGACTTCTGTCTTCGATGTTTTCAAATTGTATTTTATCTTTCTGTATTGACCCAAAGCTTAAGTAATACCCTCCTGTGTCATAGAAGGTTATTCTCCCTGGGTCCTACTTGGTAGCTATTGAAATCCTGTCAATATAAATGTCTTCACAGTCACCTGGTATTACTTGTCTATGAGGTCCATGGCTACCTGAAGGTCATCTATTCTGAATGTCTGGTTCCTTTAGAGGTGAGGGCTTACTGACCAGCCACCACTGGGCTAGGACTTTTGTCACCAAGATAACATCAAGAACCAAACAAAGTAAGGTTTGAGCATACATTTGTTGTAACTAACCTTGCTGGGCAAATATTGATTGAACTCAGAGCAGTGGCCTTGGATAATGCGAAGTTTTTCTGTCTCAACCAAGGATGCCAAACCAGAGAATACTGGACAATAACTCATCCTTTCAGCCAACAAGGGGAAAAATATTTTGTTGATGATCACTTTAGTGGATTTATAGTAGGAACTCAACATGTTGGCTTAAAAGGTGTATATGTTAGGGCTAGAGAGATGGCTCAGTGGCTAAGCATGGGTATGTTCTTGCAGAGGACTTAAGTTTGGTTCCCAGCATCCATGTTAGGTAACTCAAAGTCACCTGTAACTCCAGATCCAAGGAATCTCATGCTGTTTTCTGGTTTCCCAGGACACAAATACTCACACACACATGCACATGTGCACATGCACACATACACATGTAATTGAAAATAAAATCTTAAAAATGCACATGCCAACATCCAAAATACCAAGGAACACGTCAAAATTTTCGTTTTAATAAATCAAAATTATTTACATTCCCACATATTTGATTATTTGTTTCAAGTGTTCCCCCCATCGAGGAGACGCGAAGAAATCCTGTCAAAGATCATCCTGAAAAAGAGACTCATAAATCCTTTAACCTAATTCTACAATTGATTCCCTAAGAAAAGTTAAATAGCACCATTGTTTGTAGATTGCTCGATCACCACAAAGATAATTCTTTTATAAATACAGATGGCACCCTTGTGGAAATGACATGACAGTAAGTAGATGCCAACAGAAAAAAAAATAAAAAATGAAATTGACATGCTGATTAGCTGGCGACACAGAGTTCAGGAGAATTATGCTGCTCTTTCTGAGTACCTTATTTGAACTTGTGATGCCCTGTTTTTATTTTGGTTTTTAATACTTGTTCTTTTTAATGTAAAAAGAGTAAAATAATAAGAATTTGATTGTCTTGAGCTCAAAATGCGCATTATTGGTTGGTGGGGAATCAGCTTGTGAAAGTTTCCTACTTTCTTCCCACCCAGACCTTTTTTCTTTCTTTTTTTTTCTGGTATCAGACGAAGCTGCAGCAATTGCCAGAGGGCGAAAACCACAGCACTAGGCTCATAAGGACCAAAATATGAATCAGTGATTATGATTCCAGCCAATTGTTGATGTAAAAATGACTTCTATTTATTCAGGACCTAGTATGTATCCACTGAGGACCTAGTATATGTCACATCATTAGAAACCATTTTAGATATGATTTTTTGCTGGGACTTTTTTTTTTAAAATTTGTTTCCTGTGGCTTCTACAGTTCCAAATTACTATTGCATCTCCTCTTTCTAAAATCAGTTTAACAAAATATGTGCAGAGGGGCAAACCTGGGCGTCACAACCACAACGTGGAGGCGGTTTGCAGACCAGCACTGAGTTTCCCACGTCTGGATCCTGTGTTTGTTGGTGGATGGGATGTCGAGCAATGTTGCCCAACCTCTCGGAAACAGCACGTGAATAATGCTGTAATCAGTGTAATGTATTCTGCTCTGGGAGTAATCAAGTCATTGAGCTTTGAAGTAAGATCCAATTTTTGGAAAGTGGCTGATGAATGCAGTTTCTGTATTCAGAGGAGGCTGAGGTACCTGGACTATTTGGGTCTTCTGGTTGAATAAGGGGGAAAAAAGCACTTGAGGAAACTCAAGTGGACTATTCTAAAAATAATCTAAGGTTCGGGAGATATTTTCCTAGCGGCATAGTATGCAATTTGAGATTTTAAAATTAAACATGTCTGTGTGCTTTTGAATTTTGGATGACAGAGGGGAGAGAGAGAAGGAGAGAGAGAGAGAGAGAGAGAGGAGAGAGAGAGAGAGAGAGAGAGAGAGAGAGAGATCTTGCTTAGCTCGGAGGGAGGGGTTTGGGACGTGTGGACCGAGCTGAGTCTGTGGATCTTACTTTGCCCTCCTAGGCTGCTCTTTCTCTGGATCTTTGCAGGTAGCGTCCTCCTTGTTATTCATGTCTTAACTTAGAAGTTCCTGCTTCAGACATTTTTTTCCCTGAGTTTATTTCCTTTGCCCTGAGCCATAAAGCCAGAGTCACTATTTCTTGCATCCCTCCCTCTCCTGCCCTGCCTACCTTCCCGCTCTTTCTTGCTCCCCTCTTCCCCTTCTCTCCCTACCTTTCTTCATTCTTTTCATACCAACCCTCCTTTCTTCCCTCTCGTCCTTTCTTTCCTTTCCTCCTCCTGCCTTTCCTCCTGCTTTCTTTCTTTTTTTCTTTTTCTGTATGTACACATGTGTGAGTGTGGAGAACAAAGAACAGGGTTTATTGTCACATCTAAGGTTCCAACCAATCTCCTGCCCATTTTGTTTTGAGTTAGATCTCTTAATAATGTGGAACTCGCGGATCTGCCTGTCTCCGTTTACCCAGCACTGAAGTTACCACCCTCTTGGCTTATTTTATTTTATTTTTTTCTTTCCACCCGAGTTCAGGGTTAAAGCCAGGTCCTCATGCTTATAAGCAACTTAGTCACCTCTCAAGTCCTTCTTCTTAATTATCACCAAGGAAAATTCTTAAGCGCTTGTGCTTGCTCATTTAGCCTCCTCAGGAGATGATGGCCTCCTGGAGAAAGAAACAAGGGGCTGCTCACCTTGGTACTCAACAGCCATGATAGTTCTTGGGGGCACTGTGAAAAGACTGACCTACTGAATGAATGGGGATTCTAACCCAGGGGATCCATAATTCTGGGACACAGGCAGCTGCCTCCACCTGTCAGGTCCATTGCTAAGTGGTTCTAAGAAGCTGGAAGCAGTTTTCCTATTACATTCTTTCTATCATTATAGTGCAAACCAGCCCTACAGTTTCATACACAGGGACCAGGCTCCCTAGATCCATTTGATTCCAGGTTGGAGGCTGCAGCTAATTGGGCAGCTTCTGTTCTCGGGCAGGCTACAAGCTGGTAGTCAGGGAATTAAAATCCCCCCAGTTAGACTTTTTATTACTTAAGACATTCAGCTCAAAATTAACTTGTGTTCCTGGGTGCAGTCTATCCTTGGTTCTCTTGGCTTAGAATTCTAAATCCTGGTCATGCCAGAGCCCTTGGATGGCCTAGCAGTTGTCACGGCTCTGCTCTGACTGCTCTCCCTTGCTTGTTTCTGCATTTTTTCATTTCATACTCTGTCTTCATCCCTTTACTTCCTTCATCTCCCCTCTCTTTGTCCCTCTCTCCCTTCATCTCCCCTCACTATCAGTCTCTCTCCCCCTTTTTATTCTGTCTCAGAGAATGGAGTAGAGGCTTGTCCTGCTTTGGCTGCTAAGCGCAGGAGGAATGAGGTCAGCCCAAGTTCTCCCTTCTCTCTCTCATATCTATTTCCTGTTCTAATATTAGGAAAAGCATCCATGAAGGTCCATCCATAAAAATTTTTGTGTAAAGGCTAGAAATGTTTGGACTAGTCATTGGTGTTAACAAATGATTAATAAATAATTATTAAATAATAAATATAAATAAATAAATGAAGGAGTTTAACACTTCTTCGTTTTATCCCCTACCCTTAGATATTTTGCTCATGAAAGTAATGCATGCTCACTGAGAACCACTGAGATAATACAACCCTGGGTGTGGCTCCAAGCAGAAGACTTTCCAGGTGTATCTAGAAGGGGATTTGGCTTTCAAGGGAGTAATTAGCAAAACTGTGTTAAGAGGTTATTTGCTGTGGAAAGTGGGGGAATTACCTGTCCAGGGGAATATGAAATGTTTAAATGTTGGCATTTCCCCCATTGCTCTATGGTCCTGGAATAATGACTCTTTTATAAGAAAAGGAAGAGAAGTTGCTGGGGTCCAGTGGATAGTAATCACCCCTGTGGGGCTTTCTTGGTTTGTAGAAAATATGTACAAGCGTGTGTTTTCAAAGAAAGCCACCAGAGCACATCAGAACCAAATGGGTACACATTTCTTTTTTTCTTTTTCTTTTCTTTTCTTTTCTTTTCTTTTCTTTTCTTTTCTTTTCTTTTTTCTTTTCTCTTCACTTCTTTCTTTCTTTCTTTCTTTCTTTCTTTCTTTTCTTTCTTTCTTTCTTTCTTTTCTTTCTTTCTTTCTTTCAAAAAGCAGACACAATGTTTCTCCAAGTTCATTCCATAGAATAGCTATCAAAATGTGATCTTTTCATGTCAAAGGGTTCTGACTGATATACACTGGGGAGTCATTCTTAATGCCATTGTTGACATTTCTTGTGGGTACATGGTGTCAAAAGGGAACATTCTTTCATTTTTTTTTATTGTTTCTAGAATGTATACAACTATGGACTATTTTTTTAAAGTAATATTTGTTGCAGGAATTTCCAACCCCAATAATCCCATATAAAAACCACACAACCCAGTTATTATAATTATAAGCTATATGCCTAGATTAGGCAGATCTAACACTATACTAACTTATTCTACAGTTATAAGAACTCCTTGCTACTTGCTGTTTTTCCTGGTCATGTGGTTCTGGTCTACTGCTTCCTCTTCCTCCTCCTCCTCCTCCTGTTCCTCCTTCCTCTCCTCCTTCTCTTCTTTGTCCTCCTCCTCCATCCTCTCTCCTTTCCCTCTTGTCCTCTTCTGCCTCTCTCCCTGCCCCTGCTCCCAAACCTCCAGTCCCACTTTTTCCTTCCACTGCCCAAATTCAGGCTTTAGCCTTTATCGACCAGTTAAAATGGGGAGAAGGTTCCATGAGATCACTTGAGTAAGTGATGGACTGCTTGTGGGATGGGGGACAATCCTTCTTGAGGAAACAGAATTAACACCAGAATATCAACAACATCAGGTCAATCCACAACAAATACTTAAGTATTTTTCTTTGTTGGTAGGACTGGAGTGGGATACTCTGAGACAGGTCTCACTCCGTAGTCCAGGCTGGACTCAAACTCAAGGCAATCATCTTTCCTGAAGCTCTTAAATGGTGCGATGAGATATGTGAACCCTCATGTCTAACTAAACACTGCTAGGTTCTAATGTCACCTAGTCTAAGATTCCTAAGGTCTGCATGACCCTGAAAACAAACAAACAAACAAACAAATGCAAAAAAACATAGCTCTGTCCCCTTCCTTGTAAGGGGCCTTTGTGCCCTGCTGTCTTTTCTGTTGCAGGGGAGAAGATGAGGGAGCCAACTGGTCTATCACTTGCTCAGCAACAGCTGCTGTGGGTTGAGGGGCTCTTCTTGCTCCCCTGCGTATGACCTGCACAATAATTCTTCTGTGACATTTTGCAGATGACAGTACTGAAACTCAGAGGTGACCTAGGGCAGTGGAGGGCAGGAGAATGATGCAGAGCTATGTGTATTTCATAATTTTAGGGTGCTTAAGACATTTACATAACATAGCATGGTATTTCCACTCAGCAACATCCTACTCTATGCTTTATATCATCTCAGATCACAATTACAATGCAAATGCTATGTAAAGAGTTGTTAGATTGTATCACTGAGAGAATCATGACAAGGGAAACAGTTCTGTACATATTTAGCACAGATGAACATTTTATTTTTCTGGTTTGTGATTTATTGTTCAATTTATAGATGTAGGATCCATGAATGTAGAGGCTGATAGGCTGATTGTATGTATGTAAGTATGTATGTATATATGTATGTATGTTTGTTTGTATGTATGTATTGTCTGTCTGTTTATCATCAACAGCATCATCATTATCTGTTACCTACTTATAATCTACCTATATATCCACCTATCCATCCATCTATCCATCTTCTATCTAAATGTTGATTCCATGACCTGAAACATAGCTGGAGCCAAGTGACAAATATTTCATGGCGTGAAATGGAAATAAAACCTATATGAAACATGCAAATGTCTCTGCAATTCTTCATGTTCTCTGCTCTTTTTCAGAGTATTTTTCAATCTTGCACATGTGTTTACTTGCTTGCTTGCTTGCTACTGGAGTGTCTCCTCACATCTGAATATAAGCTCTGCATGGGGAAAGATCTTTGGGTCATTTGTCACCCACTGTAGATCTATAGTAGATGATCTGTAAATATTTGGTGGAGGAATAAACAGACTAATGCAAGTTTTTACTACTACTTCAGCTTCCTGGAAGCGCCTCAGATTGCTTTCTTTATTCGTCTACTTCTCTCTCAGGAGTGGTTAAAATCTACTTAGGGCTCTAAATAAAGAAAGTCTATATTCCTAGCTATTCCATGTGGCAAATACTGAAGTGTGAGTGCATGGGGCTAGATGCACTATGGTGATAGTCCCGGCCTCGTCTATAGGCAGAAATGAAGCCACAGGGACAATACAGAAGGTCACCACTCTGCTTTGTGCTTCACCTTACGACTTTCATAGCACAGATCTTTTTTGCAAAATCCCAAAGCCCCTCCAGCCCCATCCCTGCCCCAAGTATCAGCTCTTCTGCCAATCTTCCCAAGCCACACCCTGCTTGGCTCCTTAACCCAGAATAGAGACTTCATATCATTAATGTTTTCTACAGTCCTCTACACACTGTTCTTGGAAGGGGTCTGTTGATTTTGCCAGAGAACCTGGAGGATGTAGAAAGGCAAAGACCCACCCCCCACCCCCCCGCAAGAATTACAGTCTTGTAAATCTGGTGGGTTATTGTGTGGTGCTTAGGCAAGAGTAAAAGGTTGAATATGATTTTTCTTTAATCTTTGAAATTTAGAAAAATATCTGTTACTGCCCCTTTTGCCCCTGATTGGCAACTCATTATAGCTCAACCCCCTATCTCTTCCCTTCTCCCTTTTCCATTTCTCTCTCCACACATGCACATATCATGACTCTATGACAGAAGGATGATTTAGTGAAGCAGGTGACAACCATCTTCACTTCTGCAGAACCACCAGAAAAGAACACAGGACTCTGACCCCAGGAGAAATGCTGAGCTGAGTTGAAAGGCACTCTGCCAAGATGTTTTCCCTCCCCACTGGTAGAGACAGAAAGAGCCAGCCCTGATTGGATTAGTACTGCCCACAAGCACTTTAATCTCAACTGCTGCTACCTGGCGAGGGGAGGCAGTGTCTGACTTGTGGGAGGTGGGAGGCTCTGAGATACTGAGCCTCTTAGCAGCTAGGGCACCTGCAGAGAATATTAAAGGGCTCACTCCAGAGATAAAACAGGGGATCCCTAAGAATGAGTCTGTGGATGGTCTGGATCCTGTGGGTTATAATTGTTAAAATAGACTTTGAACACATGCAGCCTGGTGGTGGCAGGTTGTACATCAGGAGCTGATTCTATTCAGAGGATGAATGGAAGCTTGAAAGGGTTAGATATGAGGGGGTTGAGGCGAGAGCTCAGTCAGTGAAGTGCTTGCTTTGCAATTATGGAGACCTGAGTTTGATACCCAGAACTTAGATAAAAAGCCAGGCATGTTGATGAGCACTTATAATCCTAAAGCTGGTGAGCTGGTAAAAGATGAATCCTGGAAGGTCACTGACCAGTTATCCTAGCCTCCTTGTGAATCCCAGGCCAGTGAAAGATACCATCTCTCAAAAAACAGGCTGCACAGCTACTCAGCTACTGAGAAAGGATATCTGAAGTTGTTCTCTGACCCCTACATGCATGCACACAGGAACACACACAGACACACACACAGACACACACACAGACACACACACAGACATACACACACAGACATACACACATACACACAGACACATACAGACACACACACAGAGACACACACAGAGACACAGACACACACACACAGACACACACACACATACACCCAGACACACACACACACAGACACACACACACACACCCAGACACACACACATACACCCAGACACACACACATAGACACACACACAGACACAGACACACACACACAGACACACAGACACAGACACACACACACAGACACACACACAGACACACAGACACACACACAGACACACACACATACAGACACACACAAAGAGGTACACTTTACATTGAGTGTGAAGGTATGAAGATGGAGGTAAAAATAATAATGCTGGATTATAAAGCAGAATCTCTCTGAACAACCAGAAGCAGCAAGCTAGAAGGAGAAAGGAATGGGAGAAAGAATGAATGAGAGAGAAACGAAGGGGAAAAAAAACCAGAAACACAATCAAAAGAATTTGTTTGATTACATGCTGATGTTTAATGTTAAAGTAGTTGAATTGAAAGTTCCTTCTAGGAACACAGTTTATTTCTTAGATCACTCTGAATAAATAAATAAAATAAAATATAAATAAATAAAAGAAACCACAAGAGATTACAAGTATATACAAAGCAAAACAGCAGAATAGAATACATTTTGAGACCCTAAAGGTTGGACCACTTGTTCTTTAGGCTCAGTGAGAGAGAGAGAATGCCAGGACTGTGATTAAAGAAGCTGGTTCAATGGATGGCACATAGAGAGTACATGGCATTGGTGTCTGTGATGGATGATACAGCAATATAGGCTAGGGTAGAGAGAAGAGTAATAACTGGAACATTCTTGACCATGTGCAGACTTTCCCAGCAGGGTGAAAGGTTGGGAAGTGGGAAGTAGTCTTCTGACTCCTAGAGGGATTCTTCTCTCTCTCTCTTTTTCCCAAACTCTCCACTTTTGAGTACAATGTACTTTTTAAAAGATTTGCTTATTTTAATTTCATGTGTATGAGTGTTTTGTCCCATGTCTACGAGTACCACGTGTGTGCCATGATCACAGAGGTCATAAGAAGGCAGTAGATCTCTTGCAACTGGAGTCGTAGATGGCTGTGAGCCACAGTGTGGATGATGGGGACCAAACCTTGGTCCTCTGAAAGAACAGCAAGGACTCCTAACTGCTGAACCATCTCTTTGAGTTTCTAATATGCTTAAAAAAAATAGTCTTCACTTACTCACTGAAGATGTTATAGGATACACACAATGTGTTTTGATTATACCCAGCCCCACTTTGCTTTTTCTCCTGGACACCCCACCTTCCAACATTTCCACCATCCAATTTCATGTCCTTTTAAAAGAATCTAATTAGTTTAGTTAGTACTGTTCTCATACACTCAGAGGTGGGACCATTTACTGGAACATGGACAACTGTCTAAGTAGCTTTAACTGTCAATTCAACATAACCCAGAGTCACCAGAGAAGGAGTCTTGACTATGGATTGCCCAGATCAGATTGACTGGTGAACATGTCTATGGGAGAAATGTCTTGATGTACCTTTTAGGGGTGGCAGCATTGCCTCAGCAGGTTGTTCTGGGCTGTGGAAAGCTAGATAAGCATGGCTCTATACGTGAGAATGCAACCATTGTTTCTTTGTGGTTTCTGCTTTAAGTTTCTGCTTGACTTCCTGTCCTGACCTCTCTCAATGACAGATTGTGACCTGGACGTGTAAGCTAAAAAAAATTCTTTCATTTCCTGAGTTGCTACTTGCCAGTGTTTTATCAGAGCAACTGAAAATAACTAGAACAGAAATCTACTAGTGGCCATATTCCTGAAGAAAAATGCTTCTACATCCTCTGGTGAGCACCAGCTCCCAGTAGCTCCTCAATTAGGAGTGGGTCTCGTGAGCTCCTCCCTAATCCTTACTAGAATATTGACTAGCTTGATCTTGTAGTAGGCCTGTGCTGGCAACCACAGATGCTGTGAGCTCCTGAGTTATGGCTTTGTCATATGGAGAAGACACTGATATCCAGAGATGCTCTTTAATCTCTGTCTATCCCAAATTTTCTGCCATCTCTTCCTTAATGTCCTCTTAGCCTTGGGCGTGTGCAAGATAGGATGATGGAAGTCCAGTTAGGACTGAGCACTGGAATAATTCTTATGAAAGCAAATCAGGAGTGTGGACAGGGCCAGATCTCCTGAGAATGGGAATTTCCCATCCTTCTGGGTTCCAGAGATGTACACACATGTGTTAAGTGGGAAAAGTTACCCAGGAGTTGCAAGGTGGAAATCCATAGCTATTATTTTTGTGGCCTCTAGCTATAAAAGCTAGCAGGTGAAGATAGTCTAGAGACCCAAAGTGGGGAAAATGACATTTTAGCATTTTTGTCAGGTAGGCAATTTAAAAATAAACTTGAATTCAATGTATACCATTAATGCTAGAGGTTGTGTTATAACGATGCCAAAATACCTTCTTCTTACTGGCAGGTAAAAAGTAAAAAACTATGTTGTAGGGGGTGGGGAACCTTATATAGAACAGGCTTATATGATGGTGACAGCAGCCTACAAAGCCACTGAAATCAAACCAAGACTGCGCCCTGCAGAATTAGCACCGTAACCTATGTCAGAGACTTGCTATTATCCTAATATCAGCTTTTGGATTCTGTCCAGTCCCATTAGTAATTCCCATGTTGATCGCTCTGTTACTTGTGAACGTTAATTGCTTCTAAATCTCTTTGGATGTTCAGATGCTTGGAAAAAAATTCTGACTGGCAAAGGTGTGAGTTTTATTAATGTGGAAGCAAACAGGAAATCTGTTTAGAGACCTGAGTGAAGAGTCTGTGACTGAAGAGCCTGTGAGTGGCAGAGGTGGCAATGCTCTTCAAATGTCTGTCACATGTTAGCAGTGTGAGAGTGGGGGATGAGGCACAGATCAGCAGAGATATCTGTGGTGTTCCTTTAAAGCTTGAATGCATGTAAATAAGCCTAAATGATCAAATTGTGTCCCCGAGGGTCCCTTCTTCACTTGGTATGGAATGGTGACCTTGGGACCTTTGAGGTAAATTTGTGCTTAGTTAGAGATATTAAATCAAGAGATGCAAAAAAGATTTGGATATGATTTGGTCTGTCATTCTGTCATTGATCTTCTTGGCTTCTGAAATAGGAGAAATCTGGGAAATTTGCACTGGCAGTTTCCATATTTCACATATTGGGGAACAAGGGGCAATGGAGAGAAAGAGGAGAGGGCTGCAAAGGGGCAGTGAAGAGCTGGCCAAGCAAGGGGATCACTCAACTTTTGGTCCAGTGATCAAGAAAAGAGAAAAAAAGGATAAAATGGATGTTTATTCTATTTTGTTTTTTTAACCATCTTCATGAATGTTAGTGAAGTTTATATTTTTCTTTTGGGTGGCACAAAAAATCTATTATTTAGTATTGACATTCATTTATTACCAATTATGACAGTAAGTACCCCAGTGAGAGGGAAAAGAGGTGGATTAGAAAGGAGACCCAGGACTAGCCATGTTTTATTGATTATGCATATGGTTTCTTTTGGTCCTAAATTTAGCAGAGAACAAATATGCTTTGCTTGGTTTCTGTTGTAGTAGGCAGACATAGAAAAACAAAGAGATGGACCAGATATAACAGGGGCATGGTAAGTCTGAGAAGTAAGGAGAAGACAGAGAGGAGAAAAAGTGTGTGATCATTGCAATTCCTCTAGTCGGGGTTGGAGGCAGGTTCAGGGAGTGGGTCTTTAGCAGTGATCCTATGGAAGAGGTGGGTAACCCACAATGGCTCTGTAGCAGAGGAACAGATGGAAAAAGAGTCTGGAGTGGGAAGGTACTAGGATATCTGAGGAGAAAAGAGATCAGTATTGCATGGATGAATATAGAGAAGATCACATGAGACTGTGACCCTGAAATCATATGTGTTTGGAGATTCTAGATTCATATTTTCTAGGAAAAAACTAGTTTTATCATTTCTGATAGCATGGCTTATATGTAGAACTCAGATTCATCTTTTTGAAGATTTTTTTTCCTAAAGATACTCTCTTTACAAGTGCCCATGACTTACTAGGAGTGTCCAGAAACTTACAGAACATTCTGGAAGGTTTCTGATCATGGTGATTACATCTGCATTAACATCACCAAACCACAGGATTAAAAATTCCCTCATGGCAAGACCACATTCTTGTGTCTTCCAAGAAGCCACATTTGAAGATAAACCTCCTTGTAGTAACAACCAAATAAATATCTTTTCTTTTGATGTGTAAACAATGGCCCATGAGTGGTAGAAAAGATGTGATGTCTTAGAAAGATTTGTTAAGAATACACCCTTCTAAAAATGTTGTTATGAGATCCCATTTGAAGCATTCTGACTCCCTTGGAATGTACTTTAAACACGAGTCCATATGCTGAGATGTGAACATACGTACAACGAACTGAGCAGTAGAAACATTCTTTTCAGGCCAAATTTCAGTTGGATGGTTACATGTTGTCTGTCTTATCTCCCTCCACATTTTAAACAGAACACAGAAGCGTGTCCTACCTTCTCATGGCATTAAAGGGATGTCAGGGTCTGGCATTGTAATAATTCAGGCCTTTACCTCGATACCGCTTATGGGGTAACTGTGTGTAAGCTAAGATTGTGATAAGAATCTCATAGGATTATCAGTCTCTGGAGGAGGAATGGGTGATAGTGTTATGTTGGAAATGGAAGCCTAAGTTATAACTCTGTCCTTCTCCCCTGCCCCATCTCACCATCAGAACCCTATAACGTGCCCCCTTGTTCTACTTCAATGTCCATATTTGCAAAGTGGGGGTAACACAATCCTACCATCTGCCTTTCAGGTTTTTTGCGAAAATCAGTGAACTAATATTGGTAAAATTGGAGCCCCATGGATGAAGGGTACTTTGTAAGTATAACACATTCTTGTCATGTTCTTTTCTATTGCTCCAAACTGCAAATACCAGATGTCTGCTTTTGCTGTATCAGGAATTCAGTTACACCTGATGTTTCACACCCAGATATTGATAAACTGACTATCTTTGAGGAATTTAATGTTTCTGACCTCTCTAATGTTTTATTTCCATGTTGGGTGTAGAAAAATACATCCTCTTCTATAAAACTGTAAATTCATATAAAGTTGACTAGATAATTTGGAATAATAAATGTCTGCACAGTGTGTAAAAATGTTGCTATAAACTCTTGATATAAATTCTAGGTGTTTTTATGTCTCTCTCCTTACCATTCTCTCTCCCCCCCAACCCCTACCAACCTTTCTGTTGCATTGAACTTGTGTTTTAAGTCCTCAGTCTTATTTCAGAGGAGGGGCTGGTTTCAATAAGGGTGAGTGACATGTTGATGATAAATGTCAATTTGATGGTTTGCTAAGTATTGTGTTTCTAGACTTGTGGAGAGGAAAAGAGCCCGAACAGAATGGTGAGCTGGGTGCACACCACCCCTCTTATACATGATTTACTGTTTTGGTGACTTAAAGTTGCCTCTTATTCAGTAGATGGAGAAGGTTTTAAAGCCACACAACCCCACGGGGCAGAAGTAGGATTGTTCTCCAGCAGCGATTTTACTTGAGTTTCTCATTGTAATGGTACCACGAGGTACCTGAATCAACCAGCATCTTAGAAGTGGTATTTGACCATGGCCTGGGTGACTCTGTGTCCACTACTTAACCCAGGGAATTTTCTTTGGAAATAGTAGATGGTACCCTTTAAAAATTCCTAACCCAAAGGATTAAGAAACTTCCTGGAGCCCAGTTTAATGCCCAGCCATGGGACTCAAGTATCAGGTTGTAGAGCTTACATCTGTTCGCCAGTTCTAAGGCCAAAGGGGCAGAAATTTTACCAACAGCATTCATTGTTCCTGAGTTAATGACAAGTCCATTTTTAGGCACCTTCCTTGAACTGAATCTTAATTTTACTATCTACACACACACACACACACACACAAACCCAAACAAATATTCCCCCTTAAACATGAACACTTTCAAATATTTATGGTGGCACCTGCAGGTCCATGAAGGGTAGTCTCAGGTTAATTTCTACCCATAAGGCGGCTCATGGTAAGGGTCCTCAAAGCCTGCCCCTTTGGAAAGGTTCTCATCTGTTCATATCTTTCTTAACAAGCAGCACTGAGAATTTACCTTCTCCAGGCCCCATTCTGCACCTCAGAGTCAAGAGAGCTAGTCAAAGGTGGAAGAGAGCTACCTCAGAAGATACCGTCTGGAACCAGGTGTGCCCTTGGATTGCTTTGAGCATCAAGATGCAAGGCTCCCAGCCCTCTGTGAGGTGCAGATGACTGACAGGGAGAAAGTTGTTTTGGTTAATAATACAATCTGCTTGCCTCCTGTAGACACAGCAGTAGCTTACTAATTCGTTAGAAGTGAATTAAGGTTGTTTACTGATGTTTTAAAGTAACTGTCAGAGTGAAAAAAAAAGTTCACGGCAAATGAGACCACTCACCTACTTCAGAGTTGTTGTTTATTTTAAGCTGAGTGCATAAATAATATATTGAGATCCAAAGGGTGATTTCAAGCATTAGAACACGAAGCTTCCTGTTTACTAACTGTCATTGGGCTGAAGAGAATTTAAACAGCTCTGAACCTTTTTGTCTGTGGATGCAAAGCATGAAATTAACTTTCATTTCATAGTTAGCAGAAATCATGAGGATGGCGTCTTGTTGTCCTGTCTCCTGCCTATCTGGATCTTTTTTTGCTATGCAAGTCAGGCTTTGGCAGCAGAATGTTTTTTATGTCTCCTTTCAAACAAGACCCCTTCATTTCCTCCCCCCCACCCCCACAAAATAAGAAGGAACCTGTCTGAACCAGTCTGGCTTTCCCTAGGTAGAAAGGTGGGCATATCTGAAATCCCCCTCTCCATTAGGAGATTTGGAATAATTGCATGTACTTCCACTGCTTGGTGGGAAGATGATGAGACTCCCATGAGGTCATTGTGATATAATTTTAAGAGGTCAGGTGTTGTAGGTAAGTGACTTGATAGCAACTGCTAATATTGTTAAGGCCGGATGCTAAAACAAGGCTCAATTTTAAGTGAATTACATATACCAGCTCATCATATCTCAGCTGTCCTGTGGCACAGGAGCTGTTAAGATCCCAAATCTTACCACTCCCAAACCAAAGCAGAGGCAAGTCATATGTATCATCCTACAGCTAATTCAAAAGGGAAGTTATCAGGGTCGAGAGTCTGTCTTTTACTGTTACCTTTTGGGGAGGAAGGACCGGGTTTTCTTCTGTGAGATGGTACCTCTCAATCACACACAAGGAAATAAGACATCACCTCTAAAAGCCTGGATCACATTCAGCTTCTCCATCACCAGGGAGAGCTCCAGTTAGGTAGGGATGTAGCAGACGGTATGGGTTAATTATGTTTTATGTGTAAACAGCCTGGTGATTCTTAGCTGAAAAGCTCTAAATGAAAAGACCTAATACTTGTAAATGCTTCCAGGAACAAGAAATTTGATTCCCTTTCTGTCCCTTTAAACTCGAAAGTGTGATAGCCTATTTGGAGTATAGGGAGAGTGCTAGAGAATGAATAGAAAATGTATGGAATGTTTAATTTTGCATGATTGCCTTTCACATTTGCTGTAGCAACGGAGACATCAGAGAACACCTATTTTTGATGTTTTGATGGCGTGCTCCAGGCTTTACAGCCTGATTTATGAACTTTGTGGGATAAATTCTTATTAAGCAAATGAACAGAAGTGCATTCGTGTTCACATCGCTGAAAACATGCAATTTGTACAACCAGTTTTTAAAATTTCTATTTACACTATATTTATTGGAATTTTGAAAGAGAAAAAGAGCCTAAAGCATGGGAGAAAATGACGTGAATTTTGTGGACACTTCTCCCTCTTTGAAATAGGTTTAGTTTGTACTGGGATTAAATTTAGACTGGCAAACAGTGAGGGTCTGGCTTGCTTTGTGTTTCTGAATGAAGCAGTTCAAAAATAGAATCATTTCTATAATCCAGAGAAACGGATGGACTCCTGAGAAGTAATCAACTAAGGGAAAGAATAAATTTTGTTCTTCCAAAGTGCCCGAGTCTTTAGCAACTGCACTTTAGTGTTTGTTAATACAGTAAGATAATTGCATAATTAAATACACTGTGGAATTCCAATAATTGGAAACTTTGTTTCCTCGTCACAACACACAACTTGCTGATGCTGAAAAGCGCAGGCAGTATTTTCAAACGATAGGACCATTCTTGCCCGACATGTCCTCTGCAATGTTTTGCGGCTCCTCTCGCGGTTCTGAGACTCGTCCCTTGCAGGTTATTTTTAGTCCGTTGAATTTAGAAAGGTGAATTAAAACAGGAAGTCCCAAAGTCTGATCTGCCTGTCCAGGCCAAGTGGGTTGCAGATTGCTTCTCTGAAAGTCCCCTTGGCGATATTTAGATAAAGTGACCTGAACAGGTTCAACTCTGGAAGCTCTAGTCTGTGTGTAGTTGGAAGGTAGCTCAGTGGAGCCTCCAGGAGGTCAAATCTGGTATGGCTTCTTTTTGTGTGACTGATAAAAATAGCTTTTTTTTTTCTTACTTGTGAAAGGAGAAGTTTATCAGTCACATCTTGGTGTGAGGTCTAATTGAGTTAATACATGGAAAGGCCTTAGAAAGCACAGGTACACCATAAGTCTTTAATAGATAGTGGCTATGTTACTCAGGTAATCCAGGTTAAGGCTTCATAGCCATATGAACTATAGCAAATTCTGGAGTAGAAAGTGAATAAAGAGACTTAAGTTCCATCATCCAAGAAATATTCGTTGAATCTTTCAGGTACCACTATCCTAGATGTCAAAGAAATAAAGATTAGGTAGTATCAACTCTTGACTAGCAATAGTTCAATTGAATTGGGAAATAGGTAGAAACATGAAGACATCTTTGATGATCATGGTGGTGACAAAAAATATATCAAAATGGCACCTAGTGAATAGCAGAGAGATTTTTGATGGCTTCTTTCCCTTTGGTTTGGAATTCAGATCAGTGTAGGAGCGTAGAGTGGATTTCTAGCACTGGGTATTCACTTAGCACTAGGTGGACTCATTGGGTAAATGACACCAGTAAAATGGGCTTTAAGGAGTCAGGAGTGGTTGCCACAGGCAGTCTGTGAGTAGAGATGTTTGCTCTTCTTGGATTCTAGGGTAAGTTCTAGGCACGTTAGGTGCATAGGTACTAGACTATTAAATGGGCTGTCATCCTAAGGATCAGATGAGTGCTTCCTTAGTCTTTGAACCTTCACTGCCTCATGTACCTCACCAAGACCCATATCTGGTTGAATCCAATGGCTTCACTCTTGTTTATGTCTCACTGAGCTTTACTTGTATATGTGTGTGAACTTTCCCTCCTTTATTTTGAAGAACTTGAAACCTATGGAAGTGGAAAGACTAGGGAGATTTCTAACCCTTATCTATCAACTTGCTGATATTGTGTCTTTTTTCTACATACACAACTGTGAACCTTGTTCTAATTCTCAACATTTACATCTTCCCACCACATTGTAGCTGCCAAACAACCTCTCCACCTTCTGACTTCATATCCATAATGTTAAATTTACCTTCTAAATTCTGTTTCCAACTTATAAGCATTGGAAAGAAAGTCAATAGCAACATTAAAAGAACTTTTCTTACAATTAAAAAAAAAAAAGCCCACAGTTTAAAACCTATTTCTTAAATCTTATTTTTAGAGAGCATACCAACATACTAAGAATGTGGTCAATATAAGATAACTAAAACTTAAAGGTTAGAAGATTTTTTTGGATGCTGTGACATTCTCTTCTACAGAGAAGTTTTTTTTTTTTTGACAAATTCCCTTGGCCATCGTTTTCATGTGAGCCTTTCAAAAGTAGATGGTAGTGTAATTATTAGTACAGAAATCACTGTTTCCCACAGTAGGAATATTCACTGTAAGAGGTGACTTTTCAAACATACCACAATGGCTAAGCTGTAAATTGGGGATATAGTTTCAATCTGAAATAATTATACTAAGGATTTGGATGACACTGACTAATTAATATGGGTCCCTTCCCCCTTTTCTGGTAGCCTTGACCATTTGTTAAAAACAAGGTATCTGTCACGAAGTATGACAAGATGTGCCAGACAGCTATTCCATTGTTCTTGGCCAGGATGTGGTGAAGGGTGTGTTGATGGAGACCAGGGACTAGGGAGGGAAACCCTGGTGATTCTCTCAGGCCCATAAATTAGCTCTGAGATGATATGTTTCATTTTGGGCATCTGCCTAACAAACAGTTTGCAAGAAACTGTGCTATAGCTACAGAAAAGCATTTTA